>CM042401.1:33285359-33460359 GCA_023634145.1 Thymallus thymallus
AACTTGATGCCTGATGGCCCCCCTATGAATGAAATACAATGATCATGAAAAAACCACCATTAAAAATGTCTACAATTACCCAGACTCTTCATGCGGGTGCATTTCCCCAATACTTACAGACAGACAGACAGACAGACAGACACCCAGTCTGTGTCCCTCCCCTGCAGTCCCTTGCATACAGACAGACAGACAGACAGACACCCAGTCTGTGTTCCTCCCCTGCAGTCCCTTGCAGACAGACAGACAGACAGACAGACAGACAGACAGACAGACAGACAGACAGACAGACAGACAGACAGACAGACAGACAGACACCCAGTCTGTCCCTCACCTGCCGTCCCATGCATACAGACAGACAGACAGACAGACAGACAGACAGTCTGTGTCCCTCCCCTGCCGTCCCATGCATACAGACAGACAGACAGACACCCAGTCTGTGTCCCTCCCCTGCCGTCCCTTGCATACAGACAGACAGACACCCAGTCTGCGTCTCTCCCCTGCCGTCCCATGCATACAGACAGACAGACAGACAGATACCCAGTCTGTGTCCCTCCCCTGCCATCCCATGCATACAGACAGACAGACGGACACCCAGTCTGTGTCCCTCCCCTGCCATCCCATGCATACAGACAGACAGACACCCAGTCTGTGTCCCTCCCCTGCCGTCCCTTGCATACAGACAGACACCCAGTCTGTGTCCCTCCCCTGCCGTCCCATGCATACAGACAGACAAACACCCAGTCTGTGTCCCTCTCCTGCCGTCCCATGCATACAGACAGACAGACACCCAGTCTGTGTCCCTCCCCTGCCGTCCCTTGCTCATCCTCCCCCTGCCCCTCCAGTGAACAAGCTAAGTACTTTGGGGAAGAGCATGTGATGTGAGGGTCTTTAGCTGCCAGGGAGACAGGGCAACACAAATGGCCCCATTAACAAAAGCCCTGTATCCAGGCCGAAGCCAGCCATTGTCCTGCCCAGGGCCTGCCACTGAATGTGAAACGGCCAGGTTCCCCCTCCACACAAGGAACCTAATAGGAAATCAAAGTTCTCTGGGAGAATGGGCCAGGCTCAGAGTTACCCTCCCTTGGGTCCCGCTGAAAGATGAGTGCAAAAAGGCTCTGGCAGTGGTGGGGAAGGTTAATGTAGCGGATAGTCTTTCCCTGCCTGCACCCCTGGCCCCCTATCGTCTCTGTACCCCCAGCACGCACCCCTGCTCCCCGATGCACGGCTAATGTGTCCACACTTGACATCCTGGCACTTATAGGGCTTGTGTGCTGCTGTGTTGTCAAGCATACAGCCCATGATTATTCAACCTCTCTATTAACACATTGAATGTGTGGGTGTGTACAGTACAGTGCAGTACATAGATTTTGGTGGATGTCAGAGGTCAAGGAACCTGCTGAGTGGAACATGTAAAAGCCCAGGGTTTAGCCCGTTATTAGATGGGGCTGAGGTGGCTCATCCTGCAGTGTTAAGCTGCTTAAGCTCCAGGCGCACTGGAGGGAGAAGGATCATAACCAAGGGGAAGTTAGCTGGGACTGACTGATGCAGCTTCTGATACACTGTCTCAGGCCTTTCCAGGGCGGCAGGTAGCCTAGCGGTTAGAGCATTGGGACAGTAACTGAAAGGTCGCTGGTTTAAATACTCGAGCCAACAAGGTGAAAAACCTGTCAATGTGTCCTTGAGCAAGGCACTTAACTCTAATTTGTGCCATGGGCTGACCCTTTAGGTAGGCCGTCAGTGTGAATATTTGTTCTTAACTGAATTGCCTAGTTAAATAAAGATTGAATAAAACATTGAAAAAATACCTGCAGGAGAGAATAAGAGCTTTTTACAGTTCAGATTCTTGGAAGGTGTTGGATGTCTGCAGTGTAACAACTAACAAAACCATTTGAAAACAAAGTGGTCCGGTGAATGCACCAGTGCAATCCAATCCGTCGATCTTTGTGCTGCTAGAAAAAACGTCCCTCAGAATCATGGAGAGACACCATTTAAATCCACAGATTTCCAGCCTTTTAAGTGCAGTCTTCAAACGTGAACATGCTATCTGAAACAGAGCTGTGTTACTGACGAGGATCAGATCCTCTCTCCAATTCTCATTGAAATCGGTGTAGAATTTTTGCAGTGTTCCGACTGCAAAGTATATAGAGAGAACTGCTGAAAATGAGAATTCTGGGGTTCAGTACAACCCTGTTTAGAGATGACTGTAAATATATATATATATTTCTGTCAAATAGCGTTAGACAAAAGCAGTGAGTGGGAGGAACAGTGACAATCAGCGACAACACTTTATATTTGTATACTAGAATCTAGCTTATTAGTCAGTTATGAACACACATGGAGAGGCTTCTGTCACCAAAATGATAAAATAGCTTTTTAGTGGAATTGAAGACCATACAGCCAGTGCTGATATTTTGTGCTGATTCTATCGTGGTGTAGAAAACAGTAATGTCCATTCAAGTAATTTGCAATGTTCGGATTTGTGAAGATATGGTGATCAAAGTTTTAACTCATTCCATGCCTATAAGTAAAGCTAGTGTACATCCCAGACAGGCCTTTTCTCAATTAGATTTGCTCAACTTCTTTTTCCTCTCTCCTCCGGTCAAAGGTCATCGAAGAGAGGAGGCGAAGAGAGGGAAAGTGGACAAAATGCAATTGTATGAAGTAAGACTCCTTCTCCAATCGCACATCATCAGGCAAATAGCGTTTACAGGGTGGAACCCCAAAATAAATGTATAGTGCTAGAGTGCTAGAGGCGTTACTACGGACCTCGGTTCATATCCCGGGCTGTGCCACAACCGACTGTGGTCGGGAGTCCCATAGGATGGCACACAATTTGCCATCCTATGGGACTCGTAAAAAACAAAAAATATATTATAAAAGGATAAGTGGAATGTCGTTTATAAATGTTTTCGTGCTTTTCTCCTTTCAGAAAACAATAGCTGATTTAAAGGGGGTGTGGCAGATTTCAAAACTCTACCATGAAGGACTCACTTGTGCTTCCTCGCCAAAAGGAAGCTATCGAGGAGGGGAGGACCATCTTCCAAAAGGAAGCTATCGAGGAGGGGAGGACCGTCTTCCAAAAGGAAGCTATCGTGGAGGGGAGGACCGTCTTCCAAAAGGAAGCTATCGTGGAGGGGAGGACCGTCTTCCAAAAGGAAGCTATCGTGGAGGGGAGGACCGTGTTCCAAAAGGAAGCTATCGAGGAGGGGAGGACTGTCTTCCAAAAGGAGGCTATTGAAGAGGGGCGGACCGTCTTCCAAAAGGAGGCTATTGAAGAGGGGAGGGTCGTCTTCCGTTTGCCTACTAAAGAATTTACACACTCCTCCACCACATCGGTTTCCAGGTCATGGAAGAGAGAGGATGGAGGAGAGAGGACGGAGGACGGACTTTTGCCCTTTCTCCTAGTCCCAAAGTGGCTGGGGGTGTGACTGTGGGACAGACAGACAGCTCCTTCACCTCTCCTCTGAGAGATGAACTGGCTGTCAATCAGGCCCCCAGTTAATTACCACTGAGTGTGAGACTGTGTCAGGAACTCTGACCCGGTGGGCGCGCCCCTCATTCCACTCCTAGGAGCCCACTGGGGTCCACCCTGCCTGACTTCCTGCCTCGTTGGCCACCTGACAGAGCATGCGGACCAGGCCCACCTCTCGTTGAGCACTGGGATGATGAGTGAGTATGAGAGAACACACTACACAGTATGTGGGTTGGTGTGGGAGAGTTAATGCACATCGTGTGGACATAGGCATATATTGGGCTTGAGTGTTTTGGCGTGTGAGCAGAGTGTGTTTGTTTGTGTGTGTGTGTGCTTTACTGTGTGTGAGGAGTGTGAGGACCCTGTCTGAATAGACAGTGATGGATGGAGACAGCGAGGAGCAGGACCCCTGGGACTTCAACTAATCCAGTGGCGGTGGGGGGCCTTTCACTGGGTCTGGCTGAGGCAGGGGGGCGGAAAATAACACAGTGACATGTTTCATTAGCTTGTTAAGGCTGTGTCTGTCCCTGTCTCTCTGTCTGCCCCTGTCTCTCTGTCTGCCCCTGTCTTTGTCTCTGCCCCTATCTCTGTCCCTCTCTCTGTCTCTCTGTCTGCCCCTGTCTCTGTCTCTCTGTCTGCCCCTGTTTCTGTCTCTCTGTCTGCCCCTGTCTCCCTGTCTGCCCCTGTCTCTCTGTCTGTAGCTGTCTCTGTGTGTCTGTCCCTGTCTCTCTGTCTGCCCCTGTCTCTGTCTCTCTGTCTGCCCCTGTTTCTGTCTCTCTGTCTGTAGCTGTCTCTGTGTGTCTGTCCCTGTCTCTCGATCTGCCTCTGTCACTCTGTCTGCCCCTGTTTTGTCGCTCTGTCTGCCCCTGTCTCTCTGTCTGCCCCTGTCTCTCTGTCTCTGCAGCCCTTAAATGAGAAATAAAGCCAATTTCAATGACCAATACCTACATGTGTCTCAGTTCATAAAGACCAAAAAAAAAGGATAAATAGATCAAGAGAAGTAAAAGAATGACAATTAAAACGCCATCACCTTGTTGTAAGATGAAACATTGAGAATAAAAGTAAGGCTTTTCGTAAACCTATTGGGTTAGGGCCACTGAAATTTGATCTTGAGCAATAACCCGTCGATTAGGAGCTGAGCCGGGCAGGTCTGGGTGACGCTATGCTGGAACTACTGGGATTTGATAAGGGCTGATGTAAAAAGCCCAGTGGTGGAGAAGAATACTGATTAGGATAGAAACAAACACATGTTGCCTCCTCTGTCACTCAACAGACCCACGTGTTTACACAAATGTACAAAGAAATCTTCAAATGTAGCAATTTGTCAAGTTTTAGTGACGCAGAAAAAAATTAAGTTAGTGATGTCTTCTTCTTCTTCTTCTTCTTCTTCTTCTTCTTCTTCTTCTTCAGTACACATAAACACATCATAGCTTCCCCAAGGAGTCAAAGCTGGAGAGCTGCAGCCTCACATGATATCACTCACCCTGTAACCTCAGTCACCTCCGGTTACCTGCATCCTACCAGTGAACTCGGATGGCCACAGCCTTCTCTAATTTCTCCTGACAAATTGTCTTATCAGACTGCAGCCGATTGGGCAAATAAAAACATGACCTTTGCCTGGGCTCCCTGACATTCCCCCAGCAGCCATCTTTGGGTACACTGATGGGGGAGATAAGGAGAATCAGTGCAGCCACTGAAGTGGCTAACAAGGACCATTAGAGTCTCTTTCATGCATGCTGCTGGGGCTGGGGGCTTTTGGGTGGCGCTGGACAGACTGGGGGCATGGAATTGGGGTGGTGTGGGGGGGTGGCGTAGCATAGGTAGCCATAGTGGTGATGGTGGTGGAAGTGGGGGGGTGGGGGGGTTAGAGCACAGGGCTGGATAACTTTCAGATCGGCGGTGTCATTGTCCGGCATTAAAAGCAGGCAGCCATTGTGCTGGAATGGTTCTCTGAGTGCAGGGTTAGATAGGAGGAGGAGGAGGTGTGTGTGTGTGTGGGGGGGGGGGGGGGGGGGGGGGGTTGTAGAGATAAGTGACTCCTCCTTTCGGCCTCACGCTCGGCTGCTCCATGAGGAGCCGGGGACAGGCCAGGGACACAGTGGGGGCTTTGTGGCAACTTATCGGGAGTGACGTCCCATTGCGGGGAGGAGTGAGACCCAGTGAATAGGGAAGGAGAGAGGGAAGGATGGAGGGTGGAAGGGGACTACAGACAGAGTGAGAAAGGAGAGGGGTGTGGAGGGGAGAGTCTGCCGGACAAGCAGGAGAAGAAGAAAGATCACATTCCTATCCTGAGACAGAGAGGAAGAGGAAGGAGGGAGAGAGAAGCAGACGTGGTGGAAATAGAGAACGCGGGAGAAGGTGAAGAGGAGATACACAATATGGAGGGGGTGACTGTGTGAGCTTTGGTTACACAAAAAAGCTGTCATGTCTGTCAAGCTGTTGGGAAGGGAGGATTGGAGAGGAACAGTGATAATAGGCTGGATGTGTCTGTGTTACTTCCTCTCTGTGGTCTACTGGCAGGACCGAATCACACCTTGATTGATGAATTAAGATCAAAAGGTTGCTGGTTCGAATACCTGGCCTGACTATGTGAACATCTGCCGATGTGCCCTTGAGCAAGTACACCTGGTTGTATAGGGCTTAATTGAAAGGAAAAAACAAAAACCCATAGCCCTTCCTGGAATGAGTTTAACACCCCTGTTTTACAGGGTCAGCCATAGTAGTAAATTAGGGTTAAGTACCTTGCTCAAGAGCACATCGACATATTTTCACATAGTCGGCCATGCTATTCCAACCAGCAACCTTTTGGTTATTGGCCCAACACTTTAACTGCCTGCCTGTTTGACTACAAAATTCCTTAGCTAGATATAGAATTGGGTTGTTAGGGAGACCACCAAAATGAACTACAGGTTTATCGTTTTATCGAATGTTATGACAGCAAATTGTTACCGAACTACTTTTGATCTATCCCATTAATGTTTGCGAGATATCAGACAGATGGTATCTTAACTAAGGCAATGGTTTACACAGGCATCCCAACTCTGAACTTTTTTTCAATAATTGGTCTTTTGACCAATCAGATCCGCTCTTTGGCCAATAATTGGGCAAAATATCAGAATTGGGCTGGCTGTGTAAACACAGCCTAACGGGCATCACAAACTATCCATCAGTTCGATCTAATCTTGGAAAACATATAATGCTGTGACAGACTGTAGTGTATTTAGAAAACCTTTGTGATGTGCGCACATGCATAGTGGGACCCCCATAGTATTCAATCATATTCATATTCAAGCAGGTTGGTGAGACAGACAGACACAGACATACACTGGGACATGGGGGAGAGTGCTCCATGGCAACTTGCATGGGCCTGGGCGATAGCCTCCCGGTGGCCTGCTGGGGCCATGCTGAGGGGGGTCATGTCAGACATCGGCCCCCGTGGCGTCAGCCCTCCTCTCTCACATCTCTTCTGCCGCTGCCCACTGCTGCTGTCACCACCCCTCCCTGCTGGCTTGTCACAATCCGCAAAGCAAAGAAGGCAAGAGACACCACTAACGAGTTTTCATTCCTGTCTGTCTGTCTGTCTGTCTGTCTGTCTGTCTGTCTGTCTGTCTGTCTGTCTGTCTGTCTGTCTGTCCGCCCGCCCCCTTCCCCCCTCTCTCCTGTCTGTCTGTCTGTCTGTCTGTCTGTCTGTCTGTCTGTCTGTCTGTCTGTCTGTCTGTCTGTCTGTCTGTCTGTCTGTCTGTCTGTCCCTTCCCCCCTCTCTCCTCTCCTGTCTGTCTGTCTGTCTGTCTGTCTGTCTGTCTGTCTGTCTGTCTGTCTGTCTGTCTGTCTGTCTGCCTGCCACCTTCACCCTCTCTCCTCTCCTGTCTGTCTGTCTGCCCCCTTCCCCACTCTCTCCTCTCCTGTCTGTCTGTCTGTCTGCCCCCTTCCCCCCTCTCTCCTCTCCTGTCTGTCTGTCTGTCTGTCTGTCTGCCTGCCACCTTCCCCTCTCTCTCCTCTCCTGTCTGTCTGTCTGTCTGCCCCCTTCCCACTCTCTCAAGTTTTCTTTCCCAATTACACATATCCTTTAAAACAGGAGAAATGTATCTTCACTTCCTCTCTTTAGGCTGTGCCACTGAGGCTTCAGGCTGGGGTCATTTAACATCTGAGCTGTGTAAGACAGAAGGTGATAGTATGAGTTGCTAATTTAAGAGAGATCTAGAAGAAAGTGTAGCACAAATTGCATGTCCTTCCCCAATGTATCCTCAATACATCTATTACAGTCTCAACCTTATGTGGATACTCCTCGACATCACTGATATGAAACCAACAGAATTGGGCAAATATTTGACACCCCTATATTTCCTAGGGGGACATATTCAGAAAGGATATAGTTTGCATTGAAGCATTTACTAGGGGAAGCAAGTGTAGAAAAATGCAAAGGTGTTTAAGTACTACACATTTGAGGGATGTTATGTAAGAAGTCAAGCCAGGGGATCAGCCTGACAATCTTGGGAATTTTCTCCTGCTGTTTTTTTTTCCCCGGTTAGAAACATGAATGAACGATGACTAAACGAAACTGACGTCCTGGAATTAAGCTATGAATGTAGCGTAGATAGGTTAAATCTAGACCATACCCAATCACAGATGATGAACCACTGAGCACTTTGCAGTTGGACTGGCATCTTCTATCTATTAGCTATCTATGTTTGTTATGATTAGTTAGCATGGTAATAAGCCTAACGCCCCGGTCACACCTACGCAACTATAATTAACGCATGTATCTACCATCTACAGTACAATTTGATAGATCCAACGTATGCACCACACAAAACGCTGCAATTTAAAAATGAATGTACTTGTGGTGTACCAAAACGCAATGATGCTGTCGGTGTGATCGAGGCATTCCCTATAAGACCCACCCACCTCCACTCCACCCCCCTCTCCCCCCTGGGTATTCCCATAGTGTATTAGTAGCAGTGGAGCGTCACATTCTCTTCCCACACTGCCTTTACCCGTGGAGATGGGTTGGTTTCATCTCCCCTCGCTGGCTGCCCCAGTGACCCAGCAGTACCCCAGTACCCCCTCCACTCCATGCACTCCCACCATACCGTTTTAATTAAAGTCTCCAGGCAGCGCCACCCCAGGACCCGGTCTCACCGGGGTTCAACCTTAGCCTGCCATGGAGAGAGACGGAAAGCCCACCTCCCTTTCTGAAATCTACTGGCTATGGAGACATTGCGAGAGTGAGACGGAGTGAAATTCACAAAACAGTCACCATCCTTGTTGATAGGTGGGTTTTACCTCCTCTAATACTACTCATTCATATCCTACTAACTTTGTTTGATACAACACTTGTTTTGATGCACTTTCAAGTAAATTATTAATTATTCATTGCACCACAGGAAGTTGGTGGCATGGATTGAAATACACAGATGTGTTTGATACCATTTCCATTTGGTCCGATCTGGACTTTATTATCAGCTGTTCTCTCTCAACAGCCTCCTGTGAATTACACACAGCATACCAGTAATGTTGGCATGACAACTCTAAATAGAAAATAAAGTATTTCATCAAAATGTTAACAGTGATTGTTTCTCAACCAGTACAGAGGTATGTTTCCTTCACATGTATGTGTATTTTCCATGACATGATGAACATGTATAGAATGCTGACATCTCATTACAACTATTACAATACTTCCCATCATTAATATCATCAAGTAAAGATGTTGAAGGGGATGATATGCATTTTCAGAAGGGCGGGGGGGTCAAATACCAGACGTGTTGCCACGGAGATAAGGTGCTCCCTGACGCCATTGGGTCTCAGCCAAGTTGGATGTCATGGCGACCGGATAGTGACAGACACATTTTACATTTAAGTCTTTTAGCAGACACTCTAACTCAGAGCGACTTACAGTTAGTTAGTGCATACATGTCCATCCTAAATTCATACTGGTCCCCCCGTGGGAATCAATCCCACAACCCTGGCGTTGCAAGCACCATGCTCTACCATCTGAGCTACACAGGACCTGTTACTGGAATATCGGGTCAAGCTTGAAAAGTGCTCTCTCAACAGGATACACCATCTCCATGTGTACACCGTCTTTAGATGAGGTCTTATCATGTACCCAGTCACTAATCCAAACCCTCATATTAATTTTCTTCAACCACCTATATTCTGACTCCCCTGACTACTCTTAATGTCTGGCCTGCACCTCAGTCCGTCTCTACTGAAAAGCGTCGGCGACTAGGAGGTCAAAGGTAAAACCAAGGGCACACATAAAGGATTCATACCTGCTAACACACAGCGGCTGCCAGCTCACGTAAACTGGTTGTTGTGCTTTCCCATGTACAGTTTGAGGTGACAGTGGTAGCATTGGGGCATTCATCTCTTTTCAAGAGCCAGACAAGAGTCCTGTTACTGAAAATAAAAATTGTAAACAGAGAAAGAGAGAAAGAGAGAACGAGAAAGAGAGACGGACCGGGTGTGCGAAGAGTTCATATGTGAGCCGAGACTGCAGGAAAACTTGACCAGGAGCCATGGTTTGGCTTCCCGCTGTGTGGGGTCAAGGCCCTGATCAGACTCCATGTCAGTGTGCCCATTGTCTTCGTGGCAGTAGTGTAAGTTATAGGGTCTCCATAGTGATGGGGAGAGGAGACAGAGTGGCGGGCGGGCGGCAGATCGGAGCTGCAGTGCTCAGACAAGCCAGGACTGTACACTGTAACGCATCCAGTACATGTTATGCTATAGGGGTAAATGCATTTTAAACAGCATTGTTCGTTTTATTTGCATCTGTACAGTTTGACCTATCCATATGAACACGATCAACCTGGTTTAAATAGTGGGATGAATGTATGTTGCAAAGCAATTCATACATTGTTATTTTTCTCCCAATGCATTTCAATAATTATGTAACCTTTATTTAACTAGGCAAGTAAGTTAAGAACAAATTCTTATTTACAATGACAGCCTACACCGGCCAAACTCACACAACTGTGCTCCGCACTATGGGACTCTCAAGCACAGGCAGTTTTGATTTGAACCAGGTTGTCTGTAGTGACGCCTCTAACACTGAGATGCAGTGTCTTAGACCACTGTGCCACCTGGGAGTTTGAAGAACGAATTAATTGAATACAGGTGAGTAGGTGTACATAATGCAAAGTATTATACAATGCAAGCTATACAAAAAAATAACCTAAATAAATATGTTTTAAGATCATATTTGTTCTATATTTAGTTAATTGACTTTTTTCTTCCTTATAGGAGGGAGTCTCATACTGTAAGATGAGTACATGTTTAGGTTCAGCCAGGTCAAAACACCTAATTTCAACTCAATGCCAATTATCTTTTCACAGCAAGCTACTAGAACGAAGATGAATGGATATTAGTTTGGGTCCTTAGAGCTATAGCCTAGAGGCGCTGTGCTGTAATGAATCTAGCTGGCTACTTTCAAACAAATGTCTAGCATTGGCCATTTGTTTTTGGTGAGAACCCCAGCTTTAGCTCCAGCCGCTGCTCCCTACCCAGTTCGAATTTAAATGTAAATTGAAGGGCTTTATTGGCATGGTAAACATATGTTAACATTGCCAAAGCAAGTGAAATAGATAATAAACAAAAGTGAAATAAACAATAAAAGATTAACAGTAAATATTACACACACAAAAGTTCCAAAAGAATAAAGACATTTCAAATGTCATATTATGTTTAAATACAGTGTTATAATGATGTGCAAATAGTAAAAGTACAAAAATAAAAATAAATAAACATTAAAAAAATATATAGGTTGTAGTTACAATGGCAACAGGCCACAAATCTTGCTGCTGTGATTGCAAAACTGTGGTATTTCACCCAATAGATATGGGAGTTTATCCAAATTGGGTTTTCTAATTATTTGTGGGTCTGTGTAATCTGAGGGAAGTATGTGTCTCTAATATGGTCATACATTTGGCAGGTTAGGAAGTGCAGCTCAGTTTCCACCTCATATTGTGGGCAGTGTGCACATAGCCTATCTTCTCTTGAGAGCCAGGTCTGCCTACGGCTGCCTTTCTCAATAGCAATGCTATGCTCACTGAGTCTGTACATAGTCAAAGATTTCCTTAATTTTGGGTCAGTCACGGTGGTCAGGTATTCTGCCACTGTGTACTCTCTGTTTAGGGCCAAATATCATTCCAGTTAGCTCTGTTTTTTTGTAAATTTTTCCAATGTGTCAAGTAATTATCTTTTTTGTTTTCTCATGATTTGGTTGGGTCTAATTGTGTTGCTCTCCTGGGGCTCTGTATGGGTTGCCCCACTGTGGACAATACTGGTATGACGGTGGAGGAAATAGCAGCTCTGTTGTAGTGTGTCACTTAGCGGACATTCATATCGCATAGATGTCCAACCACAGGCTCAAACTATGGAGTCAATTTCAAGCCATATGTATTGAATTTAAAAATAAAATAAATTGTGAACAAGAAAAATAAAGTTGAGAATATAAACGTGATATTCTCGAGGACGGGTGAAATAATGGATGTTGAAATCAAAAACCAAACAGTTGAAAGCAAAGTGTATAGAATTGTAAACAAAAATAAGACATCAAAAGCGAAACCCAAAAACTAATTTTAAAGCGAGAGTAAAACTCTATGACATATGTCATAGACTGATCTATAAATTACGTCTCCGTAATCTAGCATAGGTAGGATGGTAATCTGAATCAGGGTTAGTTTGGCAGCTGGGGTGAAAAAGGAGCGATTACGATAGAGGAAACCAAGTCTAGATTTAACTTTAGCCTGCAGCTTTGATATGTGCTGAGAGAAGGACAGTGTACCGTCTAGCCATACTCCCAAGTACTTGTATGAGGTGACTACCTCAAGCTCTAAACCCTCAGAGGTAGTAATCACACCTGTGGGGAGAGGGGCATTCTTCTTACCAAACCACATTTTTGGAGGTGTTCAGAACAAGGTTAAGGGTAGAGAAAGCTTGTTGGACACTAAGAAAGCTTTGTTGTAGAGCATTTACCACAAAATCCGAGGAGGGGCCAGCTGAGTATAAGACTGTATCATATAGAAATGGATGAGAGAGCTTCCTTCTGCCTGAGCTATGTTGTTGATGTAAATTTAGAAGAGCGTGGGGCCTAGGATTGAGCCTTGGGGAACTCCCTTGGTGACAGGCAGTGGCTGAGACAGCAGATTTTCTGACTTTATACACTTTATACACCTTAGCCGGCCCACAAGAATGGAATGGTCTACCGTATCAAAAGTCAATAAAAATAGCAGCACAACATTGCTTAGAATCAAGGTCAGTGGTGACATCAATGAGGACCTTTAAGGTTGCAGTGGCACATCCATAAACTGAGCAGAAACCAGATTGCATACCAGAGAGAATACTATAGACATCAAGAAAGCTAGTCAGTTGATTATTGACAGGTTTTTCCAAGACTTTTGATAAACAGGGCAAAATAGAAATAGGCCTACAACAGTTAGGATCAGCTTGATCTCCACCTTTAAATAAAGGACTAACCGTGGCTGCCTTCCAAGAAATGGGAACCTGCCCAGAACGGAGAGACAGGTTAAAAAGGTTGGAGATAGGCTTGGCGATGATAGGACAGCAACCTTAAAGAAGAAAGGGTCTAAACCATCTGACCCAGATGGTTTTTGGGGGTCAAGTTTCAGGAGCTCCTTTAGTACCTAGGACTCAGTAACTGCCTCCAGGGAAAAACTTTGTAGCGGGGCAGGGGAAAAAGAAGGAGACGTATTGGGGATAGTTGCATTAGAAGGGGTGGCAGATGAGGAAATGTTGGACAGGCAAGGAGGCATGGCTGAGTCAAATAGGAATCCTGACTTTATGAAGTAACAACCACATCATCAGCAATACCTGAAGCCTGATTCAAATTACAATTTTCATAGGTCCTTACAGGCAATAGGGAGGCACACTTTGGAGAGGCTCCTGTACAGATTGAGGCAGGCCATGCAATGCCTTCCAACGCCTACAGATCTTGATAACTTACCGTTTGTCTGCAACAATAACATAAAGCTCACTAGCAAATCAGGCTCCCGAGTGGCACAGCTGTCTAAGGCACTGCATCTCAGGGTCAGAGGCATCAGTACAGACACCCTGGTTTGAGTCCAGGCTGATCCTCCCACTATACCTCTGGAAACCATGCAGTTTATTAGGCTACAGATAAAATGTTATGAACTTCACAGGGTGGCGAAAGTGCACAATGATCTTGATGCTCCTTTCCAATAAATATTTAGGTGACATAATGATTGACAAATAAAAATATTTTCGTTCTTATCCATAATCTCTTTATGTAGTCTAGCCTACCTGCACTGCCCACAGTGCGTGAAGCGGATGTATCTGCACGTGCCAAGACCAGAGTGGGCACACTTGCTATTTAATGCAACAGTTTTGTAGACTATTGGTAGAGTTGAAAATGAGATCGATTTTGTGTACATTACGTCATCACAAACTGATTTTGTATCTTCAAGTGTTTGGTGGAAACACTGATGGGGAAAATGTTCATATTATCTTTATGCAGAAAGAACAATTCTAATTCAATTATTAAATGAAATCATCCCTGCTGCTGAGATTATTCTTTGAATAGCCTCATAAATCGCTCTGGCGTCACTGAAGGCTAACTTCTTAAACCTGGTGCAGCGGTTTCTGATAGCAAGTCATTATATTCCATTCTGTGGAACTTTCTGTCCATTGATGAACATAGGGTTTCCATCAACTCTTTCACATGTCCTGTGGTTACATGTGCTTCTCTCTGGCGGCTGGCTGTGATTCGCTGCAGACACTTACACAGGAGTATCATTTTTGAGGCTGTCACATCGCTGAAAAGAGAGAACAGTAACTTATTAGTTCAGGTTCATGTTTTGTCTGCTGATATTACATTGTCATCTACTGCTCATATACATATATAATACTGGATTAAATAATGATGTAGTAATAACTGCTTACTGTGCTCCTGTGGAAGTATTCCACAGCTGCTTACACTTTGTGATTTTGAAAGGGTTTTCCTGCTTGGAATTGTGTACATTGGATTTAGATTATTGCTATAATTTCTAAAACCTCTGACCTCCACAATCGAAAATGGCTGGAAATCGGTGGCAATCATTTTAGCCAATGCAATATCAATTTGGCCTTGTTTTGCTACAGACATTTGGCATAAACTGGTCTCCCAACCATCACCTACAAGAGCCGGCTCTTAGAACAACCCATCACTACTCCTCAGTTTGCTCAGAGCGTGATGAGGAGAGGTATGTGTTATGTATGCTCCGGTCTTTTGAATGCACAAGTTTGCAAATGTTCATAAGGGCACAAGAAATGACAAGCAAAAAGTATATTGTTACTGATTTAGTGTTGCATTACTGTTTGTAGGAATAAATATCGGTGTGAATGTGGATAATGTTTGAGTGCAACTTTGATAGCCCAGCTACCGTTTTGTGGCGGGAGAGGGTTTCTTTCAGGTGCAGACAGCGTGATCTTTTGTCTTTTATCAGGCAAATATACTTGTATGGGAGTCCAGACGGCAGCATTAACCTTTACCTTGTATTCGTATCCATGCAGGTACTGTATGTTTTGACATGTTTAATGTGCTTAGATAGCTGTCGTTCATTTTGTTACCTGTCCGTTCGTGTCAAAAATGGCATTGTTGCTTCATTAGTATGCCTCAGGGATAATGGTACAATAGTACACTCTCTAAGAATTACTGGTGAATTAGTGTACAACATTTGTAAAATGAAATGTGAGTCTTTTGAAAATATGACAATTTTTAAATTGATTTGGCATTTGCTCAGAGCGTGATGAAGAGAGGCAAATATACTTGTATGGGAGTCCAGACGGCAGCATTAACTTTTGCCTTGTATTCGTATCCATTCCATGCAGTCATTAAAAGAGAGACAACCGCAGAATTGTGTCCAGAACCTTGTCTTCCACCTATACCTTACCAGAACACAACGCAGAAAGGTACCGGTACAGAACCGGTTACACGTGCACCTGAGCTTACTGATGCGGTGGCACTGGACTCTGACCCTGATTAAAATTCTGGGTCAGCCGAAACCACCTCTGAATACTCTCTCTGCTGAACACAAAGTGAACATTAGCTAGATATAGGGGGAAAGCATTAAATAACTTGACCAAATTTGAACGTCTAGTTGAAATACCCAGCTAGTCCAAAACATTTTGCTATAGGTAATACAGATACAATCAGATATGTATAGTTTGAACATATACTTTCCATAAACCAAGTAGCTGAAAATAAAGGGCAAAATGTGATTCAATTTCATGATGTAAGAGTGTCGTCGTGTCATGCCGGATACATGTAACGTTACCTAGCTACCTAACTGGAGACATTCGTGATGGGTCTAAAATCACAATGCCCTATTTTGATGTGACTTGGTTTAATAAAAACATACGGACAACCCTACGGCTGTTTGTGGCTACCTACAGGCTGGCAGCGACTAGTTACAGGCATAGAGTGTCTTGCGATTCATTCCATTCCATTCGGCTAGCTAGACAACTTAAGCCAGCCGACTAAACTAGCGTTCGTTACAACGTACTTCAACATTGTAACGGGTCAATGTTGAAGTACATTAACACACACACACACACACAGACAGACAGACAGACAAACACACAGACACACAGACACACACACACAATAATCTTTAAAATTATTTGCTTACAAGTTTTTGGGTTTTGCTTTTGATGTCTTATTTTTGTTTACAATTCTATGCACTTTGCTTTCAATTGTTTGGTTTTTGATTTTAACTTCCATTATTTCACCCTTCCTCGAAAATATCACGTGTACATTCTCAACTTTATTTTTTCATGTTCACCATTGATTTTATTTTAAATTCAATAGGCCTACATATGGCGTGACATTTACCCCATATCAAACCTTTAGGCCTGGGCTGCAAAAATCATTGTTGATTTAATCGATAATCTTATTTTATAATTTTATGCCGCTACAACAATATCATTAATTTCTGATTATGTAATTACCATTATGGATCAGATTGAAACGCTACTGAAATTAGCAAATATTGAAATAAACAAGGCAGAATACCATAATCATGAAAAAAAGTTATACTATAAACTGCAATTAATCTCTGTTGTGTTGGAATACATAAAATATATACAACGTTTCTTGCAACATTCATTTCTTCGTTAAAATGTAACAAGTTTAGGTTAGTTTAGGTTACAAAATGTATATGGTTACATATTGGTGCCGGATGTGAAAAGCCGGGTCTGTCTCTCAGCTTTAGTGTGTGGTTTTGCTATTGGTCCGTTGCCCATGCCGTTGAGTCGTCTTGTCCAATCGAAAGCGTCGTTACAGTCTTTCGCGGCATTGTGAGTTCGCGGGAAAATAAATTGACGTTTCTCGTAATATATGATTGGTATAGTTAGTGTTAACGTGTAGTTAGATATATAGCTAAAAATAATGAACGTATGTTGGATTGTATGATTGATGAGTTTATATTTAGAGAGTTTATGAGTACTGACAATTTGAAACTGTTGAGAGTCCCGCTTTCAAAGGAGTAACGTTTCGTGGCTAGCGTTATTGGCACCAATTCATTGGTTAATCATAGCCAGAATAAGGAGCCTTTTGTACCGAGACAAAGAGCTCACCTCTATTGCTTCTTTTTTTTGCTAGCTGTGTAACGTTTTAATACTTGTCGTTTGAAAATGAGTTTATTTAATTTGGACCGGTTTCGTTTTGACAAGAATAAAGCAACGTCAAACCAAGACAATTACAGCGGTTCCGTAAGTCCAGAGTCAGAAAAGGAGAATAAACCAGGTATGATTTGCTGGTTAACTAGCTAAGCTAACAGTAGCCAGCCATTGTGTAGCTAGGTAGCGGCAGCTAGCTGCCACATCGCTTATACCCTGATATATCGAGCTCTCGTTCACCGGCACTATACTTTGGGGTTAGCTAGCTAGCTAACGTTCACCCTAATCATGATTTTAGCTGACACTACTGTTGACATTTAGCTAATCCTTAGTCGCTAGCTAACGTTAGCTAGCTTTCAGTGACTTTCTCTGGGCGACAGCTAACGTTAACTGGCTAAATAGAAAGCTAGTTGGTTGGTCAATCAATGGTGTTTTGGGTGGTGAACTGGTAGCTAGCGACTACAGCATAACTACATTATGTGCCCTCGCTTTAATTCCATCTAATTGCTAAACTGTCTTTGCCCATATTTCTGTGGCCCATACAGCCCGAGTAACAACACCTATAGCCAACCTTGCAAAACCTGAGCGAGGAGTAGTGTTTGAAGATGTCATCAGTGACTCTGATGACGATTTGGCAAGTGATTCTGGGAGGGATAAATTAACGAAAATTGTGACGTAAGTACAGCCGCGTTGAGCTGAAATGTCTAGACCTAGCCTATATTTCCCCCATGACTTGCGTCAAGGTATAGCTAATTCCATAAAGTCTTGCTTAACATGGCAGTCTAATCTTGTAGTTCTTTCTCTTTTCAGGGAACCTGTAAAGAAACCAGGGAAGCGAGGGGTAAGGGAGATGACTGAGCCATCTGATGAGGAAGACAAAGTGGACAAGGAGCTGGAAGAGAGGCTGGACAAACTGCAGGAAATCTTCCTCAAAAGGAACCGGAAGGAGCTGCTGGAGGTAATGTCATGTTAATCACTTTTCTATCACAAACTATTTTATAGTCTCTTAAAGACTGCTGCTACTCAGTGTCTGAATTCACATAGCCTATATATTGAACTTTGTTTTGTTTTCAGGTGATTGAAAGCACAAGTACTTTGGATGGTGCCATAGCCTCATGCCTGATGATGTTTGGTGACGAAGGTATCTGTTTGATTTACTAGCACCATAGACAGCAGGTTGCAGACTGTCCATACTATACCACCAACATGGCCAGCTTGACCATGACATCTCATCTTACGCGCATGACAACATAGCTTGGACCTCATTGTAATGATTGTTATAGGGCTTTGTCTGCCATTGCTTAAATATAACTCCTCAATGCTTTCTCCTCACACATTGACTCAATCGATTGTCCAGACTCAACACGGAAGAGGAAACCGGATGGATCCAGCAGTTGTCAAGACAGAGATGTAGTCCAGCAGCCCAGTAAGAGGAGGAGAACGTCTCTGGTAAGACTGGGGGGGTAGACCGTCTCTGGTAAGACTGGGGGGCTAGACCGTCTCTGGTAAGACTGGGGGGGCTAGACCGTCTCTGGTAAGACCGGGGGGTTAGACCGTCTCTGGGGACACAAAATGGATGAAACAGGGAGAGATCTACCTGAACTTGTCCAATAAGAACCTTGTTTTTGTTGCAAAACGTTTTGCTTCAGTGTGCCCTAATGAATACACCCTGTGTCTGATCCATCAGGCTGAAGATTCTGAGGAGGAGGACGCAGAGCCCAGCTGGGAGAGACAGGAAGCCATGGTTAGGAAACTGCAGAGGAAGTTCCCTGACCAGGACAAGGAGGTGAGTGAGAGTGTCAGCGTCAGCCACACAGAGATCCTACAAATCACTTTCTGTATATTTCAGTTTTAGATGTATCTCAGAAGGCTGCTGAGGGGAGGACGGCTCATAATAATGGCCGGAACGGAGCTACTGAAATGGCATCAAACACATGGAAACCATGGGTGTTTCTCAAAATGCATACTATCGTACTCCGAGCACCCAAATTGGAGCACGGGAGGGTCTGAGTATGATTCCAAATCAAAGTATGCGTAACGGAGCACGGAGGGCACTTCTGGAATGAGGACTCAGTTTCTACATGTTCTGAAGCATGCATTGATGCAAGCTTCAACAGAAAGTTTGCAAATAAATGTGACTCAAACGCGTAAAAAAATGATGCACACTTTCTTAATCAATTATTTGAGCTGAAGCGAGAGAAGATAAACTCAGACTTCGGAATGAAATGTTGCCTATTCACATCTCATATGTTGCCTATTCACATCTCATATGTTGTTTATCTTGATGCTTGAATAAATACATGCTGTGTTTATTTTGGCATGGTTACCTGCCTACAATACCCACTGTAGTGTGCGTAGGTCGTAAGTCAATAGAGCTAACTGTTAGCTAGCCAGATAGATACGAATAATTGACATCTACCTTGGATAACATTGGTTTTGTCGTTTTTTTCCTGTTCTACTATCTGGTTAGCTACGTTATTACGAGTTGCATGTAGCTAGCTGAAAGTTATAAAGTAAAATGTTTGCTTTGTGTACTTGTCATTTGTCCTGGCTTGAAGAAGGAAGGTTCAGTGAATGGGGAGGAGCTTCTCAAATGTAATGTTTTATGCGTTCTCCACACTCCTCTTCACAACAACATACTCAAGAACGTCCTTGGATCATGAGTGTGGAGCACGTTAGTATGCATTTTGAGAAACACCCCATGTGTCTGTATTTTGTTAGAATTACACATCTTCCTCTCCAGCCATTACCATTAGCCCGCGCTCCCTAATTAAAAGTGCCACCAACCTCCTGCGATGTCATTTTACGATCAACCGTTGCCACAGCAACCGCACACACACCTTGATAGAGACATGATCATGACACTCCAGGTTGTGAGACTCACTGCAGACCTCCAGGAGTAGGCCAGTCAAAAGAGTTTGTCTGATGGTGCCCTCTGTCATCGTCCTCCCTCCTTGCTTGAGGAGCAATAGAGGAAAGAGTCTCTTCCCTTTTTAAGTAAATCGGGTGAATCATTTTATATTTTTTAAATGAGGTGAAAGGAGACTGGAGTGTGACAAGTGTTCTCTTCTACCCCCGTCTGACGCACCTTACAGGAACTCAGGTCCGTGCTCCAGGAACATGAGTGGAATGTGGCCGACGCCTTGGAGGCTCTTCGCATGTTCTCTGACCCAGGTGATCATGACACTGTCCTCACCCAGTTGAAACATCACTGATAATGTGTTGCTACAACCAGATCATGTGACTGTTTCACGTATTACCATGATCTACTGTATTTATCACAACTGTACTTGTTATATTTATCAACGTGCCCTTTTTTTACTAATTTCTGCCGAAGAGGAAGACTCCAGCGCACCTGAAGTCTCCAGCTCCCCTGAAGTCAAGCAGAAGGAACCCAAAGCCAAGAGCGATGCCAAGCGGAGCAGAGACTGCAGAGAGTCCAAGAACGGCATGGAGGAAGCCAAGCCAAGCAAAGCTTCTGCTCTGAAATGGATGTTCCTGAAACCTGCCCCAGAATCTAAACCTACCTCCTCCTCCTCCTCTTCAAATTCGACGAGCCAGAAGCTGTCCAACGGGACCAGTGTGGCTAAAAAGGAGGCAGTAGAGAGGAAGAGGAAGGCTCGCACCTGTGACGAGAGGGCCAGCAGCTCGGAGGGTGAGGACGAGGAGGGGGCCAGCAGCGAGTTTGAGGGCTCAGACGAGGAGCTGGACTCTGGGGCGGAGGACGAGGGCACATCCACACTCAAAGGCCAGATCCTGCTCTTCTTCCAGGAGGCCTCGCTGGACGAGCTGTCCCTCATTGCCGGCTGTTCGGTGAAGAAGGCCCAGAAGATTGTGGAGCTGCGGCCCTTTGCTCTTTGGCGCGACCTGGTAAGAGATCACCCACCACCCCTCCTGTCTGCATGCTCTTGTCACTGAGCCTCAATGCTCCCCCCAACAAAGGCCCTGCAGTTGTCCTCAATGGCATTTTCTTCCATTTGTGTCTTGTGTTCTTTTTGACTTGTACACTGATTTTGGTTTTAGGTGAAGTTGTGTTCTACTCAGCTAAGGCTTTTACGACTGGGTGGCCTGGCCTCCTTATTAGGTTTCTACTCTCTCCTCTGAGCCAATGACCTACTATGACAAACCATGTAACTAATTGTGGTATGATGAAAACCCCATCTCATTGGCTGCTGCCAATGTCACTCATGCTGACAGCAGAGAAATATGGGCTAGTACACTGTGGCTAGGGGAGACTGAGTTGAACCTCCAGAACAGAGCTGTATAACAGTGTTCTCCACTAGCGTCGGCTGTACAGCCGGTTACTCATTTTCAGCTGGGTACTTTTTCCACTTAAATTAGCTAGGCTACCTATTTACAATTTACAAGTCAGCCGAGCACTCTCCCACTAAAATAAAACAATATGCATCTTCTAGCAATCTACTGATTGATAACAGGCGCCTGTCAGTCACAAAGTGAGCGACGACAGGGACGCACTGCTGGTTTGAGTCTGCCGTCTGTTCCACCTCCAGGTACCTGGGTGTTGTGGTTGCAGTGAAATGTCTTTACACAAGGGAGAGAGCATGATGCTCCTTCATCGTGTATGTGAGTCAGTTTGCACGTCCCATATAATGTGGTAGCGATGAGTCCAAATCCACTAAGCCTATATTTTCTGGCACATTCATTTTATTTTCTTTCACGTGTTTCATATGATGCCACAAAGTGCTGGCGCATAGGCTTACTGTGATTTGACTAGCGAACAGTAAGTTTATAAATGGTATTGATCTGACTGAAAAATGTCCATCTCATATCCTTGCCACTGAATGTAGTTATACAGTATGTCCATGGTATCGCGTCGGTATAAGTCATCTAAAGATCTCGTTGGTATTTTCGATATGAAGTGCATCAGGACTTGCCGGACGACTACGTTAGTGAGTTATTGGTCAGTAGCTGATCGCATCGGTAAGAGAGCTGTTCATTTGGACCCCTAATTTACATACTGCTAGACGTTTTGGCGGTTATCTGCAGATAAATTATAAAAACATTTGATGAAGATGGTGAACAATAGGCTAGTGGAACAATATCTTCACTATGTTCCAAAATATGATAAAAGAAAAAAAACAGATCAAATTATTTTAAAAGCTAATGATACTTGTATGGTATTTTCAAAGATATTGGTATAAGTGTTGACAATGGAGTACTCAACTACTGATTTCTGTGTTACAAAGCCCATGATTAACACCTGCTTCATTCTTCAATCATACCTAGGGTTGCAAAGGGTCGGAAAATTTAAGCCCTGGAATTTGGGGAATTTTGCTTAAATTCATCAAAAAAGTTAGCTTATAACCTTCAACCTTTTTTGTGGGATACACAAGGCAATTCTAGGTCTTGTGGCATATCTTGGTTAAACTATTGGAATTGCAACCCTCTGCATGCACAGTGCATTCTTCCATCATGTGTGCAGTGCACTCTTCCATCACATGTACAGCTGATTCTCAAGATCTTGCACACTAATGAGATGCTATTACACTGTCTGAGCTAAGGACTGCATGGACTGCATGCTTTCTGGTAAGTTTTGATTACAATACTGGGTGGGGTGAATATATTTTATGACATGCATGATTTATTGTTAGCTAGTAAATAGTAGCCTACAGCAAAGTGTGTTTAAATCATTTCTAACTTGTTAACAATTTCTGCTAGTTAGTTTTTGCTACCATGTGGGTTTTAGCTTGCTTGAGCCTGCTAACTAAGGAGTGTTAATTCACCTGTTTCCATACGTTTCATTTTAAAACATTATCTTAAAAAGGAGTTGTTTTAATCTAACTGCTTAACTATTTATCTGTACATGGAATTGTATTTTTTTTTTCTCTTGCTCGAGCTGTGTATGCACTGGTTCACCTCTGATCAGGGGCGAACTGAAACAATAATTCAGGCCAGGAATTTGACTCCATCCCAGGCCAGTCTGGTGCAAACCACCAGATCGTTGATTACAATGTTCACTCACTGGTGTCCATAAAGCAAACAGCACAAAAATAAACACATCTATACACTGAGTCAATTAAATTGAGCATTGGCTACATAACTGCAAGTATAATACGAAAGTCCAAAACACATGCCTCTGTACAAAAGCTTTAACTTACTGCAAATTTTCTTTCACCCTTGTCAGCCTGTTAAGGAAGATTCATAGCATGGCTACTTCAGAGTAACCAGTAAGTAATTACCACTAGTAAACCAGTAGGTGGTGCAGTAACTCACTGCTCTCTGCCATCTTGTCAAAGATGATGTCATCTTTGTCAAGTCCCATAAGAATCTCCTCTGTTGCCATCAAAAGGAACGCTTCAAGGTTATCTTGATTGAGGGAGGTTCTTAGGCGGTTCTTCATGAATTTCAGGGTGGAGAAGGTCTTCTCACAAGGCACCTGAGTGATGGATAGGGTGCGGAGGAACCCAAACCAATGATGTGATACGCATCCGTGAGCAGATTGTACGGAGACAGGAGAAGATGGCAGCATATCGGGCAGTTTTTACATGTGGAACAACCTCTGGTCACCAACTTCACACTTTCATCAGGATCCTCAAAACCTTCCCCTGATTCATCACTGGCGTCAGTGGCCCTGGTGTTATGCTGACTGTGTCTTTCCCACTTGTGCAAGGCTGATCAGTTCAGCCTACAATGCCTCAACAGTGGCATGTTCCAGTAAGCATTTGCTGAGCTCCTTCATGGCTGTATTTGGAAACATATTGCCTTCCATGTCATATTATGATCACTATGTTGCACTCATTGCTATGATATAATTCCTTCACTAAGACGTGCAAACTGTGTTTAACTCACCTGGTCCCTTACCGGCGAACATGTCACTTATTTTGCAGAATTTAGCGATGTCTGTGGCAAGGGCCTTTCTCTTTTTTTATTCTCACCCTCTCTACTCCACCTTTTTTTTATTTTCTGACTGTCCATTTCACTGTGCTGATGCGTGGATTCTCTGTCGACTCATTCCTGCTTGCTATATTCTCGCTGGTCACGTTGACTATTCAAGGCAAGCCAAAAACGACCCCCGGGAAATGTCCTGGTGCTCCCGACGGCCAGTCTGCCACTGCCTCTGATGCTCACAGGCAATGTGTACTGGAAAAGATTCCTGAATGTTCTTTGCCCAGCATACACCCCTCCAACCAGACATGCTTTATCTACTCATTTGCTGGATGCAGAGTTCAACAGAGTTCAAGTGAAGGTCAAGCAAATCATAGAGAAAGCAGACTGTATTGCAGTCATCTCTGATGGGTGGTCGAATGTTTGTGGGCAAGGAATAATTTACTACATCATCACCACCCCTCAACCAGTATTCTACAATAGCACAGACACACGGGTCTCTACATTGCAGATGAGCTGAAGGCAGTCATCAAAGACCTTGGACCACAGAAGGTATTTGGAATGGTGACAGACAATGCTGCGAACCTGAAGGCTGATTGGTCTAAAGTGGAGGAGTCCTACCCTCACATTCCCACAATACGTTGAGTGATTTTTGGTCCATTATTCCTGACAGAACTGGTGTAACTGAGTCAGGTTTGTAGGCCTCCTTGCTCGCGCATACTTTTTCCTGTTCTGCCCACAAACGTTCTATAGGATTGAGGTCAGGGCTTTGTGATGGCCACTCCAGTAACTTGACTTTGTTGTCCTTAAGCCATTTTGCCACAACTCTGGAAGTATGCTTGGGGTCATTGTCCATTTGGAAGACCCATTTGCGACCAAGCTTTAGCTTGTTGCTTCAATATATCCACAATTTTCCTTCCTCATGATGCCATCTATTTTGTGAAGTGCACCAGTCCCTCATGCAGCAAAGCACCCCCACAACATGATGCTGCCACCCCCGTGCTTCGCGGTTGGGATGGTGTTCTTCGGCTTGCAAGCGTCCCCCTTTTTCCTCCAAACATAACGATGGTCATTATGGCAAAACAGTTGTATTCTTGTTTCAACAGACCAGAGGACATTTCTCCAAAAAGTACGATCTTTGTCCCCCATGTGAAGTTGCAAACCGTAGTCTGGCTTTTTTATGACGGTTTTGGAGCAGTGGCTTCTTCCTTGCTGAGCGGCCTGTCAGGTTATGTCTATAGGACTCGTTTTACTATGGATATAGATAATTTTATAGCTGTTTCCTCCAGCATCTTCACAAGGTCCATGTTCTGGGATTGTTTTGCACTTTTCACACAAGTACGTTCCTCTCTAGGAGACAGAACGCGTCTCCTTCCTGAGCGGTATGACGGATGCGTGGTCCCATGGTGTTTATACTTGCGTACTATTGTTTGTACAGATGAACGTGGTACCTTCAGGCATTTGAAAATTGCTCCCAAGGATGAACCAGACTTGTGGAGGTCTACAATTATTATAATTTCTTTTCTGAGGTCTCTGCTGATTTTTCTTTTGATTTTCCCATGATGTCGAGCAGAGGCACTGAGTTTGAAGGTAGGCCTTGAAAGACATCCACAGGTACACCGTCAATTAGACTATCAGAAGCTTCTAAAGCCATGACATCATTTTCTGGAATTTTCCAAGCTATTTAATGGCACAGTCAACTTAGTGTATGTAAACTTCTGGAAGTGTTATATAGTGGAATAATCTGTCAGTAAACAATTGTTGAAAGAATTACTTGTGTCATGCACAAAGTAGATGTCCTAACCGACTTGCCAACACTATATTTTAACATGAAATCTGTGGAGTCGTTGAAAAGAGTTTTAATGACTTCAACCTAAGTGTATGTAAACTTCTGACTTCAACTGTAGAACTGACACTAAAATGCTGAGTAATTGCTGGTTCAAACCCTCTCATGCAATGGAGGGGTGCAACCTCAGGAACCTGCGGTTTCCTGAAGTCCACGATCATAATCTTTTGTTTTGTTGATGTTGAGTGAGACCAGCATTCTCACAGGTATTCTTCTTTAGGTGGGTGAGGGCAGTGTGGAGAGCAGTTGATGCAAATTGGAGTGGGTCTAATGAATTGAGTTTGTCTGGTAGAGAGGCAGGGTTGTCTACGAAAGCTCTGTGTGCGGTAGCCCTGCTCTACAATTGCTTAACTGATATCATGTCAGATAAAAAAAAAGATAAGGAATTATGACCGGTTGGTGACATAATTTTTAACGTGTGTCCATTTCTCAGAAGGAGCTATTCCACAAGGAGAAAGGTTTGTCTGTGGAGCTGCTGCTGGGCTGCAGGGTGGTGCTGAGGGAGAGGGCCGTGGTCCAGGGCCTCATGTCCAAGTGCCAGACCATCTCGGGCAAGATGTTGAAGGGAGTCACCCAGGTCATCGACAAGGGCATGGGCTCTGTGACCCAGCCCTCAGTCCTCAACAGAAAGTAAGTGAATTGTCCAGGGGCGCCTTCAGCAGGACGTGTTTGGCTACTAAACATGCTCCTGATGCATAGAAGCAGATGACATCTAATCTGCTCTAGTCGTTTATTCTGACTGGGCGAATCAAAAGGAACGAAGGGCCCTTTATTAAGAGAACAAACCCTACAACACGGTTCTCCCCATATGACTTATTGTCTAGAAATTATAAACTAATTAACCTTTTGACCCCATTAAACAAATATGTATCACATCATAGATAAGTGTTATGCTACACGTATGTCAAATACTGGATGTCTTGTTTTTGCCTCTAAATGTATTGTGATTGGTTTGTCTCTAAATGTCTTGCATCGTGATTGGTTGGTTGCCATGTAGGTTACAATTGAAACCCTACCAGCTGATTGGGCTGAAGTGGCTTCTCCTGCTGGACCAACACAAGCTGAGTGGAATCCTGGCTGATGAGATGGTGAGATGACTACCCAATACAGATACAAGATGTCTCAAATGTCACCCTAGTCTCTTGATAGTGCTCTATTTTTGGCCAGACCCATAGGGTTCAGAGGGTCTTTTGGGACTTGGCGACATACTATGGTGTTCTTTAATTATGTGGTTTACACCTCCCTGTGTTGTAGAATACTATGGTGGTCTTTAATTATGTGGTTTACACCTCCCTGTATTGTAGAATACTATGGTGGTCTTTAATTATGTGGTTTACACCTCCCTGTATTGTAGAATACTATGGTGGTCTTTAATTATGTGGTTTACACCTCCCTGTATTGTAGAATACTATGGTGGTCTTTAATTATGTGGTTTACACCTCCCTGTATTGTAGAATACTATGGTGGTCTTTAATTATGTGGTTTACCACTCCCTGTATTGTAGAATACTATGGTGGTCTTTAATTATGTGGTTTACCACTCCCTGTATTGTAGAATACTATGGTGGTCTTTAATTATGTGGTTTACACCTCCCTGTATTGTAGAATACTATGGTGGTCTTTAATTATGTGGTTTACACCTCCCTGTATTGTAGAATACTATGGTGGTCTTTAATTATGTGGTTTACACCTCCCTGTATTGTAGAATACTATGGTGGTCTTTAATTATGTGGTTTACACCTCCCTGCGTTGTAGAATACTATGGTAGTCTTTAATTATTTGGTTTACACCTCCCTGTATTGTAGAATACTATGGTGTTCTTTAATTATGTGGTTTACACCTCCCTGTGTTGTAGAATACTATGGTGGTCTTTAATTATTTGGTTTACACCTCCCTGTATTGTAGAATACTATGGTGGTCTTTAATTATGTGGTTTACACCTCCCTGTATTGTAGAATACTATGGTGGTCTTTAATTATGTGGTTTACACCTCCCTGTGTTGTAGAATACTATGGTGGTCTTTAATTATGTGGTTTACACCTCCCTGTATTGTAGAATACTATGGTGTTCTTTAATTATGTGGTTTACACCTCCCTGTATTGTAGAATACTATGGTGGTCTTTAATTATGTGGTTTACACCTCCCTGTATTGTAGAATACTATGGTGGTCTTTAATTATGTGGTTTACACCTCCCTGTATTGTAGAATACTATGGTGGTCTTTAATTATGTGGTTTACACCTCCCTGTATTGTAGAATACTATGGTGGTCTTTAATTATGTGGTTTACACCTCCCTGTATTGTAGAATACTATGGTGGTCTTTAATTATGTGGTTTACACCTCCCTGTATTGTAGAATACTATGGTGGTCTTTAATTATGTGGTTTACACCTCCCTGTATTGTAGAATACTATGGTGGTCTTTAATTATGTGGTTTACACCTCCCTGTATTGTAGAATACTATGGTGGTCTTTAATTATGTGGTTTACACCTCCCTGTATTGTAGAATACTATGGTGGTCTTTAATTATGTGGTTTACCACTCCCTGTATTGTAGAATACTATGGTGGTCTTTAATTATGTGGTTTACCACTCCCTGTATTGTAGAATACTATGGTGGTCTTTAATTATGTGGTTTACACCTCCCTGTATTGTAGAATACTATGGTGGTCTTTAATTATGTGGTTTACACCTCCCTGTATTGTAGAATACTATGGTGGTCTTTAATTATGTGGTTTACACCTCCCTGTATTGTAGAATACTATGGTGGTCTTTAATTATGTGGTTTACACCTCCCTGCGTTGTAGAATACTATGGTAGTCTTTAATTATTTGGTTTACACCTCCCTGTATTGTAGAATACTATGGTGTTCTTTAATTATGTGGTTTACACCTCCCTGTGTTGTAGAATACTATGGTGGTCTTTAATTATTTGGTTTACACCTCCCTGTATTGTAGAATACTATGGTGGTCTTTAATTATGTGGTTTACACCTCCCTGTATTGTAGAATACTATGGTGGTCTTTAATTATGTGGTTTACACCTCCCTGTGTTGTAGAATACTATGGTGGTCTTTAATTATGTGGTTTACACCTCCCTGTATTGTAGAATACTATGGTGTTCTTTAATTATGTGGTTTACACCTCCCTGTATTGTAGAATACTATGGTGGTCTTTAATTATGTGGTTTACACCTCCCTGTATTGTAGAATACTATGGTGGTCTTTAATTATGTGGTTTACACCTCCCTGTATTGTAGAATACTATGGTGGTCTTTAATTATGTGGTTTACACCTCCCTGTATTGTAGAATACTATGGTGGTCTTTAATTATGTGGTTTACACCTCCCTGTATTGTAGAATTGTTACCAACCAAAAACAGACAATGGCAAGTGTAAAATGGCCGCAACGGCTGTAAAAAATAAATAAAAAAACCTGTCCTGCTCCTCATCTTTACCTAACAACGATAGAGCAAGAGGGTGCCATAAATCTTAACCCTTTTGTCAATCCAAGTTATTAGTCTCTCTCCAAAAGGTGAATGTTTTATGTTTATAGACATGTTTTAAGTGTAATGCCATTAGCCCTTTATTAATGTACATATTTTATATTGTATAGTTGTAACCATTAACTAATACTGTTTACATGTGTACATATCTTTGTCTTATAGAACCACAAAAATAAGATTGCAAGTCATTTGATTGCTACAATCATATAAACATTTTCAAATGTAAACAGCCGTGTGTGTCTGCGTGGTGGTGACTATCAAGAGTACATAGATGTGCCTCAACATCATGTTTTAATGGGAAAGCACTATAGTTGTCAGAACCAAACCAACCAGTAGTAAGTATAGAGCAGATGAAGCCGACAGCTCAGACAGGTTTTAGATTGCCAGTGTGTCTTGATATGAGACCTAGGGCTCTGTGATGCTGTTTTTAACTGAAACTTGGTTTGAAGAGCAGATGTTGATCTCACTCTGTCTGTTTCGTGTCTACTCGACAGGGTTTAGGAAAGACCATCCAGGCCATAGCCTTCCTCGCCAAACTGTATCAGGACGGCATCGAAGGCCCCCACCTCATCACTGTGCCTTCCTCCACCCTGGGTAAGGGCTCTGCTCATGTCAAGCCACTCACTTTATAACCACTTATATAAAAGATGACAAAAGAGTATTCTATTATTACCATGTTTCTGTGTTAGCTGTAAAGCGTTTTTTGACCATTTCACTTAAATGACTGTGACCTTTAATTATATCTGTTTAGCATAATGTCAGGTTTTGTCTGAGTCAATTGTACTCAAATTAATTGAAGTGGCCTGAAATGTCTTCTTTGCTACAGATAACTGGGTTCGGGAGCTAAAGCTGTGGTGCCCAAGTCTCAAGGTGTTAGTCTATTACGGTGAGGTGTTTTGATTGGTTGATTTTATTTGACAATGTAAAAAAATATATATATATACATATATACAGTACATGTTTATACATTTTTTTTTACATGACCGGGACAATAATGTGTGACTTATTCAGGCTGTGGTCCCTTCTCTTCCTGACCTTATCTGTTCAGGTCCAGGACAATGTGGTCGATTTGTTAGCTGTGGGTCTAAGCTGATGTAAACCGTAGAAATATAATTACTAGAAAGGGAGTCCCTATTGTAATCAATAAGGCCATATTGGATAGTAATTACATTTCTATGGCGTAAAACCTGATGTGTTTTCAGGCTCTGTGGAGGACCGGCGGTATCTGCGACATGACATCCTTAATAATCAGGTGGATTTCAACGTGATCGTGTCCACGTGAGTAGATCCACACACCATAGACTTAGATAGACGACTCATCTTTGTACCTGTCCGATTATTGGGTCTGTGAATGCGCGGGCAGCGTCAATGACTAGGCATGTCAGTTAAGAACAAATTCTTATTTACAAATGACGGCCTACACCGGCCAAACCCGGACGACACTGGGCCAATTGTGCGGCCACCCTATGGGACTACCGGTTGTGATACAGCCTGGATTCGAACCAGGGTGTCTGTAGTGACACCTCTAGCACTGAGATGCAGTGCCTTAGATCGCTGCGCCACTCGGGAGAAACCTTGGTTTCTCACATTCAACCCAGTTGATGGTTGCGCTTACCTTTGCACTGACAATGGCTCTTTACATTTTTTGGTGTCAGAAGGCCTGTTCTTGTCAGTGGTGTCCAAGCCGTACAGATCACGTCTGTCTGCTGTCCATGTTGGGTCAGGCACAAACCTTAATTTCTTAAATTGTTCTTTTGGCAAGCGTGGAGGATTCATTAAGCAGTACCAGCATGGATCTTCTCCCTCGCATCTCTTGATCTGTACCATGCATCGTAAAATGTCTGTCCTGGAATTGCTTGTACTGTTCCTTGTCAAGGCCTTTTCTCCCGAGGTCATGTGTCATGTGTTGAATTGTTGTGCAATATTGGCGATTTCTTCCTGTGTTGCGGGCTGATGTACTTCTACGTATGTTCCTTTCCACTTCAGGCATTCAAACCGCCCACTCACGAGCTGCAACAGGATGCATACTTTTTTTCCAAAAGCCTCTTTCAGGTCTGGTTGTTTGGTGGCTGTTTTCACGTAGGCTTGTCATTGTGCTACACTTTTTTCACACGCTTCTCATTGGATTCTTCCATCTTCTCCCTAGCCAGGGCTGTTCCCTGAAGCCCCATGTTTAGAAGGGAATTAACTCTCGGCAGGGTTGGCCCAGCTGTCACCTGGTGCTGTTCTACAGGCGATTTTAAGAATGTCAAGATCCAGTTGAACAAACATAGTTCTGTGGTCTGGCCCACCATCGGATTGAAAGGTCAAGATTGACTTGTTGAGAGCGACATCGTCTTCACTGTAGTTCTCTCCTCTAAGGATGCTGTTATGTCAACTGTTTGTCGAAGGGGGCTGGATGGCTGGAAAACCTTGTCCTTGACAGTGACATGAACTTTCCCATCATAGAATGAACTAGATGGAGATGCTAGGATGTCTGGGATCAACATGACAGATGGTACAAGTCCACTGATGTGGTAATATGGTCATCAGCTGCTAGAGCTGGCCCACTCACAGGAGCAATCCTTAGATATCTGCCTCTGTTACAGGTCCCTATAGGCTGGCCAGGTTCTCTGACAGGGATGATTGCCTTATCCTCTGTTACAGGTCCCTATAGGCTGGCCAGGTTCTCTGACAGGGATGATTGCCTTATCCTCTGTTACAGGTCCCTATAGGCTGGCCAGGTTCTCTGACAGGGATGATTGCCTTATCCTCTGTTACAGGTCCCTATAGGCTGGCCAGGTTCTCTGACAGGGATGATTGCCTTATCCTCTGTTACAGGTCCCTATAGGCTGGCCAGGTTCTCTGACAGGGATGATTGCCTTATCCTCTGTTACAGATCCCTATAGGCTGGCCAGGTTCAGGTGTGTATATACTGAGATCATGTGACAGATCATTTGACACTTAGTTTGCACACAGGTGGGTGTTATTTAAATAATTATGTGACTTCTGAAGGTAATTGTTTGCACCAGATCTTATTTAGAGGCTTCATAGCAAAGGGGGGTGAAAACATATGCATGCACCACTTTTCTGTATTTATTTTTATTTTTGAGATTTTATTTTTTGCATTTCACTTCACCAATTTGGACTTGTGTATGTCCATTACATGAAATCCAAATAAAAAAAACATTTAAATTACAGGTTGTAATGCAAGAAAAATGGAAAAACGCCAAGGGGGATAAATACTTTTGCAAGGCACTGTAGCTGTTCACTTTGGAAGCATGTGCGTATTTGTTCAGGAATGCTTTATGCATTGCTCTAGTGTGGTACGTTGGTAGTTTTTATCTCAGTGTGGAGATGACAGAAGCTTGCCTGGTCTCATGAACGCCATTGCTATGTGAGGATACCTTCCATATGAATGTCAGAGTGCCTAGGTAGTTGCCACAGGCCTACTTGTAGAAAGTGAAAGTCAATGGAAGTTTCAAGTTGTCAATCCATTTCTCTCTCTGGAATCTATCTTCAGGAGCAAAGTCCAGTAGAAAGAGGGGGTGTTATTGGGGCAATTTCTCCGAAGCTTGTAACAGAGTGCTGTACTCGGCTGACCGGTCCGCATGATGCTCTGTGTAGCATACAACATCCGACTCTGGTGTACGTAGAGGAGTGGTCTGTTGGTGACGTCTGGTTATTGCTTGAGTCACCTTCTCCAAGTGGGATGCACAAGCTGCTACGGCCTCGGTTAGACGCACCACGTCTTCTCAGATCTAATGTGAACGAGGAATACAATCAGTTTTAGTTGAGATTTAAAACATAAAGCTTACACTTACTTTTGAAAATAAACTTTTTTTTTAAATATCCTGAAATAAGACACAGTTTGCTTGACATGAATCTACAAGGAGTAGTAGTGTTGCCAAACTAACTAAATGTATATAGAAAAATGACACTACATTAATTAAAATAGCTGTGAAGTGATTCCGGTGTGCCCAGGGCTGAGATATTGAGATCTAGAGATGACTGCAATGATCCCGAAGCTGATCTTGACGTAGTTTTGGTGCCATGTGTCGTGTTTCCTGGTATCTGTTGTAGGATCCAAAGCCTTGTGGTAATTGCAGGAATCTGTCTGGTATGGCTAAGCCTCTTTCTTTGAACTTCTCTAGATGGAGGTCCATATGCTTTTGATAATCGGGTAACGAATGTCCAGGATATATGGACATGGAAAAATAGGATAAATATTACATTTCAGCCTGATTATGAGATTATTATGAATACACGAATGGACATTTCACATAGAATATTGCATTCTATTATAAATCTTATCATATTCAACAATTATGTATGAATGTATTATCAATCTACTTAATTGTATAGCCTAACAAGGCTTTAACAAATGAAGACAATACAAATAGGCGTATCGTAGACTACCCTTTCTAGGAAACGTATGCTATTGTTAATAAAGCGCAATCATTAGAATTAGGTCAAATTAATGTAACATTGGATAATCATTTAGAATTAGGTCAAATGAATGTAACACTGGATAATCATTTAGAATTAGGTCAAATGAATGTAACACTGGATAATCATTTAGAATTAGGTCAAATGAATGTAACACTGGATGAAGTGCAATCCAATCTCGTAATTTAAATGTGATGTATAGGGTAGTAGAGTAGACAAAAAAATGGTCTAATTCAAGAATAATTGTAATCAAATTAAAATATTGATGTATATTAATGAGTTTGTTACCTGAGTGCATCTCTATAGCCTATAGGCGTTTTAACAAAATATTCATACAAATATGATTAGACTTCTCATAGACTAGGCCTTGTAGAAAGAGGGTCAATCAAGTTAGGTCTGACAAATTAATGTAGTGTTGGAAAAAATACATAAATCCAGCCATGAACCATGAATTTAAGTCTTTGTTTAATGATGGGCGTCCCACTTTTAACCTGGACACACAAGTAGTAGGAATTTGCGCTGGCTTCAGGCATGACTGCATGAGAGAGAAATGAAACACCTGCACGTCGCCTGCAGGTCTAATCCGAGGCTCGAACATGATCTGACTTGGGAAAGCCTCAAGGGGCGGGGCTTTATAAACATGCGCCGCATATATTGGCCCCAAAATTATTTTCTTTAAATGTTAATATTTTTCGGGGTGTGGAGAAAAATTCCTGCGTGCGTGCGTACTGGGGGTGTGAATGTTTAATTAAACGTTTAGATAAAATCACTAACCGAGAGTTTTTTTTTTTTTTTTTCTTCACGAAATGTAAATGATAAAATAACCACTAAGAGCTCTCCATCATCATCATCATCATCATAAAGGGAACATTTTTACAAATGCCTAACGCAACGATGCAGTACTGTTAGTAGCAACAGCTGTGAAGTCCTCTGGTAATACTTTGAAATGTTAACTTTGCAAGGTGGAATTGAGGTACAGTAATGGTAGTACAGGTGCAATGCTTAACCATCTGAAAGTGACGCACCGTGAGACCCAAACCGTTGCTAGCAGCAGCACAGGATCCCAACAACGGACATTAGACAGCTTCACACGAAAGCCTACTGTATCTGACTATGTAAATAGGACTTGCCCCCTAGTGGTCATATGCAATAGTGTGTGCGCTTGCATGCCTGTAGTCCTTCCACTTTGATGTAGGCCTACATAGAGAATGAAAGTTCACCTGTAAGTGCTGATGTCTGGGTGTCATTCCTCTCTGCACAGATACAACCTGGCCATCGGCAACGACAGTGACCGCAGTCTCTTCCGCAAGCTCAAGCTGAAGTATGCCGTGTTTGACGAGGGCCACATGCTGAAGAACATGAACTCCCTCCGTTACCGCCACCTCATGGCCATCAATGTTAGTGCACCCAACACCACCTGGCTCTGTCTGATGCTCTCACTGACTGTCTAAATATCTCTCTCCCTGACTCCTTCTCTCTCCCTCCCTGGGTTTCTCTCTCCCTCCCTGGGGTTTCCCTCCATGACTACCTATCTCTCGGTGTCAACCAGGTACTGGTCCCTCTCCCACCCTGCGTCCCTCTGCCTCCCTGACTACCTGTCTCTCTCTGTTTCCCCAGGCTGAGCACCGGTTGCTACTGACCGGCACCCCTCTGCAGAACAACCTGCTGGAGCTGATGTCACTGCTCAACTTCATCATGCCCTCCATGTTCTCCAGCAGCACCACACAGATAGCCAAGATGTTCTCCATGGTGAGGAGAGGTGTAGGGTTGAAATATTTCCCTAACTTTCCCCAAATTCCCAGAGTTGGAAGATTTGAAGAATGTCGCAAGATTCACGTAATCTGGAGGAAATGAGCAGGGAATCTAGTATCAACCACGATTCTGGCTGGCAGAAGAAGCTTGGATAATGGGGATGGAAGTGGAACTGGGGAGGTTTCCACCAAGCTTGTACCACACTCAAACCAGGGCCTGTATTTGCAAAGCGTCTCAGAGTAGGAGTGCAGATCTAGGACCAGTTTTGCCTTTTAAAACCTTGACAACTAAGACCAGTAGACTTAACCCTAGATCAGCACTCTTACTCGGAGACACTTATCATGACGACAAGACAGACTTTACCAACCGTTCTATTGCCGGTAACAAAGCCTGTACTTTTATTTCCGCCAACCGAGGTAGTCATGATTGCGTTATGTATAAAACGTTGCCTTTCATCTTACCGGCTTTGGCTTTCATTAAATGATGAACATTCTTATCTGACATCAAACTCCTCAATCACAATGCTTTTACTCTCTCCATTAAAATGTACAGTTGAATGTAACATACCAACCATGCTGTCTGAATCAGGTATTTGTGGATGTGGACCTTGGTCCCACTCCCCTCATGTTTAGTCAGACTCGTACGGTAGGATGTGTTTTAATGGTGTTTATATTTTGTTGTTCTGTGGTAGAAATCCCATGAGGAACAGAGTCGTTTCGAGAGGGACCGCATCGCCCAGGCTAAACTCATCATGAAACCTTTCATCCTCAGACGAGTTAAGAGTGAGGTAAGGACACTCCGTGACTGGTTAAAGTTAGAAATACTGGATGGTTCACAATGTTATATTTTAAAGATATCCGCGCGTGCATCCTCAGGTTCTTAAGCAGCTGCCAGCGAAGGAGGAGAAGTTGGTATTCTGCCCAATGAGTGAGAAGCAGCAGCAGCTTTACCAGACCATGGTGGGCAAGTTCAAGAAGTCTGACATTGGAGAGAGTACGTACTGTAGTGGACTATGGGATGAAGTTTCCCCTAGGTACAGATCAAGGATCAGCTTCCCCTCCCTATTCCCAACTCTATTAGGGGGGAAAATGTCAAATTGATCCAAAATCAGGGTCTAGTGGCAGCTTCACCGTACTCAGTGTAGTGTTACAGCAGTGGCGTGACAGATTGAGATCTCATAACTAGCACAATGTGATGGCAGATGAGATGAGAGCAAAACGCTTTGTATGCTTGACGTCTTACATCCTGTTTCCTCAATTTAACTAAACATTTTCTCTTCATATCTTGCTCTTGATATGAAGGAAGACATACAGTTCAACACACAGTTGAAGTCGTACGTTTACATAAACCTTAGCCAAATACATTTAAACTCAGTTTTTCCTGACATTTAATCCTAGTAAAAATTCCCTGTCTTAGGTCAGTTAGGATCACCACTTTATTTTAAGAATGTGAAATGTCAGAATAATAGTAGAGAATTATGCATTTCAGCTTTTATTTTTTTTCATCACATTCCCAGTGGGTCAGAAGTTTACATAAACTCAATTAGTATTTGGTAGCATTGCCTTTTAAATTGTTTAACTTGGGTCAAACGTTTTGGGTAGCCTTTCACAAGCTTCCCACAATAACTTGGGTGATTTTTTTTTTTTGGCCCATTCCTCTTGACAGAACTGGTGTAACTGAGTCAGGTTTGTAGGCCTCCATGCTCGCACAAGCTTTTCCAGTTCTGCCCACAAATTCTCTATTCTCTAGGTCAGGGCTTTGTGATGGCCACTCAAATACCTTGACTTTGTGGTCCTTAAGCCATTTTGCCACAACTTTGAAAGTATGCTTGGGGTCATTGTCCATTTGGAAGACCCATTTGCGACCAAGCTTTAACTTCCTGACTGATGTCTTGATGTTGCTTCAATATATTCACATAATTTTCCTTCCTCATGATGCCATCTATTTTGTGAAGTGCACCAGTCCCTCCTGCAGCAAAGCACCCCGACAACATGATGCTGCCACCCCCGTGCTTCACGGTTGGGATGGTGTTCTTCGTCTTGCAAGCCTCCCCTTTTTTCCTCCAAATGTAACGATGGTCATTATGGCCAAACAGTTCTATTTTTGTTTCATCAGACCAGAGGACATTTGTCCAAAAAGTATGATCTTTGTCCCCATGTGCAGTTGCAAACCGTGGCATCTTTATAGCAGTTTTGGAGCAGTGGCTTCTTCCTTGCTGAGCGGCCTTTCAGGTTATGTCGATATAGGACTCGTTTTACTGTGGATATAGATACTTTTGTATGTTTCCTCCAGCATCTTCACAAGGTCCTTTGCTGTTGTTCTGGGATTGATTTGCACTCTTCGCACCAAAGTACGTTCATCTCTAGGCGACAGAATGCGTCTCCTTCCTGAGTGGTGTGACGGCTGTGTGGTCCCATGGTGTTTATACTTGCATACTATTGTTTGGACAGATGAACGTGATGCCTTCAGGCGTTTGGAAATTGCTCCCAAGGATGAACCAGACTTGTGTAGGTCTACATTTTCTGGCTAATTTCTTTAGATTTTCCCCATGATGTCGAGCAAAGAGGCACCGAGTTTGAAGGTAGGCCTTGAAATACATCCACAGGTACACCTCCAATTGACTCAAATGATGTCAATTAGCCTATCAGAAGCTTCTAAAGCCATTATGATAATTTTCCAAGCTGTTTAAAGGCACAGTCAACTTAGTGTATGTAAACTTCTGACCCACTGGAGTTGTGATATAGTGAATTATAAGTGAAATAATCTGTCTGTAAACAATTGTTGGAAGAATTACTTGTCATGCACATAGATGTCCTAACCGACTTGCCAAAACTATAGTTTGTTAACATGAAATCTGTGGTGGTTGAAAAATGAGTTTTAAAGACTTCAACCTAATGTATGTAAACTTTCGACTTCAACTGTATATGGATGGGTACCGCTGTTCCCAAAGCAATCTAATTATAGTACAGTATAGCAATTGAATCGTTCTGTTACATTCATTTATACATTTGAAATCCGTTCGATTTAATAGATCTTTCGCCGACCCATTCTTTCCACTTTTGTAGAGCGAGAGCTGTGCAACGTGATGATGCAGTTGAGGAAGATGGCCAACCACCCTCTGCTCCACCGGCAGTACTACACCACGGAGAGACTGAAGGCCATGAGTTGCCTCATGCTCAAGGTTGTTGCTTCATTGACCATTTTGTGTTTGTCTGTTTTTGGTTTATTCAGTAAATAATATAAATAAAAGTAACTGTGTTGTTACCACCCTTACCTGTATCTCTCACTCACTCTTATATTCATCCACCCATCATTTTTCTTTATCCTCCGGTAGGAGCCGACCCATTTTGATGCGGACCCGGTGCTGATCCAAGAGGACATGGCGGTGATGTCAGACTTTGAGCTCCACCGGCTGTGCCAGCAGTACTCGTCCCTGAACAAGTACCAGCTGGATAAAGACCTTCTGCTGGACTCCGGAAAGTTTCACCTGCTCCAGACACTACTTGCCACGCTCAAGACCAAGGTACTGAAAGGAAGAGTGGGGGGGGAGGGAGGTGAGACGAGGGGGGAGGGAGGTGAGACGAGGGGGGAGGGAGGTGAGACGAGGGGGAGGGAGAACCATGCTTTTTGCTCCGGGCTAAACTGAATACAGCCCTGATCTGTGACTTGCCGTGCTCTAATAATACATGACATTTATATAGTGCTTTTCGAAGGCTCAAATGTGCTGTCTCTGCAGGGAGACCGAGTAGTGCTCTTCAGTCAGTTCACCATGATGCTGGACATCGTAGAGATTCTGCTCAAACACCTGGGCCACCGCTACGTCAGACTGGACGGCTCCACGCCCATAGCAGACAGGTGAGCTTAAGTTGGGTTCAACTCGATGGCTTCCGACCAACATAATTGTATATATTTTTTGGGGCAGAGGAAGTGTAACTGGAGCCGATGCTAGTGTTGTAGTAGTGCATCTAGCGTGTGTACTGAAAAAGCGACGAGCCATTGTTATCCCCGGACCCACCTGTGTTTGGTGCAGGATCGTGCTGATTGACGACTACAACACAGACCCGGAGATCTTTGTGTTCCTGCTGTCAACGCGGGCCGGCGGCCTGGGCATCAACCTGACCTCGGCCAACGTGGTCATCATGCATGACATCGACTGCAACCCCTACAACGACAAACAAGCTGAGGACCGCTGCCACAGAGTAGGGCAGACCAGGTGAGACAGACTGACAGACAGGAAGGGGGGGCAGACCAGGTCAGACTGACAGACAGGAAGGGGGGGGGTGGGCTACATTATGGGGTTAGGGTCAGTAGTGAGAGATGGCTTGCTTAGAGAGAAGTCTAGAAGTAGTGACAATAAGAGCAAGGTATGAGGAGAAAACACTGCTGCTAAGGGAATGGACTCTTCTGATGAATGACTGATGGTCAGTATCTGTCCATGTTCTCCTACAGGACAGTCCAGGTGATCAGGCTGATCCATAAGTATCTGTCCATGTCCTCCTACAGGACAGTCCAGGTGATCAGGCTGATCCATAAGTATCTGTCCATGTTCTCCTACAGGACAGTCCAGGTGATCAGGCTGATCCATAAGGACACCATAGAGGGCTGCATGCTGCAGCTGGGTCAGAAGAAACTCAGACTGGAGCAAGACATGACCGCTGCCGAGGAAGGTGAGAACCTGGGACACACATACAGGCACGCACTTGACACGCACTCACTCAACCCAAAGCCTGAGGTGTCTCTTTTCAATAAATCAGTATCATGGAATGGAATCATCCCGTAATCGTGTGGTTTTGTGTCTGTACTCAGGTGATGAGGGCACCATGCCTGAGGACATGGCCTCCCTGCTCAAGGCATCGCTGGGCCTGTGAGGGTCTTCGGAAGCTCCCTCCCTGGAGCTCCATCTGGGATCCAGCCTGGAGCATCCCACCCCAGGCACCACTGACTGAAACCTGCCACAGATACTTGAATCCTCCTGCTGGAACTCTGTGGTTCTCTCCCTGCTCACACTACCCATGAGACATATGACTGAGATGCAGCTGTGCACTTCCAACAGTCTGGACTAGAGATGATATGAATGGGTTGTTGGCCTTTGCTGACAGTGACAGTGATGGTGACCATGGGTGTCGTTGAGGTCAGTGGCCACTCTGCTCTGCAGAACTTGGTGTGTGTTCATTAGGAACCAAACTAAAGCAGAAGGGTCAAATCGGGGAAGGACTATCCTGAACTTGTCCATTTAAGAAATTGTTGTTTTCGTTGCAAATCGTTTCCTGTTGCAAAATATTTTGCTATGGTTGTACTGTAAAACCCATGTTGTACTGTAAAACCCATGTTGTACTGTAAAACCCATGTTGTACTGTAAAACCCATGGCAAAGCAATTACTTTTTTTTTTATGTCCCTGTTGCGACATCAACAGGGTTTGTCGAAACATGAAATAAAGATTTCAATATTTATTTTCTTTTGTTTCAATGGTTTATTTTAAAAGTACATTTGCAATCCTCATTTTGTCATGTCTGGCTTTACTTCTACAGTAGTAAAGTGGTTCGTGTTCAGTAAGCACGAAAAGGAGACACGTTTTGAAACATTTTCCTCCTGTTTCAACCCAACTGAACGGGGCCCAAGTTTTAAAACTCTGTTTTAGGTCGTCTCTGGATCCACTTGGCAATGTTGGGGATGGCCTCCACTTGATCAGTCAGATCACACAGGGCAGGATGGTGATCAGCAAAGCCCGGACTCAGCACACTGAAGGTGGTGAAGCACACATGGCAGTACAGGTCAGCCCAAGTCACCTGCAACAGACAGATCAAGGTAAGGTATGTCAGACTATGGTGTCCACATTGAGCAGGGTAGTTAGAGAAACTGACATGGCCTGGTCCCAGATCTGTTTATGCTATCCTGTCAACTTATGTCAAACAGGACAATTGGCAGATTTTGAATTTATTCTACAAAAGCAATGTCGCATGGAAACGGCAGATATAGGAGACATTTTCTGAAGATTTGAAATTTGTATCCATTCGATGGGTGGATTTTATTTTGTATTTTTTGGGGGGACAAATTATGGAAACTTACAAATAAATGCTTTTGAAGGTATGCGAGGTACGTGATGTAATCCTGTAACTATAAGCTCCACTCTAAATGTAATTCTATATGGAACAAAAATATAAAAGCAACATGTAAAGACTTGGTTTCATGAGCTGAAATACAGATCCATATGTATTTCTCAAGTTTTGTGCATGAATGTGTTTTATATCCCTGTTTAGTATTTCTCCTTTGCCAAGTTAATCCAGCTACCTGACCTGTGTGGCATATCAAGAAGATGATTAAAGAGCATGATCATTACACAGGTGCACCTTGTGCTGGGGACAAAAGGCAGCTCTAAAATGTGCAGTTTCTGTCACATTATGCCACAGATGGTCTCAAGTTTTGAGGGAGCGTGCAATTGGTATGCTGACTGCAGGGATGTCCACAACTGTTCATTTCTCTACCATAAGCCGCCTCCGTCATTTTAGAGAATTTGACAGTACGTCCAACCGGCCTCACAATCGCATGCCACGTGTAACCATGCCAACCCAGGACCTCCATCTGGCTTCTTTACCTGCGGGATCATCTTGAGACCAGCCACCTGCACAGCTGATGAAACTGGAGTATTTCTGTAATAAAGGCCTTTTGTGGGATTTTTTTTTTATTTGCCCAGTCATGTGGAATCCAGATTAGGGCCTAATTAATGTATTTAAATTGACTGATTTCCTTATATGAACTGTAACTCAGTAAAATAATTGAAATGTTACATGTTGCGTTTTTATTTTTGTTCAGTATTAATGCCTACTGCTGGCAAAATCCATAAAACAAATAATGTTTCTTTGCCGGACAAGGATTGTCCTGACTTCCTAGAATGTTGGGATTGCTTCACCTTGCTTTTCTACTTCGCTGGCAAGTTTCACCATCGAATTATTTCAGATCTATACAGGCGGACTGCGACAAAAATTCTTCCAACAATTGTTTACGGATTGTTTACAGACAGATTATTTCACTTTTAATTCACCATATACCAATTCCAGTGGGTCAGAAGTTCACATACACTAAGTTGACTGTGCCTTTAAACAGCTTGGAAAATTATCATGGCTTTAGAAGCTTCTGATAGGCTAATTGACAAAATTTGAGTTAATTGGAGGTGTACCTGTGGATCTATTTCAAGGCCTACCTTCAAACTCAGTGCCTTTTTGCTCGACATCATGGGAAAATCAAAATAAATCATCAAGACTTCAGAAAAATAAATTCTGGTTCATCCTTGGAAGCAATTTCAAACGCCTGAAGGTACCACGTTCATCTGTCCAAACAATAGTATGTAAGTATAAACACCATGGGACCATGCAGCCGTCATACCGCTCAGGAAGGAGACGCGTTCTGTCTCCTAGAGATTAACGTACTTTGGTGCGAAAAGTGCAAATCAATCCCAGATCAACAGCAAAGGACCTTGTGAAGATGCTGGAGGAAACAGGTACAAAAGTATCTATATCCACAGTAAAACAAGTCCTATATCGACATAACCTGAAAGGCCGCTCAGCAAGGAAGAAGCCACTGCTCCAAAACCGCCATAAAAATGCCAGACTGGTTTGCAACTGCACATGGGAACAAAGATCGTACTTTTTGGAGAAATGTCCTCTGGTCTGATGAAACAAAAATATAATGGTTTGGCCATAATGACCATCTTTATGTTTGGAGGAAAAAGGGGGAGGCTTGCAAGCCGAAGAACACCATCCCAACCGTGAAGCACGGGGGTGGCAGCATCATGTTGTGGGGGTGCTTTGCTGCAGGAGGGACTGGTGAACTTCACAAAATAGATGGCATCATGAGGAAGGAAAATTATGTGGATATATTGAAGCAACATCTCAAGACGTCAGTAAGTTAAAGCTTGGTCGCAAATGGGTCTTCCAAATGGACAATGACCCCATGCATACTTCCAAAGTTGTGGCAAAATGTCTTAAGGACAACAAAGTCAAGGTATTTGAGTGGCCATCACAAAGCCCTGACCTCAATCCTATAGAACATTTGTGGGCAGAACAGAAAAAGCGTGTGTGAGAAAGGTCAGGAGGAATGGGCCAAAATTCACCCAACTTATTGTGGGAAGCTTGTGGAAGGCTACCCGAAACGTTTGACCCAAGTTAAACAATTTAAAGGCAATGCTACCAAATACTAATTGAGTGTATGTGAACTTCTGACCCACTGGGAATGTGATGAAAAAAATAAAAGCTCAAATAAAATCATTCTCTCTACTATTATTCTGACATTTCACATTCTTAAAATAAAGTGGTGATCCTAACTGGCTAAGGTGTATGTAAACTTCCGACTTCAACTGTGTGTGTGTGTGTGTGTGTGCGCACATAGATGTGGACACGTGCTTGTGGGAGGAGCTATAGGAGGACAGGTTCCTTGTAACGGCTGGAATGGAATCAATGAAATGGTACCAAGCATCCAACACATGGGAATAACTTGTTCCATATACGCCATTGCAGCCATTACAATGAGTCCGTCATCCTATAGCTCCTCCCACTATCTAGATGTATCATGAGTCATGTTAACAAACTAATGCCATTGGCCAAAACTATGGGACTGAATTACAGAGTGGAGAGCCCCTCTCCTTTCAACTTACCGAATCGCCCACTAACCAGTCCCTGTCTCCCAACTGCAACTGGAGATGGTCCAGTAACTTGGGGGCATGGCTTTGGAAAAGCATTTCAATCTTCTGTGTCTGCAGAACAAAACATGGTTCTCATTCAGATGAGCACAGCACTGTGAACCATGCAGAGGCTGAAACACCCCGGGGTTTAAACTAAAGTCACTATTCATGACTTGATTTCTTGGGACAGGTTTCCCTTACAAAAAATGTCAGTCCTAGAAAAAAGAAAATGCAGATTCTCCTTTGAGAATGATATTTATTCAAGGAGAAGTCTTAATCTGTGTCTAGGACACTGTACACTTATGTTTTTAAGGATTGTCAAGGCACTCCCTGAACACCCCTCTGGTCCAATCCTAAATGGACCCCTATGCACTTGTTGAGATTTTTGCACATTTCTAAGATAAAAAAAAAAAAAAACTGAAATACCTTATTTACATAAGTATTCAGACCCTTCGCTATGAGACTTGAAATTGAGCTCAGGTGCATCCTGTTTCCATCAGGTTTATCCTGTTTCATCATCCTTGATATTTCTTGATTGGAGTCCATCTGTGGTAAATTCTATTGATTGGACATGATTTGGAAAAGCACACATCTGTCTATATAGGTCCCACAGTTGACAGTGCATGTCGTAGCAAAATCCATGCCATGAGGTCGAAGGAATTTTCCATAGAGCTCCGAGACAGGATTGTGTCGAGGCACAGGTCTGGGGAAGGGTACCAAAACATTTCTACAGCATTGAAGGTCCCCAAGAACAATGTGGCCTACATCATTCTTAAATGAAAGAAGTTTGGAACCACCAAGACTCTTCCTAGAGCTGGCCGAACCGGCCAAACTGAGCAATCGGGGGAGAAGGGCCTTGATCAGGGAGGTGACCAAGAACCCTGTGGAGATTAGAGAACCTTCCAGAAGGACAACCATTTCTGCAGCACTCAACCAATCAGGCCTTTATGGTAGAGTGGGCAGGTGGAAGCCACTCCTCTGTAAAAGGGACATGACAGCCTGCTTGGAGTTTGCCAAAAGGCACCTAAAGGACTCTCAGACCATGAGAAACAAGATTCTCTGGTCTGATGAAACCTAGATTTAACTCTTTGGCCTGAATGCTAAGCGTCACATCTGTAGGAAACCTGGCACCATCCCTACAGTGAAGCATGGTGGTGGCAGCATCATGCTATGGGGATGTTTTTTAGCGGCAGGGACTGGGAAACTAGTCTGGATTGAGGGAAAGATGAACGGAGCAAAGTACAGAGAGATCCTTGATTAAAACTTGCTCCAGGACCTCAGACTGGGGCGAAGGTTCACCTTCCAACAGGACAACGTCCCTAATCACACAGCCAAGACAACACAGGAGTGGCTTTGGGACAAGTCTCTGAATGTCCTTGAGTGGTCCAGCCAGGGACTTGACTTGAACCCGATCGAACATCTCTGGAGAGACCTGAAAATAGCTGTGCAGCGACGCTCCCCATCCAACCTGACGGAGCTTGAGAGGATCTGCAGAGAAGAATGGGAGAAACTCCCCAAATACAGGTGTGCCAAGCTTGTAGCCTCATACACAAGAAGACTCGAGGGTGCTTCAACAAAGTACTGAGGAAAGGGTCTGAATACTTATGTAAATGTGACTAACTTTTTTTTTTTTGTTTTATATAAATTAGCAAACATTTCTAAAAATCTGTAACAAAATATGGATAAAGTAATAGGGTCTGAATATGTTCTGAATACACTGTAGGTGTCCATTTTGGATTAAGCCTCTGTGCCTTTCCTACTTTGATCAGTGGGTCGTCCTCTCTCCATGGGATTAAGAGGGTGAAGTCGTTGAGGGTGTCGACCAGAGCATCTGCCTGGGCCTCGGCTAGTCTGCTGTTTCCCACTAGCCCTGGAAAAGACCGTTGCCCCAGGGAGGTTACTAAAGTGCAGTGGTTACCGATTTCCCAAGCGTTTCATGTTCCTATTTGTAGTCTCTTGCCTTTTGCTTTCTTCAAATGGGGTATTGTCTTGTATTTATTGAACAATAGTCCCAAATGTTGCAGGAGCTAAATTAATCTAGCCCACAAAAATATAGTAACTAGTTGATATTTAACATAAATGTAAAACATTTATGGAAAATTTCATTAAATGCAAGAGAACAGAATGCTCTGGTATAGCCTCTACTGCTTGCTACTTAACCTGTTTCACCAAAACAAGCTTATGAAAGATATTGTTAAAGACCCAGTCCATTCAAAAACTAGATTTTGCTGTGTTTTTATATAGTATATTTCCACACTATGAGTCTGGAATAATACTGTGAAAATTATGATAATGCCCTTTTAGTGTAAGAGCTGTTTAAAAAAGACTGCCTGAAATGTCAGCCTGTTTTGGTGGGATGGAGCTTTGACCTGCCTGGTGACATCACCAGGAGGTAAATTAGTTAATAGACCAATAAGAATAGTTCCAAACCTCTCTGCCAATAACAGCTAGTTTTCAGTTTTTCCCTCCTCACTCAGGCCACTCCCAGACAGTCCTAGCAAAAATGTTGTTTGAGAAATTGCTCTTGCTAAGAAGCTATGTTTGTTTCATTTTTTTTTTACAACTTTGATTGATAACAATCGCAGTAAGGTACTCAATTGTTAACCGGAAATGATTTGATATTGAGATAAAAATGTGAAGTAGATCTGTGCTGTGCATTTTGGAAAATAATAGTCATTACTAGTATACAGTAGTTGGCTACTGTTCATAGGATTGACTTTAAAATCATTCTCTTTGTATTTAAAGCCTTGAATGGATTGAGTCCCACCTACATCAGCGACCTCATTTCTATCAATGAGCCACCTCGCAATCTCCACTCCAGCAACCACTGCTTCAAGTCCCCAAGACACATCTCCGTACTATGGAGGACCGAGCCTTCTGCTCCCTTGCCCCTAATCTATGGAATGCTCTCCCTGACCATCTGCGAGCCGCTGCATCAATCGGAACTTTTAAAACGGGCCTTAAAACACAATTCTACAGACTCCTTCTTATAGTCCTAATCTTTTTAGCACCTAGCCGACCATTGCGATTTCCTGCCTTGAATCAAAATGTATGATGTTTTCATTGTATTTTTTATTTTATTATAACTATTTTTGCCTATGAAGAGCTTTGAGATAATGAAAAGCACTTTACAATTTAAATGTATTAGTTTATACTATTATTACCTGCTTCCTTTGCCAGGAACCGTGCAATTGCCAGACTCTGGGTTAGAGGGAGTCCATTCACTTCTAGCACTGGGAGCCTTCCTAATGGAAAGGCTGAGAGAGTGTTAATAAGTACTTGTTCATCATCAGCACTTCTAACCGTAGGATAGAAAATATCAGTGTTGTGTTCGAGACCACCTAAAGTGAGACCGTTTCAAGACCAAAGACCAGAGCAAATTGAATCCGAGTCAAAACCAAGACCGGGATGTGGGAAAGGGGTCCAATCAAATCAAATGTGTGAAATGCTGACCTACAAGCCATTGACCAACAATTCTTTAAGAAGTTAAGAAAATAAATTAAAAATCGAAAATAAAAGTAACAAATTAAATAAACCGGCAGCAGTAAAATAACAATAGCAAGGCTTTATACAGGAAGTACCGGTAAAGTCAAGGTCATTGAGGTAATATGTACATGTAGGTGGAGTTAGTGACTGAGTCAAGACCAAGACCAGAAAAATGCTAATCCCAATTCAAGACCGTCATTGTAATTTTGTCAAATCGCAACCATAATAAGATGTCAAAATGGTGAAGAAATAATAGATAAAAAGACCAAACATGTTACAACTTCCCCCGGTCTCCCCTTACTAATAGTGAGTGTGTAACTTTCAAACAATTTCCCCACTCTTCCCTACCAGCAAATCAAGGAAAATCTGACAAGTGCAGTAATGTTATGAGTTAAGTAGGAAGCCCAGGTTTCAATAGGTGATAAGTTATGAATGTGTCATAAAACCCTTACAAAAAAAAGATTGTAGTTTTGAAACTGCAATATTTTTTTGTCCACTGTGGTATTTTGGGCGCAGTAACTGCAGTTGAACGGCAGCTATACTGCATTCTAACTGCAGTTACACTGCAAAATTGCTGCGGTGATACTGTGCTCTGACTGCAATCTTTTTTCATAAGGGAAGGAGTGAGGATATTTTGACTGGCTAACGGTTTTATACACTGACTGAATGGGAGCTGATGATAATTAGTTTTACTGGGTTGGTCTCTGGAAGAAATTAAGAGTCCTCAGTATCTAGGTTTCCATCCAATTGGCGACAGATTTTCATGCGAATATTCTAAAATCAGCATAAAGAAAACATTCATATTTTCTCTCCACTGGTGTGTTTCCACCAAACTGATTTGTACCGAATACAAAATCTAAAGACCAATGCGTTTCCATCGCATGGTCAACTCTACCTATAGTTTTGTCAACAAGAAAACTGTTGCGCTAAATTTCAAATGTGCCTACTCTGGTCTTTGCACATGCGCTCTAGCCAACTGATCGCAGATACAGTGCAGGAAGGCTAGTCTACATGATGAGATTGTTATGGATAAGAGCGAGAATATTTGTATTTGTCAAACGGCAGTCAAGCATCGACCATCGTGTCACCAGAATAAGACCCTCTATATTTTTGGGAAAGGAGCATCATGTTCACAGTATGCACTTTCAACACCCTGTGAAGTTCATCATAATTTAATCTGTAGCCTAATAAACTGCATCGTTTCCCGAGTCGTAGTGGGAGGACCACACACCGTATATGGTTTCCATCGATATGATGGTTATTATATCATTATTTGCGCAAAAAGGCGTTTCCAACGCTATTCCTCGCATAACGCATGTTACCGACACAAAATATCCCACCATGTCGAATGAACAAATTATCTGTTTATACAATTGTACCAAAACTTAATTTTCCATCACTGCTGTCTTGATTTTTTGTATATATGTTATGAAAACTGGATGGAAACGTATTTACTGACCGAGTAAAAATGTATCCGATACCGAGACAAGACCGAGACACTCAATATCGAGACCTATAAGTTCAACATTTAGTTTTGATTTACATTTGGTTGAGTTGTAAACTAACGTGAATTAAACAAACAGAAAATCACAATTGTATTGCATTTAGTTTAAAAGTTGGGTGAAAATACTAAATCCCCTTAGGTTGGTGACTTTTTGCAAATCTATGCAATGTTCCACGTTGATTCAACCTGTCGTGGAAACAACGTTGATTCAACCTTTTTGCCCCCCGTGGGTACCTACAACACTGGAAATGGAGGCTATACAAGGGTAGGTAGCGGTCGGGATAATCAAGTCCATTCAGCCGCATACCGATTTTTTTTTTCTTATAGCTCCTCTATTAGCTCAGATAACTGTCCAGTAGCCTATTGTCTGTCAATGTTAATGAAGTGGTCTGATTACTAAAACATTACTCACTCTTCTTAATGGATGGCCAGTCTTTCCACTCTACCCGCCGATCCTCGTAGGCTATTCCAGCAAAGGCAAAGATATACCGAGCCAGCTCTGCTCTACCTCGCATGTTGAAATAGTTGAGCTTGTAGGATGGCATTGTCATTGCTCCTGCTGAGTTGGAAGGCAGTTTGAAAGGTTATCCAGTGCAATTATGACTGAGGATAAGTGACCCACCCCTGAACTCAGACTTGGTGACCCATATGCTTATGAATAAGGCGACTATGAAAAACGGTTCGTTTTCGTTTTTGGTTTCTGCATTTGAAAAACGAAAATCGACTTGTTTTCTAATTTATTGTGTCAAAATTGAAAACAAATTACACGATTTATTAAACGTTCTGATTTTCGTTTTTTGCTTTTGTTCATATCCTGAAGTAAACGGTTTTAGGAGGTGTGTTTAAAGGTTGGCAGCACAAACAGTGGATTAGACTGTGTGAGTGTGACAGGAAGATACAAATACTAATGTTAGTTAAGACGCAGAACTTATCATGAAGTTAGCATACCAATAGAACAAACTCGACAACAACTGAACAAAATTGGCTTGCACTAGCTGAATGCGCGTAAATTAAGATGGCGCCAAAAGACATGGCAGCTCTGCTTCTAGCTCCTAAGAAAAGTCGCAGTATTTCGGGTTTTTTTGTGTCTTATTTCTTACATTATTAGCCCAAATATTAACTTTTGGATATCAGAGGCCAATTGAACTAATGCCAGAGAATGCTCCAAGACACAGGCGGCAGGGGAAGAGTTATTCAGAGTGTACTTCTAGTACGACTCAGGAGTCGTGCACACCATCCACCGCTTCCAAGTATATTACTTGCTAATGTTCAGTCCCTGGACAATAAAGTAGAAGAGCTCAGGACGAGGATCTCCTTCCAGAGAGACATCAGGGATTGTAACATACTCTGCATCAAGTTTCTCGGCGTAGATAGATAGATAGATAGATACAGTCGTATGAGAAAGTTTGGGCACCCCTGACAATTTCCATGATTTCCATTTATAAATAATTGGGTGTTTGGATCAGCAATTTCATTTTGATCTATTAAATAACTGATGGACACAGTAATATTTCAGTAGTGAAATTAGGTTTATTGGATTAACAGAAAATGTGCAATATGCATTTTGCTAAAATAACAGCCTCTAGATGCTTCCTATAGCCTCTAATGAGTGCCTTTGCCTCTCCGATATTTTACTTGGCCTGCCACTTCTGGCCTTAACAAGAACTGTGCCTGTGGTCTTCCATTTCCTCACTATGTTCCTCACAGTAGACACTGACAGATTACATCTCTGCGATAGCTTTTTGTAGCCTTCCCCTAAACCATAATGTTGAACAATCTTTGTTTTCAGGTCATTTGAGAGTTGTTTTGAGGCCCCCATGTTGCCACTCTTCAGAGAAGAGTCAAAGAGAACAATAACTTGCAATTGGCCACCTTAAATACCTTTTCATGATTGGATGCACAAGTTCAAGGCTTAATGAGCTCACCAAACCAATTGTGTGTTCCAATTAATCAGTGCTAAGTAGTTACAGGTATTCAAATCAACAGAATGACAAGGGTGCCCAAAGTTTTGCATAGCCTATTTTTCACATCTGATTTAATTTCATACAACTTAATATTTCTACACTAAAAATCTTTGTCTGGACAATACCCCAGTACTCAGCTTTTATTAGAAAATGAATGGCATGCCACTGTGATCATTTTCTGTGACGACAGAGTAAATTATTATGCAGCCTCAGAGGGGTGCCCAAACTTTTTCATACGACTGTAGATAGATAGATAGGTCTGTGTTGCCGACGGCACGGCACCCCGGTGAGGCATTATATAATCTAATAGCCGCCGGCAGGAAGGACCTCCTGTAGCGCTCTCTGGCACACCATGGTGGGATCAGTCTGTGACTGAAGGTGCTCCTCTGCGTCATAACCATGGCATGCAGAGGGTGGGTAACGTTGTCCATGATGGCCAGCAGTTTGGCCAGGATCCGTCTCTCCGCCACCTCCTCTAGAGTGTCAAGGCTCATCCCCAGGACAGAGCTAGCCTTCCTGATCAGCTTATTTACCCGAGAAGCATCACCGGCTTTTATGTTGGCACCCCAGCACACCACTGCAAAAAAGATGGCACTGGCCACCACAGACTGGTAAAAGGTATGCAGTAGTTTACTGCACACGTTGAAGGACCTGAGCCTCCTCAGAAAGTAGAGTCGGCTCTGGCCCTTTTTGTACAGGGCCCCGGTGTTACCAGCCCATTCCAGCCTGTTGTCCATATGGACTCCCAGGAACTTGTATGACCCAACCATTTCCACATCCATCCCCTGTATAAGGACGGCAGTCAGTTGTGCCTTGGTTCTCCTGAAGTCCACCACCATCTCCTTTGTTTTGCTGATGTTGAGCTGAAGGTGGTTCTGCTCACACCACAACACAAAGTCACTGATTGTGCTCCTGTACTCCTCCTCCTGCCCACCCCTGATGCACCCTACAATTGCGGAGTCATCTGAGAACTTCTGTAGGTGGCAAGTTTTAGAGTTATATCTGAAGTCCGAGGTGTAGAGGGTGAACAGGAAGGGGGACAGGACCGTTCCCTGGGGGGCCCCTGTGTTGCTAACTGCCCGTTCTGACACACAGCTCTGTAGTTGCACAAATTGTGGCCTACCGGTCAGGTAGTCTGTGACCCAGGAGACTAAGGGTGCTTCCACTTTCATCCTCTTCATCTTCTCACCCAGTAGCAGGGGCTGAATGGTATTGAAGGCACTGGAGAAGTCAAAAAACATAACCCTCACAGTGCAACCTGCGCTGTCCAGGTGAGAGTAGGCCCTCTGCAGAAGGTAGATGATTCCATCATCCACCCCAATGTTGCGCTGGTATTCGAACTGCAGGGGGTCCAGTGATGTACACACAAGGGGTCTGAGGTGAGTGAGGACTAACCTTTCCAGGGTCTTCATGATGTGGGATGTTAGCGCTACAGGTCTGAAGTCATTCAGGACAGTGGGGTGCGCCTTCTTGGGCACTGGGACGAGGCAGGATGTTTTCCACAGCACAGGGACCCTTTCTAGGCTCAGGCTAAGGTTGAAGGGATGCTGGAGTATTCCACACAGTTGGTCAGCACAGACCCTAAGCACCCTTGGGCTGATGCCATCAGGGCCCGCCGCTTTCCACTGATGTAGTCTCTCCAGCTCTCTCTTCACTTGGCCAGATATCAAACCTGTTAAAAAATTGGTTCAGCTCATTGGCTCTGTCCAGGGTCCCCTCCGTCTGCCAACTGTTTGACTTTTTGAAGCCAGTGATATTTCTCATACACTTCCACACCTCTCTCACCTGGCTCTGCCTCAGCTTGTCCTCCATCTTCTTCTTATACCCTCTCTTCCCCTCAGCAATCCGCAACTTCAGCTCCCTCTGGACGCATTTCAATTTGTCCTTGTCCCTCTCCTTGAAGGCCCTCTTCTTCTCATTCAGCAGGGCCTTCAGGTCGCTGGTGACCCAGGGTTTATTATTTGGAAAACAGCGTACCTTCCTGGTGGGTACAGTGTTGTCTACACAAAAATTAATATAGTCTGTTATGCAGTCTGTAAGTCCATCGATGTCCTCCCCATGAGCCTCACAGAGCACATCCCAGTCTGTTGTTTCAAAGCAGTCCTGTAGAGCCTCATTTGCCTCCGGGGACCATCTCCTAATGGTCCTAGTGGTCGCAGGCTGCTGTTGGACCATAGGCCTGTAGAGTGGAGTGAGGTGGACAAGGTTGTGATCCGATCTACCGAGGGGAGGGAGTGCAGTGGAGTTGTATACGTCCTTCACATTAGCATATAACAAGTCTAGAGTTTTATTATTCCTGGTTTTGCACTTCACAAACTGTTTGAACGTGGGCAGCGTTGAAGAGAGAGATGCATGGTTAAAATCCCCCGAAATGGCAAAGAAAGCACTGGGATGCGCTGTCCGTAACCTCGCGATAACAGAGTGGATGACGTCACATGCTGTGTTTGCGTCAGCGGAGGGCTGGATGTAAACAATAACAGCAATGGCCGCCGTTAATTCCCTCGGCAAATAGTAGGGTCTCATGCTAACGGCTAACAGCTCAATGTCCGGGCTACAAAACTCTTCCTTAAGTAATATGGCTCGGATTACACCATCTGTTGTTAACTAATAAAGCCAGCCCACCTCCCTTGCTCTTACCGGAAGAAACGCTATCCCTGTCTGCTCTGATGGTCCGGAACCCGCCGATAGTGACGTTCTCTATGGGGATGTTATCGTTCAGCCAAGTCTCAGTAAAAAACATTAAGCTCGCTTCCCGATAGTCCCTTTGCCCATGGACAAGAGCCTCAAGCTCGTCCATTTTGTTATGTAGTGATCTCACGTTGCCCATAATGGTAGACGGTATAGCCGGCTTGTACTTCCTCAGCTTCGCTTTACACTTCAATCCCGCGCTACGTCCACGCCGTCGCCTTTTCAACTCGTCCGGAATATAGAACCTTTCCCTGGGGTGCAGCAGCGCTGCATGTGCTAAATCCAGGAGCTGGGCTCTGTTGTAAATAATAATAATTGACGAGTCCTGTCGACGTTCAGCTGCGAGAAAAATAAAAAGTCCCTCAGTGATAAAAACCTTTTCCAAAGAGGTCTAATGCGAGAGATTTGCTGCAGCTCTGTATGATTATGGAGTGGAATGAAAAAGATTCATAGCCTGGCCAACACCTAAACTCAAAGTACTCCTGACTTCAGAGTCTGGAAAGGCTGTTTTGATGTTGTCGGCATGATACGTTGATAATGAAGGGGGCTGTGCTTTTACTGGTTGGTTCTCCTCCGTCTCGTTCTCACTCAAACACCCACAGCCCTCAAGCTCCGCTCCCTTTCCATTACAACCGTTGGATCTTAAAATCCAACCGAGAGGTCTCAACCCACCAGAAAAAAAAATACATTTGAGAGAACCAATCAATGTATCTGCATAATTTCTGAGGGAATATTACATTAACAAACAGCCTCCTGTATAGTAAAAGCAAAACTCATTCTCTATTTTCTCCAAAATGCTTTTTGAAGATCATTAAAGAAGGCTGTGTGGCCAGTGATGAGAGCTTATGGTGAGGCAGGAAAAGCCAGACCCCAATGCCTGTGTGTTCTCATCAATTCTGGACAGATGTGATGTATTAATTACATTCAAGAATTGCACTAGAAAATAAACATAAGCAGACAATGTTATAAAGAGGAGCAATTAGGTTTAGGTGCCTTTGCTCAAGGACACATTGGCAGATTTTTCACCTAGTCTACTCGGGGAGTCGAATAAGCGACCTTTCGGTTACTCGCCATAACACACTTAACCGCTAGGATACCTGCCGCAGCAAGTTGCTTGAAACCACAAATGTCATTATATTATAGCACTGCAGTGGTAGTTTTTAAGTGTATATCCACAAAAAAAAATAATGGGAACCAAAGGCCACATAAAGAGCAAGAGATAATCAGACACCAGTGGATAATTGAAGTACCTAAAAAGGCCAATAGGTGTCACACTCACACAGTCTAATCCTTTCTTTGTGTTGCCAACCTAGGCTGTAAACACACCCCCTAAACCCTGTGAATATCCTATGAGGGGGGGGGGTGTACTTCCGGGTATGAACGACAAACAAAAATGGAATACATTTTGTTGTCATTTGTTTTCTATTATTCCATGTCCAATTTTCCAAAAAGTATCTGTTTTTATCTGTAAAGCAAAATAACAAAACATACATGGACCAAGAATGAACTTCATAGCCGTTGAATTATACCATGTGTTATAGGGAAATAATGCTCTCTCTAGAATGTTCTTCAAGCCAACTAATATTCAACAATGCCATGGTATACATTGGATATTCAGATATTCAGATTACTATGAAAATGATATATTCTGAATCAGGGGTGTATAGAGAACAACCCACATCTTTTTTGTTGACATTTTGATATTTGTTTAAGTGTTATTTAAGACTGAAATCTGGAGTAAGAGTAACTTAGAGGATGATTTGGCTTTAGACAATTCATTAGCCTAGGCGCCCATGCACTATCGACTGCCTAGGCTAGCAATCCATATTCATCTTGGGGGTTTGTGGGTCATAATCAAAGTGAAATGTGTCCCACCCACATTGCAAGCATGGTAAAGGTAAAGGCTACATGACCACCTCCAAGCAGCTTGATGTTCCTGTGACAACAGTTGCAAATAGTATTAAGAAGTTTCAGGTCCATGGACTCTAGCCAACCTGCCTAGGCGTGGCCACAAGAGGAAAATCGACCCGAGATTGAAAAGAAGGATAGTGCGAATGGTAGAAAAAGAACCAAGGACAACTGCCAAAGAGATACAAGCTGAACTTCAAGGTGAAGGTACGTCAGTTTCTGATCGCACCATCCGTCGCGTTTTGGCAAGTCACATCAGCTCTATGTTCACAGATTAAAAAATGAAGCTTTCAAAGAAAAGAACACCATACCTACAGTGAAACATGGAGGAGGCTTGGTTATGTTTTGGGGCTGATTTGCTGCACCTGGCACAAGGTGCCTTGAATCTGTGCAGGGCACAATGACATCTCAAGACTATCAAGGCATTCTGGAGCGAAGCGTACTGCCCAGCGTCAGAAAGCTTTGTCTCAGTCGCAGGTCATGGGTCCTCCAACAGGATAATGACCCAAAACACACAGCTAAAAGCACCCAAGAATGGATAAGAACAAAACGTTGGACTATTCTGAAGTGGCCTTCTATGAGTCCTGATCTGAATCATATCGAACATCTATGGAAAGAGCTCAGTCTGGAGAAGGCACCCATCAAACCTGAGACAGCTGGAGCAGTTTGCTCAGGAAGAGTGGGCCAAACTACCTGTTAACAGGTGCAGAAGTCTCATTGAGAGCTACAGAAAACATTTGATTGCAGTGATTGCCTCTAAAGGTTGTGCAACAAAATATTAGGTCAAGGGTCCCATAATTTTTGTCCATGCCATTTTCATTTATTATTTACAATATTATGTTGAATAAAAAATCAAAAGCAAAGTCTGATTTCTATTAAATATGGAATAAACAATGGTGGATGCCAATTACTTTTGTCAGTTTAAAGTTATTTCAGAGAACATTGTGCATTTTTCGTTTTTGGTGGAGGGGTACCAACAAATTTGACCAAGTCTGTATTTCAACAAATGCCTGTGCAGGGGAATCTAATTTGTTCAACTTTTTTCAGACAATAATGCTCGATGGCAGACATATTTTTCCTGTAGTGGACTACATGGGGAGCCAGCTTGTGTTGTCAGGGCTGTCTAGCCCTCTGTAGATTGACAATATTCTGGTTAGAGCCGTAGATGACTCCAAAGAGGAATTTAATACAACTTTACAATCCGTTGGTTGGAAGGAAAATATGTCCTCTCCCTTTCCCAACACCAAGAAATACACACAAGTTGACAAAGGGTCAGCAGCAGTGCAGATCCCCTGGATGGAAAGCAATTTTGGGGGGTTAGGTGCCTTGCTCAAGGGCACAATGGCAGGAGATGGTACTTGCGATCATTAACCAGCAGGCTTCCAGCTGCCAGTTCAGTTCCATTCCCACTTTTGGGTTGCCCAGCCCGGGGCTTAAACCAGCTATTTTTTTTGCAGCTGGTCTGCCTCTCCAACCTCTGCATCTCAATCCTAGTTCTCCTGGGGACCCAATGGGGTGCACATTCTTATATTTGTCCTAACACTGCACAGCTGATTCAAATTATCAACGTATCAAGCTTTGATGATTTGAATCAGATGTGTAGTGCTAAGGCAAAAAACGAAATGTGCAGCCGTTTGGGTCCGTAGGACCAGGACCAGGAAACACTGCTCTAGGGCTAGTCTACACCAGGACCTAGGACCAGGACCAGGAAACACTGCTCTAGGGCTAGTCTACACCAGGACCAATGAATGGGTGTGGTGTCGTCACTACAATGGTTGAAGCCCAGGACGAAACAAACATGGTTTTGGAACTGCAGGGTGTTTGGAAAAGCAGAATTCACATTTCCGTTCTAATGAATGGACAATAAAGTATCTATCCTCTCCATGTTCTTGTCACAAGGCGACTCTTAGCACATCTCTACACCCACACCACTGGTGCCTCTGTACACGTATTCCTAATGGTACTACACTGCCATTACTGTATGTCTGGCTGCTATTTACTTGTCCTATGTAAACTATCCTGTTTCTACAGAACAAATAAACGTTGAGTTTATTGCTATGCCTACTTAACATTTGGCACTGTGAACGACTAATGTCTCGATTACTATGCCTACTTTGAGTATTATTGTGAATTACTTGTTTATTGTGAAAGACTAATATATTGCATTCTGACATTTTTACTTTGCCAACAAATGAGAGAGCTGAAATTATACTTTTGAACTTGAGATGGGTTAAATAGACTAATAGCACAGCTAGAACAATGAGACAGACGTTTCACAGGATGTATAAATCTGAAGCATTTGGTTGGCGTTTCCTATCACCACCAAATAAGCTGATGAGATGAAGCCCAGTGGCCAGCAGTGGGAGAAGATGAAGCCATATGGATTTTTAGCCAACATTCTGCACATTTTGACATTGATGAAACATTAGTTCTCAATACAGTTTTCTGTTCCCAAAACAAAAATATGTTATGAACAAAGTGGACTGAGTTTTGTAGACTTTACCTTTTGCCAAAGTTTCAAAGAATTGCATTGTTTAGAAGGAGCACAAGGGTGAATTTAGCTATTGCAAATGCGCACTTCACAGAGTAGGCGTTCACTAACGGAAATATTCAAATACACGCTAGAACGTGGCAATAGGATCTCGCTAGCTCATGCTTGGCTCTGCCCACCTCCTTGCTTGTTCTGCCCACTTTGAAAACGACAGGCTGTGGTCTATCTTGGGTTAGTTATAAAAATCTTTGCTAGTAGGTCTACACTGCAGTCCATCATGACCATTCAAAGTACACATATAGAGATCTGTGGATTTGGTTGATAGGTAAATCCAAATTAATTAAATCACTTTTTGACAGAATCCATATTGATTTAAACAAAACTTTGCATACACGTTTGCCCATGGAAGAAGTGGTCAGAATCTGACTTTTGGGACCTGAATGCCTAAACATTCACTAGATAAAGGTGTTCAAAGTTGATCCATTTTGCAAACCCACCATACCATGAGACATCCATGACTTCATCACTGGGAAACAGAAACAGATTAGTTTTATATAATTTAAAAGCTTACAAACAGGGTTGTCTTACTATTTTATATATATATATATTTTTTTTTATTAATTCAAATTCTGACTTTTTTTTAAACATTTAATGTCATTTATCTAGAAGCTTGTAAACTTTTTTTTAAATATTTGCATATGTTGTAGTTTAGACCCTACTTTACATCATCTGAGGTTTTTGTGTTGTGCCTGCCATTGGTTGAGAGACATAACTTGAATACAGGCCATTGGTTGAGAGACATAACTTGAATACAGGCCATTGGTTGAGAGACATAACTTGAATACAGGCCATTGGTTGAGAGACATAACTTGAATACAGGCCATTGGTTGAGAGACATAACTTGAATACAGGCCATTGGTTGAGAGACATAACTTGAATACAGGCCATTGGTTGAGAGACATAACTTGAATACAGGCCATTGGTTGAGAGACACAACTTGGATACAGGCCATTGGTTGAGAGACACAACTTGGATACAGGCCATTGGTTGAGAGACATAACTTGAATACAGGCCATTGTTGAGAGACACAACTTGAATACAGGCCATTGGTTGAGAGACACGACTTGAATACAGGCCGTTGGTTGAGAGACATGACTTGAATACAGGCCATTGGTTGAGAGACATGACTTGAATACAGGCCATTGGTTGAGAGACACAACTTGAATACAGGTCATTGGTTGAGAGACACGACTTGGATACAGGCCATTGGTTGAGAGACACGACTTGAATACAGGCCATTGGTTGAGAGACACAACTTGAATACAGGGTGGGTGTAATTTTAATCATAGAAAGATGATGATTCTATTCTATCATCAATATTTCTATGATTTCAATAGGTTTCCTATGGAGGATTGACAGTATCATTTATAACAACAGATGTTCCCATTCAAGTCAACATTCTCTGATGTGTGGACTTCCAACCATCTTTGTGGTGCCACTTGAAAGTCGAAATGTCTATTTGATTCCCATTTTATCAGCCAAAACATGAAGGGCATGTTGTCGGTGGGCACATCACAAAAACCTCCCCCACCCACGGTTTTTAAGCATTAAATTATATAAATGTTTTCCTTTATGTCTTGAATGTTTTGTCATTCAGGTCCAAAGAGTCACTATCTGAGAACTTCATTAATAGTAAGAAATAATTGTTGTGTTCATTACTGAACAAAAACCTGAGACGTGAATACTTTGGTTCATCTACTTTATTGCTATGTATTTCTAAGTTAATAATAGATACAGGAAATAACAAAGGCTGACTAAGGCCGGGATTCACATTGTTGCGCGCTTGACCTTAAAGGTCATTTTCAGAATTAGCCAACATCTGCAGCTATTACCGATAATGTGATCTCTGCAAACGGAAACGGGATCATTGACTTCAACACACCAAAATGCACTTTGTATTGAATCCCGGCCTTATTCTAGAATAAACACCAATTATTGATACAGGCCAGGGTTGGAACACATCAACATTTTGACCAACACTTATTATTATCAGATAAGAAAAGAAATGCTTGTTTCCCCCCCTCCCCATTTTGCTTCGGTTGGGGACTAATGAATACGGCCCAGGTGTATTTTCAATCCAAAACCTTATGTACTAGGAGAGTACCGTCCACACCTGTAGCCTGTTAAGTGGGCATCACATTCAGAGCTGTAAGTGAAGTGCAGAACCCCTTTCTTTAGCTGACAGCTGTGTGAATGAGTTCCTCGTTCAGGGAAGACCAAACATCTTCCTGCCATGTCATTGTAAAGCACGTCTCTGTCCCAAACCTCAAACAGCAGCTGATGACCAAACTCCACCGAGCCAAAGTTGTACGTGGCATTCCATACTGGATCATTATCATCCATGACAGTATCTGTCTCCTCATACATGCCATTGTACCATACTTTAACATAGCCATCAGTCTTTGTGAAGGTATCTGCTCTCAAACCTGCAGCTCTGTGGACCATTACCCTGAGAGTCCCGCGGCCTGCCCGCAGAGGACAACAGTTTTGATCCAGGTTAGGGGTCGGGGTGCAAGTTTTGAATTCCCCCTGGTCTACAGGAAGCTTGTTCTCCTCAATGTACTCTGTCACCGTGCTCCTCAGGTTGGCACTAACCTCTGGATCATCAACCAGGTTGTGCAAGGGGAAGATAGCATAGGAGACCACGTCTGGATTATCATGCAAGCTGTTCATCCAGCTATGGTATGCTTCAGACGGGTCCTGATGGTACAAGATATCAGGGAAATACTTTTCCCCTCCTAGAACCTCAATCCTGTGGGTCATAAAGCCCTGGTAGAAACCCATGCTCATGTTCCCCTTTAGGAGGTCGTCACATTTGTTGGAGAAGGACGCATTTGCTGGGAGGAAGCCTAAGGCCATTTTCAGCTCAACATTTAAGCAGGTCTTTATCTCGGACTCTGAGAAGCCCTTCAAGGTGGCCAGGCAGGTGCGGAAGGCGGTGACGCGCCTCACCCTACCACCCAGCTGCACCTGACGGATGTAATGAGTGCCGTATGTGTCGATCATCCTCTGGTACAGCAATTTGCTCTTGTTGTCAAGCTCCTGTGGCAGTCTCTTGAGATGTTTAGCAAATTCAGCGCTGAGGTCCGGATGGTCTGCCAGCCTGTAACTGGAAAATCAAGAACAGGGCATGTGGATCTTTTTTAAAAATGTGTTTTATTTTACTAGGCAAGTCAGTTATGAACAAATTCTTATTTACAATGATGGCCTACACTGGCCAAACTTGGACAACGCTGGACCAATTGTGCAGTGCCCTATGGGACTCCCAATCACAGCCAGTTGTGATACAGTCTGGATTTGAACCAGGTTGTCTGTAGTGACACTACTAGTACTGAGATGTAGTGTCTTAGAACACTGCTCCACTTGGGAGCCCCATCAAACCCTTTTCAATACTCAGCCTGGTCCCAGATCTGCTTGTGCTGTCTCATGCCAACTCCCATGGTCATTGTTATGTTTGGCATGACACCCACCATATGCGTTTGTTATACAGCACTAACAGATCTGGGACAAGGATAGACGATACTGTATACTGCAATGACTAGTGATTCAGTAAGTTATCATATGCGTTGCAATATTTCATGCAAATAGAACGACACAGATTAACCTTGGCATAGATATTTAATCTATTTAGTGACAGTGAGGTAGATTAGTCTATAGAGAACAGCTGTCAACAATTAAGCCCTTCCCTACCTGTAGTATGTACAGCTGATCTCATGGGTGGCAAAGGTGGCCTTGTCCACACTATGCTGGGATCTGGCAAACTTGGCCATTTCCGAGCGGCTGCCCCCCAGCACTGCCTTGCCATAAGTCTCTAGCCTCAGGTCCATACCCCAGTTGTTGTTGATGAGGGAGCTGGAGCTACGTAGAAGGGAGTCCACCGAGTGGTGCAGGGCACTGGACAGCTGCTTGCTGCAGCGGCTCAATGGACGCCAGTCCAGCACGGCAGAAGGCAACCTCTGTACCTGTCCTTCCTGGAAGCGGTTCTCACAGAGAATACATGTGTGGTTGTCAGACAGGTGGGCTTTCACGTTGATGACATAGGCCCCTTTACGACGCATCCTGACCACGTCGAAGCCCTCCCCTGCCAGGTTGTAGCCGGGCACAAAGGGGGCTTTCTCACACTCTGACCCCGATCCAGTCCTACAGGCTCTGCTGCTGGGCATCTGCACCAGGACAGGAAGACTGAAGGTATAAAGGAAGAGACTTCGGAATGCCATGGCTCCTGGAATTTAGAGAGGTTATTATCAGGAAGGGAAAGCTTTCTTGTACTGCAAACAGTGTCTGCATTCTGTAAAAAAAAAAAAGATGCCTCAACAATGGGATGTTGAGTGATGTTTCAAGACATCCTCTAAATCAAAACATAACTATTTTAATATTGCCATTGCCCCTCTGCTCCTTCTAGAAAAGTATAACAAATAAAATACATTTAATACGGATTCACACATGGGGCTAAGATTGCCACAGATCAGAAGATAATGAGGGCACACCGATAACCCCCTCCACACTGAAAGGCTAAGTGGAGCACAAAATCTCACGTGTAAACCGTGCACACTGGCCAACATGTACTCCTACCTTTGAATCATCCAACTGGGTTTGTCTTTTTCTCACCCCCTCTTCTCAGTCAGCAGTGGTGCTTTGCTTTTGGAATTTCACGAGGCCCGTCTTCTCTTGTAAAAACTGTCTGCTGCTCCTATTGAAATTCCGAATAACACTTGGTCCTATATCTGGTGCTGTGGGGAATGCTTCTTCACTGTGCTGAATGTCAAGGCCATTGTGTGGCTAAAGGACTTCCCCCTCCTCCAGGCCTCACTCCCTGAGGTTAGAGATATTTCCTCAGCTGAGTGGTTTCGTTTTGATGTGCACAAGCCGACAGTATGAATCCCAGCTGAGTGTGGGGGAGGGTTTTCATGGGCATTCTGCCTCTTTCAGTGGCATGGGCATTCTGCCTCTTTACGGGAAGCTCTATGTGTGTGTGCGTGGATGTGTGTGTGTGTGTGTGTGGGACTGTGTGCAACTGTGTGTAACTGTGTATTTCTGTGTACTAATAACAAAATCAAATACTTGTCTTTTTATGTTCAGGGGAAAATTTAGGAAGGGTTAATTGAGCAAGATTTAAGATGATATGCGTTGCGGTGGCAATTTAAGCAATAGTATTTAAAAATATATATATACAAAATTACAATGATGAGTCTCACTTTGAGTCTTGTGAGATTATACAGTTTATCATGCTATACAGTTTATCAAGATAAATGTGACATGCTTTGGTTATAAGTACATATAACCAAAGCATGTCACACCGTAATACTATTGAAGGAGTAGAAATATTCTGAGGGGACTGCAACATCTGTCAAAACACGCTAGAGGTCACCAGACCATAATATTCTGAGGGGACTGCAACATCTGTCAAAACACGCTAGAGGTCACCAGATCATAATATTCTGAGGGGACTGCAACATCTGTCAAAACACGCTAAAGGTCACCAGACCATAATATTCTGAGGGGACTGCAACATCTGTCAAAACACGCTAGAGGTCACCAGACCATAATATTCTGAGGGGACTGCAACATCTGTCAAAACACGCTAGAGGTCACCAGACCATAATATTCTGAGGGGACTGCAACATCTGTCAAAACACGCTAGAGGTCACCAGACCATAATATTCTGAGGGGACTGCAACATCTGTCAAAACACGCTAGAGGTCACCAGACCATAACGTCCTATAGCGAACCCTTGTTGGGGTCTTTTAAAGTACAGCTGTTACATTTCACAAGATAAGTAACTTCGATTAATATTGTGTTAATTGTTTTATTTTCATGTCCAAAACATACAAAAGCTAATTGAAATGTTCTAACAGAAAACAATAATGCTATTGGAATCATAATAGATTTCTGTAAAACATTCTCAATGGAAAGCATGAAAGCATAAACCACAGATTCAACTAAAAACATCAATAATAGGTTCACCCTTTTTGCCATAAATTCATTGTTTTGTATTGTATTGTATTGTATTGTATTGTATTGTATTGTATAGTTAACCCTGGTGAAGGCTGGAAGCTGCCAACACGTTGGTGTCTTTTACTAAATATTTTGTGTGGCAGTAAATGTGTGCATTTCCCCTTTATTAATAATAATTGATTATTTAGCTGGTTTCCTATATCCACGCCTACACCCTGTACCTAGCCAGTATTTGAGATTATTGATAGTAAAGGGAAGGTGTAAAGCAAGCGTGAAAGGTTGATTATACAGTACAGTACAGTACAGTTATCTCCAAGCTGTTATCTTGTTAATATGTCAACTGTGTGGAATGTGCTCTCATGGCAAAAGGGCCTGGGTCATTGTCTCGGAGCCCTGCTCTCCTTCACCCTCCACACCTCTCTCACTCTGCCCATCGCTGTGGATATCCTCGTACCCCCCCCTAAACCGTGAGACCCCCCTCCTTCTCACCAGCAGCACAGCCCCAACCACTACCAAGGCAACCAGGCATATTACTCCAAAGGCCACACCAGACTTCTGCCCCCCTGTCATCTGTCCCGAGGTTGGATCGAACATCTGCACCATTCTCTGGACCTCTGTCGCCTTGGCCAGCTTCCACATCTTGGTCTGTCCCACCCTGACCCATGCCCGATCCCCTTCGATCATCACAGCCACCGTGTTAGTGGCAGTCATGCTGATCAGTGGAGGACGAGTGAAAGGTGGCAAGCGGACAGGCAGCAGCTGGCCACCTGTGAACAAGCCAGACTGGACACAGTAGAGGACCTGGCAGCCATCACTAACAGTAGCCAGGTGCTGGCTGAACTGGGGAGGGCAACGGGGTTTATCCTGTGCAAGGGGGTTGTTAGACTGGCAACTGAACATGCCCCCAAAGGGGACTGAAAACCTGGTGGAAGTCTCATAGTCATTGCTCAGGCAGATCATCAGGCCGTTGGACAGAAGCTTCATTTGAATGTTGAAGTTTGGAGGGCAGCTCTTGGTTTTGGTCAGAGGGTTCAGCAGGGATGGGCTATAGAGTCCCCCAAAGAGGTATCCTGAGTACTCTGGGGTCGCCTCATTGGTAAAGCACCAGTAGCTGTCAATGCGAGCGGAGCGGACATGGTAGGCATCTCCACAGACGTTGTCGCAGCAGGAGAAAAGCAGCCAGCAGTCATGGCAATGCTTGTGGCACTCGTACGTGCTGTAGCTCTCCTCTCTGACCTCAGAGCGTAACAAGGTGGCATTGTAGGGCTGACGACATGAGTAAGAGCCTGTGTCGGGGTTCCTCTGATGCAGGGCCTGGCAGATTGGGTCTGCATCCTCAGTGAGCTTGGTGCACTGCTGAAACACCCCACCGAAGCTGAGGTTGGTGGCCGGACCCTCGCAGGAGCTGTCGTCTATATTGGCTTGGAAGTTGAAGTTCTTGGAGTCTGCTTTGACGCAGCCAGGGTGTGTGTTGATGGTATAGTAACGCTGGATGGCCTGGCTAACAGACAGTGCCAGTTTGCCGATGGTTGGTTCAGGGAGATCGGGGAAGGTAACCCGGTTGAGGAAGTAGTGCAGAGGCAGTCCTGCCCGGTCAATGCCCACCAGGTTGTTCTTGGTGCTCGCCTGCCACTTCTGCAGAGTGATGCCTGGGTAGAAGGGAGCCCCACCGTGGCTCTGTATTATGGAGTAGGTGATGTTGCCCTGATAACTATGTGACTCGGAGGTCTCTTGTGTGTCACTGCTGCCAATGTCAAATTTGACTTTATTAAAGAAGTTAAGACCTGCCGATGCCGAAACAGAGAACTTTGTCGTCTCACTGTCAGACACGTAAGATGAACGGAGATAGTCCTCTTGCACTAAGGCGGCCCCTGCATCAATACTGGTTATCACATGGGTTCCGTAGTCAAAAACCATCTTCTCAGATAAATACGCTGCCTGTCGAGTCTGGTTGTTTTCTATTGCATCTGCGATCTCCTCAGCCTGGTGGGCAAAGCGGTCATCCAGAGTGAAGTCAGGGTGAGCCTTTACAGTGTACAGGAAGTTACGCACCTGGGAGGGAGGAATCAGTATTTCTTTATTAACCTTTAACCAGGAAATAACCTTGAGGCTTGTTGTCCTTAGTTGTTTATCTAGAGAGCAAACTGTACTAAGATAAGGTACACTATTTAGTATTGACTGTTCAGAAAGCCTTAAAGAAACAGGAAATTCTGCAGTTATTCCACTATTTCTTTTATACATGGATATTCTGCAGTTATTCCACTCTCTCTTTTATACATGGATATTCTGCAGTTATTCCACTATCTCTTTTATATACATGGATATTCTGCAGTTATTCCACTCTCTCTTTTATATACATGGATATTCTGCAGTTATTCCACTATCTCTTTTAAATACATGGATATTCTGCAGTTATTCCACTATCTCTTTTATATACATGGATATTCTGCAGTTATTCCACTCTCTCTTTTATATACATGGATATTCTGCAGTTATTCCACTATCTATTTGAAATACATGGATATTCTGCAGTTATTCTACTCTCTCTTTTATATACATGGATATTCTGCAGTTATTCTACTCTCTCTTTTATATACATGGATATTCTGCAGTTATTCCACTATCTCTTTTAAATACATGGATATTCTGCAGTTATCCCACTATCTCTTTTAAATACATGGATAATCTGCAGTTATTCCACTTTCTCTTTTATATACATGGATATTCTGCAGTTATTCCACTCTCTCTTTTATATACATGGATATTCTGCAGTTATTCCACTCTCTCTTTTATATACGTGGATATTCTGCAGTTATTCCACTCTCTCTTTTATATACGTGGATATTCTGCAGTTATTCCACTCTCTCTTTTATATACATGGATATTCTGCAGTTATTCCACTCTCTCTTTTATATACATGGATATTATGCAGTTATTCCACTATCTCTTTTATATACATGGATATTCTGCAGTTATTCCACTCTCTCTTTTATATACATGGATATTATGCAGTTATTCCACTATCTCTTTTATATACATGGATATTATGCAGTTATTCCACTCTCTCTTTTAAATACATGGATATTCTGCAGTTATTTCACTCTCTCTTTTATATACGTGGATATTCTGCAGTTATTCCACTCTCTCTTTTATATACGTGGATATTCTGCAGTTATTCCACTCTCTCTTTTATATACATGGTTATTCTGCAGTTATTCCACTATCTCTTTTATATACATGGATATTCTGCAGTTATTCTACTCTCTCTTTTATATACGTGGATATTATGCAGTTATTCCACTATCTCTTTTAAATACATGGATATTCTGCAGTTATTCCACTATCTCTTTTATATACATGGATATTCTGCAGTTCTCTTTTTTTTATATAGTTTGCAAGGGAGACTTTACTACAAACTATGTCAAAACATAAATTATTTCATAATTGCCGAAATAAATGTGCATGACATTAAATAGATAAATAATTGTTCAAAAATGATTGTTTCTTTATAGAGCAACTCACTTGCACACGAGCGGTGACGGAGCTCCCTTGGACCTGGTGAGTCTTCACCCGCTGGTTCTCAGTGGAGAACTTAGCATTGAGTACGGAGAGGAAGGACACGTCCGAGTTGATGGAGAAAGACGTGGAGCTGCGCTGTTCCAGCCAATTGCTGATGATCTCAGAATTGGTCTCCACACAAGTGAGCTTCTGTGGGATGACAAAAACCTCATCCGGGATGAGGTAGAATCCGTCCTCCGTGGTCTGGCACTGGGAGAAGCTGAAGTTCATGACTCGTCCCATGTCCATGTTCCTCAGGTTGTCCCATCCCCCGCCTGGGAGCACCTCCATGACTGGAATGGATAAGTTGGTTCGGCACTTACGAAGCCCATTATCCGAAGGGCTGAGTGGGTGAGGGACACACTGGTGGAGCAGAGAGAGCACTAGTAAGGTGACTGCTGTCAGACCCATAGCTGTGTCAAATGCCATAGCTGTGTCAGATGTGGGTACTGTGAGAAATAGGTGAAAGAATATGATGTTCCTCACTTATATGGATGTAGTATTGGTAGGTTTCGGTCACAAGATCACTGCTAACTTGTCATTCAATTTCCTCATATAAAAAGCAGAACAGTGTGTGTGCATGTGTGTGTGCATGCGTGCCTGTGTGTGTGCAGTAGGTGTCCCTGAGTAGTCAGTCTGTGTGTGTGCAAGTCAAATCAAATAAAAAAAAAAAGTTTTTGCTTTGTCATTATGGGGTGTTGTATGTAGATTGATGAAGGGAAAAAACTATTTAAACAATTTTAGAATAAGGCTGTAATATAACAAAATGTGGGAAAAGTGAAGGGGCCCAAATACTTTCCAAATGCACTGTATTTCAAGCTTCATAGGCAGCTCGGTTTATAGTTACGTTTGGGAAAAGGTCGATGCAAAACATTGCTAGTTCACATGCACACAGTTTAATGAAAGGTCTGATTTATAACGGGAAACATGCGTGTGTACAGTATACAGTATATGGCGTAACCCAAGATCATATATCTCAATATTTTTGTGCTTGTGCAGACTTTTCTGAAATGGTGCATGCAGAAATGTTGTGTGAAATGTACACAACAGGGCCTCATTTATAACAGTTGGCGTACAGTTGAAGTCAGAAGTTTACATACACCTTAGCCAAATACATTTAAGCTCAGTTTTTCACAATTCCTGACATTTAATCCTACTAATAATTCCCTGTCTTAGATCAGTTAGGATCACCACTTTATTTTAAGAATGTGAAATGTCAGAATAATAGTAGAGAGAATGATTTACATACACTCAATTACACTCAAAAGTTTACATACACTCAATTAGTATTTGGTAGCATTGCCTTTAAATTGTTTAACTTGGGTCAAACGTTTCGGGTAGAATTGCACAAGCTTCCCACAATAAGTTGGGTGAATTTTGGCCCATTCCTCCTGACAGAACTGGTGTAACTGAGTCAGGTTTGTAGGCCTCCTTGCTCACCCACGCTTTTTCAGTTCTGCCCACAAATTCTCTAAAAGATTGAGGTCAGAGCTTTGTGATGGCCACTCCAATACCTTGACTTTGTTGCCATTTTGCCACAACTTTGGAAGTATGCTTGGGGTCATTGTCCATTTGGAAGACCCATTTGTGACCAAGCTTTAACTTCCTGACTGATGTCTTGAGATGTTGCTTCAATATATCCACATAATTTGCCATCTATTTTGTGGACCAGGCCCTCCTGCAGCAAAGCACCCCCACAACATGATGCTGCCACCCCCGATGCTTCACGGTTGGGATGGTGTTCGTCGGCTTGCAAGCCTCCCCCTTTTTCTTCCAAACATAACGATGGTCATTATGGCCAAACAGTTCTATTTTTGTTTCATCAGACCAGAGGACATTTCTCCAAAAAGTACAATCTTTGTCCCCATGTGCAGTTTCAAACCGTAGTCTGGCTTTTTCATGGTAGTTTTGGAGCAGTGGCTTCTTCCTTGCTGAGCGGAATTTCAGGTTATGTCGATATAGGACTCGTTTTACTGTGGATATAGATACTTTTGTACCTGTTTCCTCCAGCATCTTCACAAGGTCCTTTGCTGTTGTTCTGGGATTGATTTGCACTTTTCGCACCAAAGTATGTTCATATCTAGGAGACAGAACGCGTCTCCTTCCTGAGCGGCATGACGTGGTCCCATGGTGTTTATACTTGCGTACAGATGAACGTGGTACCTTCAGGCATTTGGAAATTGCTCCCGAGGATGAACCAGACTTGTGGAAGTCTACAATTGTTCTTCTGAGGTCTTGGCTGATTTATTTAGATTTTCCCATGATGTCGAGCAAAGAGGCACTGAATTTGAAGGTAGGCCTTGAAATACATCCACAGGTACACCTCCAATTGGCCCAAATTATGTCAATTAGCCTATCACAAGCTTCTAAAGCCTTGACATCACCTTCTGGAATTTTCCAAGCTGTTTCAAGGCACAGTCAACTTAGTGCATGTAAACCTCTGACCCACTGGAATTGTGATATAGTGAATTATAAACAATTGTTGGAAGAATTACTTGTGTCATGCACGAAGTAGATGTCCTAACCGACTTGCCAAAACTATAGTTTGTTAACATGAAATCTGTGGAGTGGTTGAAAAATGAATTTTAATGACTTTAACCTAAGTGTATGTAAACATCCGACTTCAGCTGTATGTGGAGATTCTAGGAGATTTGCACCACAAATTATTGTGATTTATCAAACCGTTGGACACAAATATACACTTTTTTTAAATTGATAAATCAGGGCTTCGTTTCCCAGAGCTTTTGTAGCGTACGCACCCATGCGTCAATCTAATTAACATAAAGAATCCCCATCAGAATCCATCAGTTTAAGCTAGGGATATCTGTTTGTGACAGAGCTATAGCACTGTTTGTCAGACCAGGAGACATTTCGCAAATCTGTCATCTCACCAAAATGTCTGTAGCGACTGAACGGTTTAGCCTATTAACTAATATGACCACTCTATGGAAAAAGGAGACTCTCATTTTTCTCCACGACCCCCACTGTCACGGGACTCGTTTAAAGTCGGTACCGCTGATGTGCCATCTTCTGTCAGACCTGAAGACATCCCAAAAAGTTGTATTTTCACGTAAACGTCTGTAATGTCTGAACCATTTGGGCTATAAACTAATATGCAGTAGAGGTGCGTGGGTGAAATCACTGGTGAAGCCAAGCCAAGCCAGTAAAAAAGCCATATTACAGCATATGTTGTGATAATTGCATTGTTTTCTCTATAACCCATTCCTTCATACACTACCACCATGATAAACAATAAAGCTGTGATAACAAAAAGACAACAGTCTCACAGTTGCCGAATATATTCAACTACACATACGTTTGTTTCATCACACAATTGGAGAGCGACATCTGTCCGGTGAAGTCCTCAAAGCAAATATTGCATTGAACAAACAGTTACACTATATGACCTGCAGCATGGTCAAGCAAGTTAATGTTTTCAACAGTTTACTAAACAACTACTGATTTAGAACCCCAGAGTTACCACAAGCCAGCACAAAGAGAACAGGACCAAACATTTAAACATCATCAAATCACAAAGCTATATGTGCTCAGTTTAATACACTGAAAACAAACTTAAAGATACCAAAAACAATTTTGTTCAGTCAATGTTTCTAAATATCATGTTGCTGTCCATGGTTACTGATTTATGTGTGTGTGGGTGTGTTTGTGTAATTGTGTGTGGGTGTGTGCGTGTTCGCGCAAGTAAAAAAAACATGTTGACTCACCCTACTTGTAGACAAGTTGAACGCCAATGCCATCCTCCTCTCTTTCATTTTGGCAAAACGGTCTATGGCTTCCGGGAAGGTGGAGTGGCCGGCTGCCTCCCAGACAACTGCGGAATTGCTCCAGCAGCCTCTCCAACGCCCGGTCATGGCTCTCAGCCAACGTTTGGACCCCCTCCATGAGGCCATGAAGCAATTCCTTGTGCCTACCAATGGAGGTTCCTTGGGAGGAGACAGCAAGGTGCAGTTTGTCCGGGTCTGCTGGGTCAGCCATGGCCAGTTCGTACTGTCAGCGTTACAGGTAAGACCCAGGTGCAGACAACGTCGGAGTTACAACAGTTTATTAACCCAACAGGGGAAGGCCAGAGACAGGTCAGGTGCAGGCAGAGGTCAGTAATCCAGATAGACGGGGGCAAAGGTACAAGACAGCAGGCAGGCTCAGGGTCAGGGCAGGCAGGATGGTCAAAACAGCCAAAAATAGAACACAGGGATAAATACACTGGGGATAATTGGGAAGATGTATGCACTCACTACTGTAAGTCGCTCTGGATAAGGGCATCTGCTAAATGAGTAAAACGTAAGATGGGCGACGCCTGGAGGGGGGTTTAGACAATCACAAAGACAGGTGAAACAGATCAGGGTGTGACACGCATGGACAAGAATGAACCAGCTAAGTTAGCTAGCTAGCTAACATGAGCCTACCAGGCTACATCTAGCCTACATTTTGAACTTCAATTGTGTCATGCCAGTGGCACAATATATTAATTTATGGTTAGATCAGAATTGCCGTCATAATCATTGGCCTGTACCGAGAAGTCCAAATCCCCATCTCCATAAATGTCTTAGGAAAGAGACAATTTAGCAAGCTAGCTATTTCAGGACATCAACACAAGCAGACCAGAAACAGACACATGTTTCTGACAATTACGTTTTGCTTAGGATGTGATTTGATTGGTGTGAAGCCAAATCCAAACTGGCCTCCCTTAGGGGCTGTTTGCTGCACCAAGATAACCCACAGTTGAGCTCAGCTCAATGCTGATTGGCTAATTATTTTATTTTTTAAGTGATCAAGGGAGACTAAATGCATGCTGGCATCAATCAATCAAATGCTACGGTGGCAACATGTCATACTATTTTGGTCCAGTCAGCATCAGATGCATGGGCTACACATACTAAGACAGAGGAGCGCTTTCCCTTGCTCGGATGATTCCTCCGGTGAGATTCAGCCAATTGCGAATTGATGTTAAATTATGAAAGCACAGAGAGGAATTATTAGTAGCGGTGCGTGGGTAAAATCACTGGGGAAGTAGAAAAAAATGTTGACACACCCTGCTACTTTTAGAGAAACGCCAATGCCATCCTTCTCTCTTTCATGTTGACGAAACGGTCTATGACTCTGTCATACCAGTGGTCATACAGTACATTCTTTTATTTGTTGTTGTCCTAGGCTGCCCTTTCCTAAATTAGCCATGGATGGAGATGGGGATTTGGACTTGTGGTTTCACTTAATTCTTCATACTGGCCAATGATTATAATGGCGATTCTGATCCAACCATTAATTCATACATTGTTGTGCCGCTGGCCTGAGAGGATGGAAGTTCAATATGTAACAAGATGTAGAAGGCTAATGTTAACTAGCTAATGTTGCCCATGAATGGGAGTTAGGCTAGCGAGCAAGCATTTTAGCTAGGTAGCCTACAGAGAGGAGGATGGCATTGGCGTTTCTCTAGCCTAGGCCAATGCACTTTTCTCGCTGGCTTGCCCTGCCTTCAATGCTACTGGCGGCAACAATGTCATACTCTTCTTGACCAGACAGCATCAGATAAATGGCCTACACATACAGAGAGAGAGAGGCGCTGTTTCGCTCGCTCTGATGTTTTCTACTGTGAGATACATTCAGCCTCTTGAAGGAAAATTATGAAACAAAGAAACAAAATATACATTATTTTACAGCTGGCTTCCGGGTTAAGCAGTGCGGCTTGGCAGGGTCGTGTTTAGGAGGACGCATGGCTCTCGACCTTCGCCTCTCCCGAGTCCGTTAGGGAGTTGCAGCGATGGGACAAGACTGTAACTACCAATTGGATATTACGAAATTGGGGAGACAAAGCAGTAAAAGTACTAAAAAATACACTTGACAGTGCATGTCAGTGCAAAAACCAAGCCATGAGGTCGAAGGAATTGTCCATAGAGCTCCGAGACAGGATTGTGTCATGGCACAGATCTGGGGAAGGGTACCAAAACATTTCTGCAACATTGAAGGTCCCCAAGAACACAGTGGCCTCCATCATTCTTTAATGGAAGAAGTTTGGAACCACTAAGACTCTTCCTAGAGCTGGCAGCTTGGCCAAACTGAACAATCAGGGGAGAAGGGCCTCGGTCTTGAAGGTGACCAAGAACCATATGGTCATTCTGACAGAGCTCTGTGGAGATGGGAGAACCTTCCAGATGGACAACCATCTCTGCAGTACTCCACGAATCAGGCCTTTATTGTAGAGTGGCCAGACGGAAGGCACTCCTCAGTAAAATGTACATGACAGCCTGCTTGGAGTTTGCCAATAGGCACCTAAAGGACTCTCAGACCGTAAGAAACAAGATTATCTGGTCTGATGAAAGCAAGATTGAACTCTTTGGCCTGAATGCCAAGTGTTATGTCTGGAGGAAACCTGGCATCATCCCTAAGGTCAGAGATCGGCAGTATTTAAAATACTGTCATGAGAATTTTGCAATCTCAATGGTTAAATCAACTATCACTCACACTTTGAATAATTCCAAGAGGTTGTAAGGCTCTGGCTAAATCAAGAATTAGGCAAAGTCCCAGTCTGCAATAGATCAGTACTTTATCCCTCTCATGAGGAGCCCCTATTTTTATACATACTGTCAGGCTCTGGCCATAGAGAAGCAAATAGGCTTCTCTATGTAGTTATGGTCAGAGTCTGACAGTGTCGTTCTTTTCTGTTTCTGTGTGGGGTTTGGGTTGGATCCCTAATTAGAGGCAGCTGCACCGCATTGTCTCTAATTAGGGATCCCATATATGTTGAGTCTGTCCTTCACTCTGGTGTGGGTCGTTGTCGTTATATGTCGCAGTCACGGTGAAAGTAAGTGTGTTTTCTGTACGTCCGTTAATTGTTTTGTTAACGTGACGTTTTTTCCCTATAGTGTTTGTTTTCGTTTTTGTATAGTTCGTCTTAGGTTTTGTTTATACATAGTATTTATTATTTACATAGTATAATAAAACAATGTTGAACTATTATCCCTGCGCTGCGCCTTGGTCTCTCCACACACACAAATGTGACACATACACAAGTTCCTGTTATCTCATGCCACTCCCTTCAAGACATTCTGTACTTTTCACTAACTACATTCATACATTGTTTCTCGGTTCTGACAGACTGAACTCACATCCATGTCTGGTTTCGAAGCGGATTTCCTGTTATTGGTTTCACAGTTGCATTATGTTCACACCTACACAAAAAACAGACATCTCCTAGTTGCTACACTCTAACTGCAGTCTTGCCTAAGGCCCCCACCTCTTATGATTCTAATGGATTTCACATATTTCACACAGTTCATACAGTTTCGGGGTGGAATACTTTAGTCAACACTTTAAACATACAAATTATTCTGTCAAATACATATTTAATTACTTTTGAGTATTTTGGAATTTGTACTTTGATGGATTTGTAACAAAATACTTTGAGGGACTGTATTTTGTGTATTTAAAATACTTAAAATACTTAATCAAATATGTCATTTTATTTTCAAATAAGACAATAACTTTCATCACCAGGCTTAATAGGACTACTAAATACAGCCAATCACAGTTTTTGGCTAGATGCAAGAATTTCACGTGAGACATTCTGTTGGGTCCGGCGCGCTCGTTGTAAACTGTTCGTTTTCCTCAAGACCACTGACCAGTAACCCAAGAAAAGAAGTTGCTTTGGTGCTCGGTGCAAATTGACTTAAGGTAAAGTATGTTGTAAAGTATACTATCAGATATTTCTCACTGAATGTCATTATAGGACAGAATAATAGAGCAATTAGCAAGCTAGCATCTCAGGCATGCTCAGGCAGCCTGGGACAGTGGCATCTTGTGGTTAGTAAAATGGAAGACTTCATTAGCGATAAATCAGGCTAGCTACTTTTGTCAAATTAGTTTTAAAACAGCTAAATGTCTGCGTTTTTATAGCAGTTAATCTTCATTGTTGTCAACACACACTGAGATTGGTTTCAACCACTGATGTCAAAAAAGCACTTAAAGACAATCCAACTCTCTCTAGGCTGAATCATTCATCAATGGCAAAGTGCTCAGCCCTATGGAATGCTTCTGGCAGACCAAAATCTGCTGAAATACTCAATGAATTGACCGACCAGCAATTCAAGACACCCTGCATTTGTAGGTGGAATTCTCTTTATGGCTGTTTGAGTCAGCTGACATTTCTTCGGGAGAAGCTTCATGAGATGTGCCTGCCTTGCAACTCCCACCATTCAAAGAAGTAGAACTTGATTTCATGGAGGAATACTGCAGAGTCCTCAAGCCCATTGCTATTGCTATTGATCACCTTCAAGGTCAGACCTCATGCTACTATGGTGACCTCCTAGCTACCCTCTTTGCTGTTCAGGCTTAACTACATGACCTGCAAGCCTAAAACCTGCGGTACTGCTCACATATTTTGCAAGCCACCATAGCTGGCTTTGAGAAAAGGTTCAATAGCTTCTTACAGCTGGAGACTAATGTCAATGAAGCCATCCTGGCTACAGCAACTCACCCATTTTTTAAGATGAGTTTTGTTGCCTCCCAAACTAACTGCAGAGAAGAAGAGGATACATTAACTCATCCTGCACTCAGCTGAAGAGCTTGGTTTTCTGTCAGAAAGTGACACTGCTTCATCAAACACCACTGAAGAGAATGAGGATGACTTCTTCGTCTTCTCTGACCAGTTTAAGGCTAAATTAGTTGCACTTCAGAACGTCTGTAGTGTAAACTGAAATTTCAGGTCTGCGTCTACTGTCTCCAATCCCAACAACAGGAAATGACAGCCAGGTAGGGAGATGTTACCAAGCCACAGCAAAGCACAGTTGAAGAAGTTAGTTGTGCTAAAAAAAACAACTAAACTGTAATGGGATGATTGTAGTGTAAGGGGGCACATGAAGGAGAATATGTTGTTTTAAATGTTGTTTAAGGAGGGGAAAGCACTTCTCTTTTTATACTAAAGGTTGTATCGTACTCCACTGTAACGGCACTATTCATTGTCTCTTGCACTTCTTCTAATGATTGCTTGTAAAGTTAGAGATCTAGGAAATGAGATTACTCTACTGTTGCACCTATTTTAAATCCCTGCTGAAAAAGGCATCTGCTAAATGCCTAAAATAGTGTTACAGATCATTTTGTATGTATTTTTGTATTTTCTAACTACAAATTACTTGTATTTTAATCAAATACATTTTCTCACACCAGTATTTTGTATTTTATTTAATTACATTTGATGAGCAAGTATTTGTAGTTTGTATTTGGTGTATTGTGCCCATCTCTGCCTTTTCAACGGCAGCGACTGGGAGACTAATCAGAATCTAGAGAAAGGTGAACGGAGCAAAGTACAGAGAGATCCTTGATGAAACCCTGCTCCAGAGAACTCAGGACCTCAGACTTTCACATTTCAACAGGACAACGTCCCTAAGCACACAGCCAAGACAATGCAGGAGTGGCTTCAGGACAAGCCTCTGAATGTCCTTGAGTGGCCCAGCCAGAGCCCGGACTTGAACCCGATCAAACATCGCTGGAGAGACCTGAAAATAGCTGAATGGGAGAATAATATAAATTATAAAATAATATAATTTTAAAAAATGTATGAGCAGACAATATAGCTCAGTATTTGTATTGTTTATTTTATACTGTCTTTTTTGCTCATTTTTATCAAGGGTGTCAATAATCTTGGACCTGACTGTATATTTGTCATTGATTGAAGCGCTATAGTTTACATAATGGTCTACAGTCTATGCTTAGTGTTTGCCTGTGTGCGCATGTGTGTGTTTGTGTACTGTGAGATATAACGAACTAGACCATTTTGTCAAAGAGGAACCATGTTTTGTTGAAGTATGTTTTAAAGTTCACTATAGAGAAAACGTCAGACCACTAGAATGTGAAAGAGGAACCAACCTTGTTAAAGAGCTTAATGTATTCTTGGCACATTCATTTGCATTTAATTCAAAGGGGATTTCACAGGGAAGTCTAGAAAAAAAAAATAATTAAGCCTACTATACAATATCTGTGACAAGGTAAGACAACAACATGAGATAACAACATGTCTTATCAACCACTGCCCAACCCCCCCCCCCCCCCCAAAAGAAATATATATATATATACAGTACCAGTCAAAAGTTTGGACACACCTAATCATTTAAGGGTTTTTCTTTATTTTAATATTTTCGACATTGTAGAATAATAGTGAAGACATCCAAACTTTGAAATAACACGTATGGAATCATGTAGTAACCAAAAAAAGTGTTAAACAAATCATAATATATTTGATATTCTTCGAATTAGCCACTCTTTGCCTTGACGACAGCTTTAGTGACACACTCTTTGTTTCAGTTAACATGCAGCCAGCTGAGCATGCAGCCAGTTTACAACAAAGGAGAAAGGTCTTACAAAGGATGTCTTACAAAGGATGTCTTACAAAGGATGTCTTACAAAGGATGTCTTACAAAGGATGTCTGAAGGAAGGCCATGTTTTGATCTATGATCACACTACAGTATATATCCAAAAGTAAGTGGACACCACTTCAAATTAGTGGACTCTGCTTTCAACTTTGTGGCAACAGTTTGGGGAAGGCCCTTTCCTGTTTCAGCATGACAATACGCCTGTGCACAAAGCAAGGTCTATATAGAAATGGTTTGTCAAAATCGGTGCGGAAGAACTTGACTGGCCTGCACAAAGTCCTGACCTCAACCCCATCGAACACCTTCGGGATGAATTGGAATGCCGACTAGGAGCCAGGCCTAATCGCACAACATCAGTGCACAACCTCACTAATGCTCTTGTGGCTGAATGGAAGCAAGTCCCTGCAGCAATGTTCCAACATCTAGTGGAAAGCCTTCCCAGAAGAGTGGAGGCTGTTATAGCAGCAGAGGGGGGACAAACTCCATATTAATTCCCATGATTCCCAGTGACAACCTTCAGCAGAGCATGTAAGATAATTTTGTTTCTTGTTGTTGTTGTCACATGGACACAAAGCTTTGAATTCCCTCTTCAGCATGGTATCACTGATTGAAGCTCTTGACACCCTAAGAACATGCTCTGTAGAGTTAAGTATCTCCTGTCAAGCTAGGCCTGTATATTGTTCTCCCCGGTACAGCCAGAAGGAGGATCTTGCCATTGCTTTTTATTTGTGGGGGAGAAGGGTCTAGGCTGACTCAATGCTACAAAAAAATGCATTTCTGTAGCCTACAACTTGCCAGCAAAAGTTATTGTCACGCCCCTGGTTTGTTCATTGATATTGATATCTGGTTGCAAAAAGGTTACGCCCAAATGAAAATCCCGCGAAGGGCTTCCGTAACTTCAGCAGATAGCGCGCCCGTCTGAATCGCCCGTCACCAATCGATTATTGTCCCCCAAAGACATTTGGCAACTCCTGTGTCATCATAACCATTAGTTTATTTAAGCTATCAACATATAAAACCCAGATAACTAAATTATCCGACTTTCAAAACACAATGGCATCTTTTTTTTTTTTTACGAATAAGTGTAGCGTTTTCAGTCAATTTGCAGAATGATATGCCAATGTGAGAGAAAATGTGAGGTGAGGCCAATGATCAATGGCTTTGTCAGGGCCATGATGTTTAAAATATTTTATAGAATATGACATGATAATGATTTCGTTCCTCTCAACGATCGTATTTCAACACCGCTGGCCATCAATAAAAGGTAAAACACTGTGAAGAGGTAGGCTATATTGATGGTATGTGTTCACACACATTAAACCTGTGAACATGTTTTTGCTATAGATAACAGCACCAACGAATGTTTCGCGTCACACCCCATTCCACTCAATGTTGTCAGCCATGATTAGGTTAAGCTCTGCAACCATCTACTCAATATCAGTGCTGCTAAATGATTGGTTGCTTCCATACTCCACGTGTACATTTGTTTATCCAATATTATATGTCGAAAATGTGGCCTTTAGGCTTATTGCGCGTAACATTAGCATAGCCCATGCATAACACGCGTCTCCAAAGTGCGTAATGGTGTGCGTAAAGCTACACATTGCATCTTCTCCAAGCGATCCAAGGGATTGGAGAAAAAAATTACCCGCAACTAATCTAAATATATTGAACTGGTATTAATGCAGCACACAAGCCATCCCAGTCACAAACTTTGCAAATGTATCTAACGTTTGAATAGGCCATGTCAGCATCGCGCGCAAAATATGATTTAACACAATGCCAAGTTGCCAATATATGAAAGGCGCCAAAATATTTTAAATTTAAATGTAAGTATTCCCATACTGTAAAAAAACATTGCTTTCTTTGTATGTTGGTTCAGAACCTAAAGTAGTTCGAGTTTTTTCGGTAGCCTAGTTTTTAATAGGGCCTACTGCAAATACCTACATCCTAATTAATGATCATATCATGTAGATCTACAACAACTAGTTAATTATTGGTAATTATGATTGATAAGTTACGATAATACAACTACGATTGAATGGAAACTTTGAGCCTAACCGTTCACTCTCTTCACAGGTTGCAGCTCATGCATAAATATGAACTAATAGTAATTCAACTGTTTTGTCAGGTAGGACGACTTTTCCATTCAATTAAACACTTTAAAACACAGTAAACATATTTTTGTATTAATTATCTGACTGACATGATTGAGCAACTGTTGTATCCTATTATGGTTTAGATGGTGCTATTCCATTTCCGTGAGTAATGCAACGGAATCCTGGCTCCCAACCTGTAATAATTAATGTACTATTTTTAGGTTATATAGGTTAAATTCAATGATTCCACAATAAAACATTCAACAAGTTAAATTAAATACATTTATTGTTTTTTAAACAATATACAGGTGCATCCCCTATCTCCGCATTCCTCAAAAGCTAGCGCAAGATGGGTAACAGTGTCAGCACTGTAAAAAAAAAAAAAATCCACTGTCAGGACAAAAAAAACTGCAAAGCAAACTTATTAAAAGTTCATGAGATGGATTCTTCGGATGTACAAATGCACTGTGAGGCCTCTTAAGCGGTGCAGGGAAAATCAATTCCACGGTCTTCCACCAATAACTGGTCGAGTAGGCCTACCGTAGGCCTATTTATTCTCAGGAGCAGCATTAGCCGGGGTGGATTTGGCGACTCTGCGCTTGGTCTTCCTGGGGCTCTTGGTCTTTTTTGCTGCTGCAGGTCTTTTGGCCTTCTTGGGACTCTTCCTCTTGGTTTTCTTTGGGGACTTCATGACGCCCGCTGCCTTCTTGGGGGACGCTTTCTTGTTCTTCTTGGCACCTATCTTCTTGACTTTATTCTTGATAGGTTTTTTCTTTTTAGCGACTGCTTTGTTTTTGTTCATTTTGAAAGAGCCGGACGCCCCAGTGCCTTTCGGCTGCAGAAGATATCCTCTGGCCACCAACCGCCGGACTGCCAGTTTGAGTAGAGCATTGTTCTTCACAACATCATAGCCATTGGCTGCCAGAGACTTTTTGAGAGCCGCAAGAGACACACCACTACGGTCCTTGGATGCTGACACAACCTTCAGGATGCGGTCAGATACGGTGGGTCCAGTCTTCTTGGGCATGGATCTCTTTTTAGGAGTCGTGGCTGGTGTCGCCAGGGAAATTGCAATCACCCCAGACATGTTCCCTGTTATGGAGATGTAATTGGCTGAAGATCGTTGAGAGATGAAGGCCTTGGAATGAGTGGAGTGATGGGTGACATGCCCATTTATGAAGATGTGATGAGAACCGTGTAGATTCAATCATTGCCACTAGACGCCTTTTCCCCTGTCAAAATCTGACTTGTGTTTCCTTCCTCATACGAAATGTGTATATTTTATTCGTAAAATCCACTATATCTATAAAATTATCATATCATAAGAATCAGAATTGAATTCTTACTGATTCTGAAGTATGTGCTACAGTAATCCCATGCTCTAAAACCAGACATATTCCTAGTAAATGTAAAAATAAATAAAAAATACTCGATTGATACCGCACTGAATAATTAATAACATTTTTAGACGACCATAAAAGCACACCTAATGTCTAACCTGGGACGAGAAGCTTCATCTAAATATAATATGTTTCTAAAATAACAAACATGATATGTCTGAGTGAGTTTTTGACGAGTGAAAATATAAAGTTCTGAGGTCGTAGTCAAAGTGATTGGAGTGTTCTTATTGTTTGTGTATTTCACTGATATGTTATTTCTGTACCTGGACTACTGTATAGGGCCTACTATAGCAGGTAATGGGACTCATTCTGGAGGGCTTATTTGCGCGCAATGGAACCACGCCAAATAACGAGTTATCTGTATAGCTTGGGTGGTGATAGAAAAAACACATTAAAGTCTCACATTCAGCTTGTCACATGTAGGCTTTTCGTTTGAATTCGCGGGTCTTTTAAACTCAACTAAATACTGTAAATACAACCATCCAAGTCTAGGGCTGTAGTGTTTTTGGTTCAATAATTGTTTATGTTGCTTAATTTTCGTTTCACAAGATAGCTTAGGCGTATTATTATTGATGGGAAAGTGAAATGTTGGAACACAGCACAGATCTCAACACGTGAGTGCTTCTCTCTAACGTAGTAGCCAATGATGTGGTAGCCCTAGAATGTGTCATGAAGTCTGTTCGATTTTAGATGATGATCAAAATAAAATATAACTGACTTGCATCTAACACTGTGAATAAAATATAACTGACTTGCATCTAACACTGTGAATAAAATATAACTGACTTGCATCTAACACTGTGAATAAAATATAACTGACTTGCATCTAACACTGTGCCAATAAAATATAACTGACTTGCAACTAACACTGTGAATACAATATAACTGACTTGCATCTAACACTGTGCCAACAAAATATAACTGACTTTTTTAATGATTGAGTGTGTAAACCTCATGAGTGGCAGTGGGCCTATTTTGGTTTCCTGAGTGGAGCAGCGCATCTCAGTGCTAGAGGCGTCATTACAGACCTTGGTTTGATCCCGGTCTGTATCACAACCAGGGTAGGCCGTCATTGTACATAAGAATTTGTTCTAACTGACTTGCCTAGTTAAATAAAGGTTAAATAAAGGTTAAATAAAGGTTAAATAAAGGTTAAATAAAACCTCAAGTTAGATGACCTGAATATACAGTTGAAGTTGTAAGTTTATATACACCTTAGCCAAATACATTTCAACTCAGTTTTTCAAAATTCCTGAAATTTAATCCTAGTAAAAATTCCCTGTTTTAGGTCAGTTAGGATCACCACTTTATTTTAAGTGTCAGAATAATAGTAGAGAGAATTATTTATTTCAGCTTTTATTTCTTTCATCACATTCCCAGTGGGTCAGAAGTTTACATACACTCAATTAGTATTTGGTAGCATTGCCTTTAAATTGTTTAACTTGGGTCAAACGTTTTAGGTAGCCTTCAAGCAAAGAGGCACTGAGTTTGAAGGTAGGCCTTGAAATACATCCACAGGTACACCTCCAATTGACTCAAATGATGTCAATTAGCCTATCAGAAGCTTCTAAAGCCATGACATCATTTTCTGGAATTTTCCAAGCTGTTTAAAGGCACAGTCAACTTAGTGTATGTGAACTTCTGACCCACTGGAATTGTTATATGGTGAATTATAAGTGAAATAATCTGTCTGTAAACAATTGTTGGAAGAATGACTTGTGTCATGCACAAAGTAGATGTCCTAACCGACTTGTCAAAACTATAGTTTGTTAACATGATATCTGTGGAGTGGTTGAAAAATTAGTTTTAATGACTTCAACCTAAGTGTATGTAAACTTCTGACTTCAACTGTACATAATCATGAGTCAAACGTAATGTATTTCTATAAAGTGTGTTTCTATTAAGACTTTATATAAAGACTTAGCCACTTGGATAAGGTTCATAAAACACAGCGCTCAATAAATCCCTAATGAATTACACACATTTCCCCTGGACCCTATGGAGCAATCACAAGCATGTGATCGTGTGTCAGCAAGCCAGTCGTCTCAAAGCAAAGCCGTCATGAACCACATTATAATCAGAACAGAGAGGAACACAATCCTATGTGATCACCAGTTGAAAGGCTCCCTACCACCATATCAACATGGATTGCGGGATTATTACATCCAAAACAGTCCTTTTGCTTCTAAGTTTAATATTTTGGGTAAGTGCTTGGTCTGTGTTTAACTTTTTACGACTTCTTTCCACTGCTCTAACTGTTTAAGAACAAAACTTTCTCAACCAAACACATTTGTAGCTTAATCCAGGGACAGACTTGCATATGGCAATTCTGGCAAATGCCAGTTGGGCTGGTACATCTTTAGCCAAGGGGCCTGTCTAAATCTTTTTTTAATGCAGAATGAAGAATGACCATTATTTGGTGGTGTGGAGATTTGAGGGGGAAACGGGCCAGTGTGGGGGCCTATGGAAACAAAAGGGGCCTGTACTTTTGAAATGCCCAGGCCGATTTCTGGTCCCTGCTTAATTCATTATGCACTAATTTGTTTTTGTTGTGAAGAACCCTATGTGTATTCACCAGGGTTGTTGAGACTGAAGACTTGGACTTCTGAGATCAGGCTGTTTTTAATGTATCAGAGTTAGTCTGCTTCCAAAAGAAAAGACAACAGTATTTGTGGAGCACAAGATCCAAGTTCCAGGAAGGATTAGGGGGTGGTGGGTTTTGTGTTCCACTCGGGTAGGTGTGGTGGTGGGTCTTGTGTTCCACTTGGGTGGGGTGGTGGTGGGTCTTGTGTTCCACTCGGGTGGGGTGGTGGTGGGTCTTGTGTTCCACTCGGGTGGGGTGGTGGTGGGTCTTGTGACTAAGGTCTGATTGTGAGAGAACTGGGTCATGTGCTCTGGAGCCTTGAATATAAAGGACTATTAGGCAATGAGCAGCTCACCACCTGATCAATGCATTTGATTAGCACACATGTATTTGTATCATCATAGATAGATAGATAGATAGATAGATAGATAGATAGATAGATAGATAGATAGATAGATAGATAGATAGATAGATAGATAGATAGATAGATAGATAGATAGATAGATGGATGGCCAGGTAAACAAAACCAAAGCATTGCTGTCTTACCTTGTCCATAGACTGCTTAGATTAGTTCAGTTAGATTACTTCTATTTAACCGGGGAATTGATTGTGTAAGCTGCAATTCATAGTACCAGGGGCGCAACTTTAACTGGGGACATTCTGAAATTGCATTTTTGTCCCCCCAAGTTTTTTTTAATGTAACTTTTATTTAACTAGGCAAGTCAGTTAAGAACACATTATTATTAATATAGGCTGTTTGGAGTGTTTATCCGACTGGATACAAAATGAAATAAATGCAAAAAAATGTCCCCCCCACTTCTAAAACCAAAGTTGCACCCCTGCATAGGACAATGCTGTAATTGTATGAGTTTGCCTAACCCTAGATGCATCCCTATTCTCTACCCTTCTCCTGTAGTGTGCACTTGCACACGTTGTCATTGGTGTAAACTCCAGCCAATGGTGTAAACTCCAGCCAATGCTTACACCAATCTTATGCTTTTAAATCCTTGACAGGGAGTGTGCACGTACACACTTCGGGAGAAGGGTGACACAGCCTTGATTAGCCGTATAAAGTCCTCATGTTGTTGTTGTGTTCTCTCTAGGCTGCGGGTGGCGTGCTTGCCTATGTAGGCTCTTACGTGATCAAGAGCTACAACAACTTTGACAACTTCCTGGAGGATAAGTACACGCTCATCCCTGCAGCCATCATCATCGCCGTGGGAGTGGGGATGTTCCTCATCGGTACTGTGGGCTGCTGCGCCACCCTGAGAGAGTCCAAAGTGGGCCTGAGCTTTGTGAGTATGAGCCTCCGACACAACAAGGGTTTCCCCTAGTAACAGATCTAGGATCAGAATCACGCCCCCAAAATCTGAACTTTAACTATTAGTGGAGACATTTCCAAACTGACCCGTGATTAGTGTCTAGGGGAAATTTCACCCTACACCTGCCTCAGACATTGTGGTGGTGGTTCCTGGTGGGTGATGGTGAAAGGAGAGACTGGTGGCTCCAGCCATCCAGGTCTTTCATAAACTCACTTTGTGTCCCAAATGGCACCCTATAAAAGTAGTGCATTCATTACATAGGGTAGGCTGCCATTTGGGACGCACTGTAAGCACTGAGGATCTCTGTGTTTGAAAAGTTTTGCTGCACCTCTTGTTCTCGGCCTCCTTGCTAATAGTCACATGGTCTGCCCATCCCTTTTCAGTTCCTGTTGATCCTCCTGGTCATCTTTGCAGCAGAGGTCGCTGCCCTAGTGTTTGCTTTCATTTACAGAGGCAGGGTGAGTGAACGCCACATTTGGACAGATTTTTATTATGTGCTACAATCATATACTGTGTATTTAATTCTTGCAGGTACAATAATTAAATAGACAGATGCATTCTGTGTTGTATTTCTTTACAGATAAAAGGTGACTTGGAGCGATCAATGAGCGATGTGTTCCAGAAGTATGATGGTGAGAACTCTGAAACCCGGGCTGTGGATTATCTGCAGACTCAGGTCAGTTCCACTTTTCCTTTATTGACAAGTTTGAATTCCCCTCATAACCAGTATGATGCCAAGCAGGGGCTCACTAGGTTTGAATTCCCCTCATAACCAGTATGATGCCAAGCAGGGGCTCACTAGGTTTGAATTCCCCTCATAACCAGTATGATGCCAAGCAGAGGCTCACTAGGTTTGAAACCGAGAGACTCACTGTGCCATTACTTCCTGTGTATACAGGCCTACCTTGTGGAAACATTTATCACAGTCCCATTGACGGTCTTGGGCGTTAGAGGAAGTAATCACTTGTTGAGTCTCTCTGTTTCAAATGTATCTGGCGCTATCACGCACTGGCTCACACAGAGATGGGATGATACTGAAAATTAGGCTTTTGTCAGCTTGGAGCTGTGAACACGCGTTCTTCCTCTTTCTGTACACAGTTGCAGTGCTGTGGAGTGCAGACCTACGTGAACTGGACCACCACGCCCTGGTTCAGCAGCAGTAACAACACTGTGCCCATCTCCTGTTGTAAAGGGAACAACACCGAGTGCACAGGTAAACTGGACCAGCCAGACCTGCTCAATACTCAGGTATGGACCAATTCAGTCAATGTCTAACTTCTAATTTCTGTTTTTATATTTGATATAATAGTTTAAAGTGTAATGACATTACTGTCTGACCAGTATATATGTGTGTGTGTGTGTGTGTGTGTGTGTGTCGCTCAAGGGTTGTGAGGTTAAGCTGGAACAGCTCCTTCAGGATGTGATGAGTTATGCCATGCTGGTCATCCTTGGCTTTGCCATTATCAAGGTACTGTACCTGACTGTCCTCTGACTTAACATTTTGATTTCTTATGTTCATTTCCATTATTAGACTTTGCACCGGTGTTTGGCCTAAAGATTAAGGCTTTTGTGTTTCCACCTCTGAGGCCGGGCCCAAAAAAAGCTATGAAAAAAGTCCAAAAGTATTAGCCCGTGGATCTACCCTGACTTGGGGCCAGGCTGGGGATAGTGGGATCTTTGGTGCCAGACAATTCAGTCTGAACTGAATTTCACTGAATATCTTTGTCCTTTTCTTTCAGTTCTTCGGGATGCTCAGTGTTTGTGTGATCACCTGTAAAAGTGGCAGGCGAGCTGGCTACCAGGCCCTATACATCTGATACTACCTGGTCCTGTTGTCTTGAAGGATGCTTTAGAGTCTTGCAGCAGCTCTTGATCCTTGACCCTTGGCACCTCTCCCCGCTCCTCTCCTCCAGCAGTGTGAAGTCATAAAGCCTAAGGACTTGAGTACCCCACACCAACATTTTAGCATCCTTTCAGGAACATTGTCTTATAATTTTCATTCAACTTTCTCAGCCCCACCAAATGTTGGGCAAACCACTGGCAACATTGGAAGCAATGGAAAACCACAAGATGCCATTTTTTTTAAAGACAGTTGCAAATGACCACTCAAACTTTTAAACAAAGGAAGTTGGCTTAAGCTTAACGGTCTTGTAATTTGCTGCTGTGGATACTGAAAAATAAAGGATCTTTTTTTGATAAACAGCTGAGGGATGGGGCTGGAGAAATGTAACCACCCTCAAACCACTCTCAGATCCATAGACAGAGCTATGGATGCATGCATGGACTGACCATCAATGAGATAAAAATGATGGAGTTAACCTTGTTTTGAAGCAATACAGTGATTGTTTACATTTCATTTGTTTACAAACAATGGTGTAAAACATGCTCATATTTTGGGTTCTGATGGGGTAAGACAGTTGAACAGTTCACGAGGCATTTCTCCTAGAATCAATGATGGGGTAAGACAGTTGAACAGTTCATGAGGCATTTCTTCTAGAATCAATGATGGGGTAAGACAGTTGAACAGTTCATGAGGCATTTCTTCTAGAATCAATGATGGGGTAAGACAGTTGAACAGTTCATGAGGCATTTCTTCTAGAATCAATGATGGGGTAAGACAGTTGAACAGTTCATGAGGCATTTCTTCTAGAATCAATGATGGGGTAAGACAGTTGAACAGTTCATGAGGCATTTCTTCTAGAATCAATGATGGGGTAAGACAGTTGAACAGTTCATGAGGCATTTCTCCTAGAATCAATGATGGGGTAAGACAGTTGAACAGTTCATGAGGCATTTCTTCTAGAATCAATGATGGGGTAAGACAGTTGAACAGTTCATGAGGCATTTCTTCTAGAATCAATGATGGGGTAAGACAGTTGAACAGTTCATGAGGCATTTCTCCTAGAATCAATGATGGGGTAAGACAGTTGAACAGTTCATGAGGCATTTCTCCTAGAATCAATGATGGGGTAAGACAGTTGAACAGTTCATGAGGCATTTCTTCTAGAATCAATGATGGGGTAAGACAGTTGAACAGTTCATGAGGCATTTCTTCTAGAATCAATGATGGGGTAAGACAGTTGAACAGTTCATGAGGCATTTCTTCTAGAATCAATGATGGGGTAAGACAGTTGAACAGTTCATGAGGCATTTCTTCTAGAATCAATGATGGGGTAAGACAGTTGAACAGTTCATGAGGCATTTCTCCTAGAATCAATGATGGGGTAAGACAGTTGAACAGTTCATGAGGCATTTCTTCTAGAATCAATGATGGGGTAAGACAGTTGAACAGTTCATGAGGCATTTCTTCTAGAATCAATGATGGGGTAAGACAGTTGAACAGTTCATGAGGCATTTCTTCTAGAATCAATGATGGGGTAAGACAGTTGAACAGTTCATGAGGCATTTCTTCTAGAATCAATGATGGGGTAAGACAGTTGAACAGTTCATGAGGCATTTCTCCTAGAATCAATGGCTATATCAATATCTATATATCATTCATTTAAAAGTCCAAAAACTAATCTGCCAATCCCAGATTGCCCCTTTAAGGATTAAAATGTTGTGTTGATACTGTCAAGTACCTTTTCCGGTTCCAATGCATCAGGTAGTAGCCATTTGTCTGGGATAAACTGTATTACATTAGAAAAGGACTGTCAACATTTGTCTGGGATAAACTGTATTACATTAGAAAAGGACTGTCGACATTTGTCTGGGATAAACTGTATTACATTAGAAAAGGACTGTCAACATTTGTCTGGGATAAACTGTATTACATTAGAAAAGGACTGTCAACATTTGTCTGGGATAAACTGTATTACATTAGAAAAGGACTGTCAACATTTGTCTGGGATAAACTGTGTTACATTAGAAAAGGACTGTCAACATTTGTCTGGGATAAACTGTATTACATTAGAAAATGACTGTCAACATTTGTCTGGGATAAACTGTATTACATTAGAAAAGGACTGTCAACATTTGTCTGGGATAAACTGTGTTACATTAGAAAAGGACTGTCAACATTTGTCTGGGATAAACTGTGTTACATTAGAAAAGGACTGTCAACATTGTTTTGGAAATTAATGCTTATTGCACTTGAAAGAGATAATGATTTCAACGTCCATGAACATCACTGATTTCTGCACCATTGTAGAGTATTGTGCAATTGAGTGTAATCAAATCTGGTAGAGTAGATTGTATACAGTTGGATTTGGTTGTGTATATTTGATTTCTAATGGTGTTAAAAGCTATCTACAAAAAAAAATCAGTGTTCACTGATTTTAAATTAAATCTATTTTCTAGCATACACAAACACTTCTACATGACCTTTCCCAGAAAACAAGGCGAAATGCAAATTCGGAGAAGTTTGTAGGCGTTGAGCGTAGTTGTTATCTCTCTTGGTTGGTTGATAAAGACATGTCTATATGCTCAAGATATGATCTTTGACAATAATTCCTTATGCACTTCTACGTACAGTATAAACAAAGATATGGCACCAGGCATCGTTCTCTAACTGTTTTTTTTAATAGACACTGACGACATCATCTAGTGGGCTTCATGTGATTTTAAACAATTATGAGCAAGGTTAGCAAGTAATAAAACACTTCATTTAGAGCCATCCATAAATGTGTTCTGATGAACAGTGCCTTTTGATTGAGAATGAAACATGTATCACCCCCAATATTAGAATATCATGCAACATAAGCCCTTGCAGAACTGATCAGAGTTCTGTTTCATAGAGTATTTATCAAACAGTCATGAATTCCATCTACAGTCACAGACGGACTGGCTATAGGGTAGTTCTGTTAAATCATCTTTAGCACAGTTGGCCTGTCTAAATGTGGCTATCCCAATTGTTATTTACTGTAAATGTGCAAAATGGTCATTATTTTTGCTAATAATGGGGGTCTTGAGCAAATTAGAAATTCCAGGGTTGATTTCTGGTCCCAGTCCATCCCTGTCTACAATAGCCACGGTAAAGAATCTGAGCCATACAGTTGTAGTAACAGAATCAACCAGCAGAGTACACAAAGGTTTCAGTGATAAACTAGGGAGGTTACTATCTCAAGAAGATACATTAAATTCATCACACATGCTCTCAGCTCCAGTTCCCATTGACATTTAAAGACAGATGTCCTCTTATTCCAGAGAGAATTGTTTTCCTGCTTTAAAATGCATACAACAGGATAACATGTCTTCTTTCTTTTGCTAGAAGCTTGAGTGTTTTGGTATTTGGTATTTTATTAGGATCCCCATTAGCTGTTGGAAAAGCAGCATCTACTCTTCCTGGGGTTCCACACAAAACATGAAACATGACATAACAACATACAGCATTTTTAACCTGCTTGATCCATGATGCTTTTAAGAAGCTCAATCTGCAATTCAGATATGATGACTATTTCGTAAGTCACATTAAGTCTTCAATACAAGTTACATTGCATGCTGCTCTGAACCGGAATTACATTGTATCCTACATTGAATTAGCCAACAGGGCCTGTAGTCAGAAAAGCATCTCAGAGTAGGAGTGTTGATCTAGGATCAGGTTCCCCCTGTCCATATAATATTATTAATTGTGATCTAAAAGACAAAACTGATCCTAGATCAGCACTCATACTCCGAGACGCTTTAGGAATCCAGGTCCTGATCGCTATCTGTAATGCTGCTCACCTCTGCTATTCCTCTCTCCCCAGTCCTCACTGGTTACCCCTTTCCAGAACAGTTCACACAAAGAGCTGAGTCAGGTGTTGTAGTTTCAGACCTGCTTCTAATTTATTTATTTCCCACCACTTCTGCACAGAGTGTTCTGTCCAGTAACCTGACACACAGGATGTTGACGCTGGTGCTGTGGGAGAGCGGCCAAACATACTGCCTCTCAAAGGGGCCAAACATACTGCCTCTCAAAGGGGCCAAACATAACTGCCTCTCAAAGGGGCCAAACATACTGCCTTTCAAAGGGGCCAAACATACTGCCTCTCAAAGGGGCCAAACATAACTGCCTCTCAAAGGGGCCAAACATACTGCCTTTCAAAGGGGCCAAACATACTGCCTCTCAAAGGGGCCAAACATACTGCCTCTCAAAGGGGCCAAACATACTGCCTCTCAAACATACTGCCTAAATCCCTACCCTAACATTCTGCCTACTCCCCTACCCTAACATACTGCCTACACCTCCACCCTAACATACTGCCAAAAACCCTACCCTAACATACTGCCTACCACCCTACCCTAACATACTGCCTACTCCCCTACCCTAACATACTGCCTACACACCTACCCTAACATACTGCCAAAAACCCTACCCTAACATACTGCCTACATCCCTACCCTAACATACTGCCTACCGCCCTACCCTAACATACTGCCTAAAACCCTACCCTAACATACTGCCTACAACCCTACCATAACATACTGCCTACACCTCCACCCTAACATACTGCCTACCATCCCTACCCTAACATACTGCCTACATCCCTACCCTAACATACTGCCTACCATCACTACCCTAACATACTGCCTACTCCCCTACCATAACATACTGCCTACATCCCTACCCTAACATACTGCCTAGTCCCCCACCCTAACATACTGCCTACCACCCTACCCTAACATACTGCCTACTCCCCTACCATAACATACTGCCTACATCCCTACCCTAACATACTGCCAACATCCCTACCCTAACATACTGCCTATCACCCTACCCTAACATACTGCCTACCTCCCTACCCTAACATACTGCCTACCACACTACCCTAACATACTGCCTAAAACCCTACCCTAACATACTGCCTACACCTCCACCCTAACATACTGCCTACCTCCCTACCCTAACATACTGCCTACCACACTACCCTAACATACTGCCTAAAACCCTACCCTAACATACTGCCTACACCTCCGCCCTAACATACTGCCTACCATCCCTACCCTAACATACTGCCAACATCCCTACCCTAACATACTGCCTACTCCCCTACCCTAACATACTGCCTACCATCCCTACCCTAACATACTGCCTACCTCCGTACCCTAACATACTGCCTACTCCCCTACCATAACATACTGCCAACATCCCTACCCTAACATACTGCCTACTCCCCCACACTAACATACTGCCTACCACACTACCCTAACATACTGCCTAAAACCCTACCCTAACATACTGCCTACACCCCTACCATAACATACTGCCTACTCCCCCACCCTAACATACTGCCTACCATCCCTACCCTAACATACTGCCTAAAACCCTACCCTAACATACTGCCTACTCCCCCACCCTAACATACTGCCTACCATCCCTACCCTAACATACTGCCTACCTCCCTACCCTAACATACTGCCTACGCCCCTACCATAACATACTGCCTACCACCCTACCCTAACATACTGCCTACCTCCGTACCCTAACATACTGCCTACCTCCCTACCCTAACATACTGCCTACCACCCTACCCTAACATACTGCCTACCATCCCTACCCTAACATACTGCCTACTCCCCTACCCTAACATACTGCCTACCATCCCTACCCTAACATACTGCCTACTCCCCTACCCTAACATACTGCCTACCATCCCTACCCTAACATACTGCCTACTCCCCTACCCTAACATACTGCCTACCTCCCTACCCTAACATACTGCCTACTCCCCTACCCTAACATACTACCTACACCCCTCCCCTAACAGGTCTGCCGAGTGGCGCAGCAGTCTAAGGCACTGCATCTCAGTCCTAGATGCGTCACTGCAGACCCTGGTTCAATCCCGGGCTGCATTACAACCGGCAGTGATCGGGAGTCCCATTGGGCGGTGCACAATTGTCCCAGCGTTGTCCTGGTTAGGGGAGGCTGGGGTAGGCTGTCATTATAAATAAGAATTAGTTCTTAACTGCCTAGTTAATTAAAGGTTAAAATATGTATGTATATATAATAATTAACATATTGCCTACTCCCCTACTCCCCAGACATGTGTAGATAGAGAAGAGATTTGACGTTTAGGTGATTCCTACCATATTTGTCTGTGGAAGAAGAAACAGCAGGAACATTATGCTGAATTCTCATTGGCAGGGGCATTAATCACACCTGTGTGTCAATCTAAGTAACATAAGCAAGAGATATCTGTTTTTTGTATGGGCTGCATCTCAGTCCACCACATCCGCCTATGTCAGCCTTCTGCATCTCGACTTATCTAAAGTATTTCCTGAGCTTTCATATACCTCCTAGATATAGGACAGACACTTCAAAATCGTATTTATTTATTGTTGGACAGTCTAGTTATTTTATTCAAAATCAAATAGCTAACTAATCCATATGTTAGCTTGGATAAGACTGTTACTCATTATAAACATTAATACGTTTGCTCTGTACATATGAGTATATGGTCTCAATATGTGTAATGTCAACAATTCTACTGGATTAAATGTTGGGAACCATCAATCACACAATTGTTTATGCTCAAGTTTATGATAAGGAGTTGGTCATTTCTAATGTGGTTCAGTTGGAGCAAGTGGTTTCTCATGTCTCTATCTCTATAATAATACACACACCAGAAAGAACCGTAATTGGACATCATTAGGAAGAGTAACCTGCTCAGAGACAGTGAGAGTGGGTGGGGAACAGAGAGGGAGAGAGAGAGAGAGAGAGAGAGAGAGGGAGTAAGAGAGAGAGAGAGAGAGAGAGAGCAGTCAGGCAGGCAGGCATGGAAATGTCGCACTTTAATTTGTTGAAAAAATGATGAAATTGAAGATAATATATCCCTCCCAAAGCCCACATTCAAACTAACCAGGCATAGAATGCAGAGACCCACAAAAAGACAGCACCGATACTAAGCTACTCTGGATACATAACATCACGTATACATTTGGCAAAACATAACATTGCATAGGCATTACTCTAGGTTAGTGGAATAAGGAATGTAACTAGAAAAGACACATTTCCCCCAAAAAAATCTGTACTCCATAAATGAGTTTAAAACAGCAAAAAAGTGAGTTAAACAGCTAAGTTCTGAGCTGGTGCACCTTCTGGTATAACTGAATGATTGACTGAAGGAATCTCTAAGTGGGAGCATAGGAGAATATATATATGTATGTTTTTTTTAGTTTTTTCTTTACCTTTTATTTAACTAGACAAGTCAGTTTAGAACAAATTCTTATTTACAATGACGACCTACACCGGCCAAACTCGGAAGACGCTAGGCCAACTGTGCGCAGCCCTATGGGACTCCCAATCACGGCCGGTTGTGATACAGCCTGGATTCAAACCAGGGTGTCTGTAGTGATGCCTCTAACACTGATATGCAGTGCCTTAGACCGCTGCGCCACTTGGGAGAAAAGTGAGGGCCGTTTCTATTCTATTCTAAGTTAATATTGGTTTGGTATTTTGAGTATTTCATTAGGATCCTCATTAGCTGTTGCGAAAGGACTAAGGACACCAATGCCATTGAATAGAGTGCAAAAATAAACTATTCCTTAATTCTATTTTTTTTTTTGCATATACAGACTATGTGAGAAGAGCAGGGGTTTCTTCTCCTAGGCCCATATGGCACTTCAGGCTTCAGCAGGTGTCAGACACTTTGGTTGACCGCTGCGTGCCTGACGTCATATCGGGGGGCGCAGTGGTGGAGTTTGTTTTTTTAGAAGAGGTAACACAACGCTCAGTGTGGGAAGTAGGTATAGGCCGGCTTACGGAAAGAATAAGAGCGCAGAGGAACACTCAATCATTCATGTTGCAGCTTTTGTCAGTCTGTGTAGAGTACTGGAACAGATCGGATAGAATGGGAGCCTAGCCTATTCATCTAAATACATTATTTACGCAGCAGCGGATTGCTAGGTAGGCTAATATAACCACAATCACGGATACGGGTACAGTCCCGCTGGCTGATTCATGAACAAAAATGAAACAAATATGTTATGTTTTTCTTTATTTTTGACAGTCAAATAGACAGCCAAAAACACGCATTATTTTTCGGGGACAGGCTGCCATGTTCACCGCGGCATATGTTATTATGGTAAGTGCTCTCGCTCTGTGATATCTTGTGCCATTGTAGTTTTCGCAATGGGCCGATAGATGTAAAGATAACGCTACACTTGCTGAGCAATAGGCTACTCACTGGCCCACGTTCAGCATCTGTTTTCATAACTAGTACATTTGTGAAAACATTTAGTTTTACTGCATCTTCTTTTTTTTTCTTTTTTTTCTGGGTTTTTGAATGTTTTTGTTGCGATAAAGGGCGTCACAATGTAGCCACAACCACACACAAAGGCAGACCCAGACCGGTGCGTTGTGCTACAGTAGCCAACACTATCACTGAGAAAATGTATGCTTTTTTTATGGACTGTAATTTTATTATAAGGCTATAATAAGAATATAAAAAAGAACATGGAATAACAACAGGCAGCCGAAAATTTTCTCACATTTTCTCTCATACTAGTGTTTCTTTCACGTAGGTAACAACAAAGACTACTGCTTATTGATCTACAGGCTATTTACAACTGGCTAATAAGCATTCTAATGCCCCAATTAACTATGTTTTTTAGGCATTATACATGTGTTACATAACGCCAGAAGTATGAAATAAAGGACAGCGCGCACAGCAGGCGTCATATCCATTAGTCTACCCTATACGTCATTTATAAAGTTAGCCAATACCCTCTATACCATCCAGTGTCAATATCCTTGTTTCCATAGGGGGCAAAATTAGCTTAGAACAATAAAGAACATAGGCATAAAACTTGCATAAAACAAGAGCGTTTTAATTGTGTATTTTATGTGGTAAAAGACCGAAGCCTACATTTGTGATATTAGGCTATGGCATAGCCCATAGCAGCATTCTTGAGCGCATTTGCCAGATTGGAACTGAGTAACTATTTAAATGTCCAATTGGAGCACGTTCATTACATAAATATCCGGGCCTCAAATGTAAACTGATTTAACACAATAACAGATGTTTGGCCTATGTCATATTTTACCCCAGTAGTTACCTTATACTCCTAGTTATCATTATATCATATCTAGCTATTTATTCTTTTGAATGTGCCAAATATTTATATTAAAATAGGCTTTGTGGTTTTCTAGTTCATTCTTCCAGTAGTCTATGCAGCATATGCTATATCTGCTCCTTGCAGCTTTTACATTAGCTCCACAGGTAGGAATAAAATGACACCAATTAGAAGTAATGTGTTAAAATGAACAGAGTGTGAATGGGAGGGAACATTTTATCACCAGTTCATGTAGAAATGTGACACATAAGATATTTTTTGCATTTCATATGTATCTTGCTTTATCTTGTCACAGAAGCAGCAGGTATGTAATGGTGTCCAATAGCTGTGTCCAGTCCAGAGGGAGCCTGTAATGGTGTCCAATAGCTGTGTCCAGTCCAGAGGGAGGCGGTGCCACGCTGTGTCCAGTCCAGAGGGAGGCGGTGCCACGCTGTGTCCAGTCCAGAGGGAGGCGGTGCCACACTGCAGTTCCACAGGCACAAGCAGGCCGGCTGGTAGATTACTGAGGGATTACACGGACACTCATTAAGTCAATGCCACAAAACCGAGACTGAGTGGGAAGTCTGGGAAAATCGACCCGGGAGGGACTGAATGGGCGGGCGGCCAACTGACTGGCAGACTGCTATGGGAAGAGCAGGATCCTCTACAATCTCTGTGAATGTAACTCTCAACTCATTTCACCAGCGGGAGTTGAGCTGGGATCGCTCCGCTAGGATTAGAGACCAGTGCCAAGTGTCTGCCTCTGCCATCCAATGCATCTATCTGTAGCAGGCACAGACGGTGGGGCGTTGCTATGACAACACTTGCCCTGCGCCAGAGTGTAGAGTTGTCTCATTACTTGCTCTACCGTCTCTGATGTGAGGTAGATGGAGCTACTGTATAACTATTTAATAACACTTCGTTCAAGAGTGATACATTCAAAATGCTATGGTGCTCATTCCAGGAAAAGCGTAATTGCAATCAAATTCATGCATATTCAAGTTTCACCACATGCACAGGGATACAACAGGTGTAAATCAGTACAGTGAAATGTTTACCTTGAGAGCTCTTTCCCACAATGCAGTGCTATGCTGTTACATTAATACATTTCAATATAAAGTAATTACCATTTGATAGATGGGATTATTTACCTACATTATGTGTATGTTTGATTCCAGTCCTTTTATTTGCTTTGTCATCAAATCATAAATGATTCTTTCTGATTTCTAGACGTCATCATGCAATAACCAGTGGACACCAGTAGTCAGCTGAGCCATGGCAAAACAGGACTCCCCACTGTTCCTCCACGGCTTTGACCTGGGGGGACACTTCATAGACCCCCGGCCCCTGGGCAGCGGGGCCACTGGTCTGGTTCTGTCCGCTGTGGACAAGCGCAGCGGCCAGCGGGTGGCTGTGAAGAAGCTGGTGATGCGTGATTCGGTCAGCGTGAAGCATGCCCTGCGGGAGGTCAAGATCACACGCCGCCTACAGCATGAGAACGTGGTGCGCGTGCACGAGGTTCTGGGCCCTTACGGCCGCCCCCTGCCTCGCGACCCGGCCCAGCTGAGCGCCCTGTACATCGTCCAGGAGTGCATGGAGACGGACCTGGCTCAGCTGCTGGAGAAGGGACCACTTCCTGGTGGACACACCATTTTGCTCTTCTACCAGCTCCTACGAGGCCTCAAATTCATCCACTCAGCCAACGTGCTGCACCGTGACCTCAAACCAGCCAACGTGTTCCTCAACACAGACCAGCTACTGCTCAAGATCGGAGACTTTGGCCTTGCCCGAATCGTCGACCCACACTACTCCCATAAGGTGAGATTACAGTGGGCCGCCATTTAGAAGGGAATAGATAGTCTGGGGTCTGTATTCATAAAGCTTCTCAGAATAGGGCTGATCTAGGATCAGGTCCCCCCTGTCCATGTCTTATTCATTATTATCTGAAATGCAAAACTGATCCTAGTACAGCACTCCTACTCCAAGAGGCTTCATGAATCAGGGCCCAGGAGTTGTTCCTAACCATGTGACCTGAGCAGAAAAGGCTCCTGGCATCTAGTCCTAGGGAAAAGCTCCTGGCCCAACATGTAAGTGGAAGACATAAAATATGAGGATTCCACTGGCTGGTTTAAGACAGCAGGATGTCTGCACTGAGGAGGATGTTATCTGTATTGAGATAGGAGTTCCCAGCCTGTCTACTGTATGACTGCTTTAAGGACTAGTGCAGTGTCCTTCACTGTCAGGTCTGTTATAGCCAGTGCTGCTGGAGTTAAATATTCTTATTCACTGTCAGGTCTGTTATAGCCAGTGCTGCTGGAGTTAAATATTCTTATTCACTGTCAGGTCTGTTATAGCCAGTGCTGCTGGAGTTAAATATTCTTATTCACTGTCAGGTCTGTTATAGCCAGTGCTGCTGGAGTTAAATATTCTTATTCACTGTCAGGTCTGTTATAGCCAGTGCTGCTGGAGTTAAATATTCTTATTCACTGTCAGGTCTGTTATAGCCAGTGCTGCTGGAGTTAAATATTCTTATTCACTGTCAGGTCTGTTATAGCCAGTGCTGCTGGAGTTAAATATTCTTATTCACTGTCAGGTCTGTTATAGCCAGTGCTGCTGGAGTTAAATATTCTTATTCACTGTCAGGTCTGTTATAGCCAGTGCTGCTGGAGTTAAATATTCTTATTCACTGTCAGGTCTGTTATAGCCAGTGCTGCTGGAGTTAAGCCGGTGCTTTCCTTTTTCATTCCACTTCAAAGACTGCTTTTAGAAATCAAACAAAAAGGTTTCATTGTATTCATTGTATTTGCAGTTGTGGCACACATCTCAAAACCAGAAACTGCTGTGAGGCCTGAAAACTGAGCAACATTAGCATTATCGTTACGTTTCACAACAAATGTACTTAATTTCCAAAACGGTACAGCATTCACCCATATTAGGATTCCTCTCTGAGCGTGTTTCTGTGTGGTGTTGTGCGTGTATGAACATATCCTTGCACCAAGTCTGTTGATTCTCTCCTTTGCATTATTGGAAATGACTGCATTAGCATCCGTCTATAGATAGTGCTACAGCAGAGCTTTCATAACCTTGTCCAAACATGTCCTGTTAAGTTACAACATAACAATTAGTGGGGGGTTATACTGTATTTGTCCTCTATTACACACTTGTACAAGTATTTATTATACGAATGTGAGAATTAGAAATGTGTTTTTTTTGCATATCCCAACTCCCCCTGAGACACCCTCATAGAATGGGGTCACGACCGGGATCAGCCATTATCAACGGCAACTTGGAGCAATTAGGGTTAAGTGCCTTTCTCAAGGGCATATCAGATGTTTGACCTTGTTGGCTGTGGGATTGGAACTAGCGACCTTTTCGTTGCTGGCGCAACGCTCTAACCGCTAGGCTACCTGCTGCCTCAAGCTTGAACGATTACCCTGTCCGTTTTTTTTTCTTTCTTTTTGTGAGATTCATCTGACAGTCGACTTCTCTGCTGTGCTGCTTTATTGTTGTGGTGGAACACAGTGTGTAACACCAGCAGGCCAGTGAGGGCCCAGTGAAGGGGAGCTTTGTCCTGGCCGGGCCCAGGCCCAGAGATCTGAGCACGGGGCAGCAGGGTGCAGACAGGGAAAAGAGATGGATCAGGCTGTGAGCAGAACAGGAATAACAGACTGGCTAACAGTGTAGCCAGAATAACAATGGGCAATGCTGTGTTCTGGGGATGGTGAAATCAAACAAAAAGCTTCTATGTTGCTGTTATGCAGTGGAGTGTGAGACAGGCCAGCTACAGAGCATTCTGTGTCTCGCCCCTGGACCCTCACTTATCATAAGAGTATGTGTGTATGGCATCAGGGTGCCATGTGTCAGAGGCAGGTTGGCGGGAGCTGAGTTTTACTTCAGACTTCAAAGCCTACGTCAGGTTTTATGCCCTTTCAAGATGGACGTCGAAGTAAAAAAAAAGAACCCGGGGCGATTCCTTTTAGGAACCAGGAAAATGCTTTTTAGTTTCTCTCCCTCTTACATTCAGCCTGCCTTCTCTCCCTCATGACCGAACAACATCTATTCACACAGCTACTTCTCAGTCCAGTAGGCCTGTACAGAGTGTGTACCTAGCTACTGTACTGAATGTTTAGTACTGAACTCCTCTAACAGGCCTGTGTTGATTCAGAGAGGAGAGAAATACTGAGTGTATCCGAAATAGAACCCTATTCCCTTTATAGTGCACTAGTGCTGCACCACTATTCCCTAGTGCACTACTTATGACTAGAGCTTATATGGCTCTGGTCAAAAGTAGTGCACTATATAGGGAATATGATGCCATTTCAGACGCAATTATAGTGTCTACCAGAATGCTCTGGTTCTCCACATGCCACACCAGCCTTGCAGGCGGCTTACTTAAAGGGAGGCTGGCAGGCCAATGCATGGTCAATGGCAAGCAGTGAGGTGGGGTAGGAGAGGATGCTTCATGGTGCCACGATCAAGAGAAGTGCAGTGAGGTGGGGTAGGAGAGGATGCTTCATGGTGCCACGATCAAGAGAAGTGCAGTGAGGTGGGGTAGGAGAGGATGCTTCATGGTGCCACGATCAAGAGAAGTGCAGTGAGGTGGGGTAGGAGAGGATGCTTCATGGTGCCACGATCAAGAGAAGTGCAGTGAGGTGGGGTAGGAGAGGATGCTTCATGGTGCCACGATCAAGAGAAGTGCAGTGAGGTGGGGTAGGAGAGGATGCTTCATGGTGCCACGATCAAGAGAAGTGCAGTGAGGTGGGGTAGGAGAGGATGCTTCATGGTGCCACGATCAAGAGAAGTGCAGTGAGGTGGGGTAGGAGAGGATGCTTCATGGCGCCACGATCAAGAGAAGTGCAGTGAGGTGGGGTAGGAGAGGATGCTTCATGGCGCCACGATCAAGAGAAGTGCAGTGAGGTGGGGTAGGAGAGGATGCTTCATGGTGCCACGATCAAGAGAATGTTTCATCCAAAAATAGACGTGCGAAGAACAGCAGACACAACGACGACAGGAACAGCCTAAAACCTAGAGAGGTATTTGACAGGTGACACATCCATTTTAATTGCTCATATCATTTTAAGTCGCTTGTGGGCTTGTCTCACGAGTGTAAGTAAGCCTGTCAGTCTGTGGCAGAGGGTTGGCAATAAGCGTTACATCTATTGTCATCCGCCCTCCCAATCTCTCATCAATGTTGCTATACCATTATTTTGCCAGTGTTGGCGTTATGACAGAAGCTTTGATTGAAGTGCTAGTGACACCTAATAACGCCTCCTTACTGTCAAAAGACTCAGTAAAAAATACAGACATCGGCATCATATTCTCCTTATAAGTGCTCTATTTCTGACCAGAACCCTATGGGCCCTTGTCAAAAGTAGTGCAATATAAAGGGAACATGTTGCCATTTGGGACACAGCCATAGAGCTATCATTGTAAATCTGACTCAGACTTTGGAATCATCAGTGACTGACTAAACGGTTCTTTTGGATGATAAGCATAGATTTGACAGATTGCTTAATCAGAGGAGGCCAATCTGAATCTCTCTACCTGCTGAGCCAACCCGGTCAAACTCCACAAATTATTAATCACCTGGAGAGTCAGGGAGAGGGAGAGGAGGTGAGAAAGGAGGGAGGGTGAGCGGGAGGGAGGGAGGGAGGGGTGAAATTAAGGAGAGTTGGGGAGAGGGGGATATAGGGATGCTTTAAGGCTGTCTCAGCTGCTTCTCATCAAACATTGAACCATCATTAATTGAACAGTGCTCCGTCATTAATTGAACAGTGCTCCGTCATTAATTGAACAGTGCTCCGTCACCCACTGAACAGTCCTCCGTCGTCCATTGAACAGTGCTCCGTCATCCATTGAACAGTGCTCATCAGCCAATGTCACAAAGTGCTATACAGAAACCCAGCCTAAAACCCCAAACAGCAAGCAATGCAGATGTAGAAGCACAGTGGCTAGGAAAAACTCCCTAGAAAGGCAAAAAACTCCTTAGAAAGGCAAAAAACTCCCTAGAAAGGCAAAAAACCTACTGTAGGAAGAAACGTAGAGAGGAACCAGGCTCCTTCTGGCTGTGCCGGGTGGAGACTATAACAATACAAGGCCGTTAAGGCCAGATCTTTTTCCAAGATGTTCAAACGTTCATAGATGACCAGCAGGGTCAAATAATAATCACAGTGGTTGTAGAGGTTGCAACAGGTAAGTACATCAGGTGTAAATGTCACATCTAAATGTCACATCTAAATAGCGGGCATTTAGATGTTGAAATAGCAGGTGCGGTAGAGAGAGAGAGTTGAAAACAGCAGGTCTGGGACAAGGTGGAACGTCTGGTGAACAGGTCAGGGTTCCATAGCCGCAGGCAGAAGAGTTGAAACTGGTGCAGCAGCACGACCAGGTGGACTGTGGACAGCAAGGAGTCATCAGGCCAGGTAGTCCTGAAGCATGGTCCTAGGGCTCAGGTCCTCCGGGAGGGGAGGGAGAGAGGGAGAGAGAGAGAATTAGAGGGAGCATACTTAAATTGACACATTACACCGGATAATAACACCAGATATAACAAACTGACCCTAGCCCCCCGGCACATAGACTATTGCAGCATAGATACTGGAGGCTGAGAGAGGGGGGGTCAGGAGACACTGTGACCCTGTCCGACAATACCCCCGGACATGGCAAACCAGGCAGGATATAACCACACCAACTCTGCCAAAGCACAGCCCCAACACCACCAGATGGATATCAACACACCACCAACCTACTACCCTGAGACAAGGCTGAGTATAGCCAACGAAGATCCCCATCCACTGCACAAGCCCAAGGGGGCGACAAACCGGACAGGAAGATCACCATTGAACAGTGCTCTGTCATTCATTGAACAGTGCTCCGTCATCTATTAAACAGTGCTCCCCTCTACTCTCTGCCAGACAGAGAGGACAGGAAATGCTTGCACTGTGGTTTGTGACATGAATTAAAAGGCCTTCAATTCAAGAGGCTGTAGAGGTCACTCGCTGTGAAAGTATTGTTACAAACCAGAGTGGCTGTGTTTTCATAATCTCTCGCTGTCTCTTGATAGGTGTGTGTGTGTGTGTGTGTGGGGGGGGGGGTAATGTGTGTTATAAATTAAAAAGTTTAAAGGAGTTGCTGTAACGAGGCAGAACAGCGTTAGAGGACCACCACAAAGGAGGAAGGAGCAGCAATTGGATAATAAAGGATGACAGAAAAGGCTTTTTCTCTGACCTTCTCTTCCTGTTGTTGCTGTTGTCTGTGTGTACTGTCTGTGTGTACTGTTGTCTGTGTGTATTGGACAGGGCTACCTGTCAGAGGGCTTGGTAACTAAATGGTACCGGTCTCCGCGCCTGTTGCTCTCCCCAAACAACTACACGAAGGCCATCGATATGTGGGCAGCAGGCTGCATCCTCGCAGAGATGCTAACGGGACGCATGCTCTTTGCAGGTAAGAGTCTGTTGAGGTGGAGAGGTGTAGATATGAGTATGATATGAGACATATGGGTTGAATGATTCATGATTCGGATAAACTGAGGTTATTACCCATTTGTTTTTATGCTGTTGGGCAGTAGTCTTTTTGTCAAACCAGGATCTTTTTGATGTAGTGAAATCAAAGTCTACTTTGTTTAACAATTATATATTAATTGTTTTGCATAATAAATAATATAATCAAATCAAATTGTATTGGTCACAGACGTGTTTAGCAGATGTTACTGCGGGTGTAGCAAAATGCTTGTGCTTCTAGCTCCGACAGTGCAGTAATATCTAACAAGTAATGTCTAACAGTTTGACAACATATACCTACATAAATCTAGGTAAGGAATGGATTAAGAATATATATACACTACCGTTCAAATGTTTGGGATCACTTAGAAATGGCCTTGTTTTTGAAAATGTTTGTCCATTAAAATAACATAAAATTGATCAGAAATACAGTGTAGACATTGCTATTGTTGTAAATGACTATTGTAGCTGGAAACGGCTGATTTTTTATGGAATATCTACATAGGCGTACAGAGGCCCATTATCAGCAACCATCACTCCTGTGTTTCAATGGCACGTTGTGTTAGCTAATCCAAGTTTATCATTTTAAAAGGCTAATTGATCATTAGAAAACCGTTTTGCAATTATGTTAGCAGATCTGAAAACTGTTGTGCTGATTAAAGAAGCAATAAAACTTGCCTTCTTTAGACTAGTTGAGTATCTGGAGCATCAGCATTTGTGTGTTCAATTACAGGCTCAAAATGGCCAGAAACAAAGAACTTTCTTCTGAAACTCGTCAGTCTATTCTTGTTCTGATAAATGAAGGTTATTCCATGCGAGAAATTGCCAAGAAACTGAAGATCGTACAAATTAAATATCACATTTACATAAGTATTCAGACCCTTTACTCAGGACTTTGTTGAAGCACCTTTGGCAGCGATTACATCCTTGAGTCGTCTTGGGGATGACGCTACAAGCTTGGCACACATGTATTTGAGGAGTTTCTCCCATTCTTCTCTGCAGATATTCTCAAGCTCTGTCAGGTTGGATGGGGAGTGTTGCTGCACATTTATGTTCAGGTCTCTCCAGAAATATATCCCCACAGCATGATGCTGCCACCACCATGCTTCATCATAGGGATGGTGCCAGGTTTCCTCCGCTTGGCATTCAGGCCAAAGATATAGTTTTTTTATTTAATACATTTTAGAATAAGGCTGTAACGTAACAAAATGTGGAAAAGGGGAATCTATATGAATACTTTCCGAATTCACTGTATATAGAGGATAGTGTACCATTTGGTACGTATCCATGGTATATGGAACTGAGCTTTGAATTGTTGTCTCACTGTGACAGTGTCGTTATAACTCCCCCTGCTGTTAGGATTACACTGGCTGAAATCGTGAGGAATGACAAGGATTAAAAAAGATTTGCCAGTAGACTTGATTCATGCTGATGACTGCTAGCTAAGATTGTGAAAGTAAGATGTTGACATGATCAGTCCAGTCAAAGCTGGACTGTACATATAACGTGATTTGACGTCATTTGTTATTTTACTGCTGCTTTTTAATTATTTGTTACTTTTTTTTCTTAAATCTTCTTAAAGCATTGTTGGTTAAGGGCTTGTAGGTAAGGATATCACTGTAAGGTCAACACCTGTTGTATTCGGCGCATGTGACAAATACAATTTGATTTGATTTGATTCTGTGGCCAATGACCTTGAACCTTCTTGGAAGGGCACTTGTAATATAACTCTATGGCTGGACCAAAAGGGCTGAAATGTTGGATGTCCACCCTTACTAAGAACTTAAACTTTGCTTAAGGTCCCCATGAGTGACAGAACACTGAGCCAATCATGGCGCAATGCTCCTATTTTCTGCTGGCCCGCCACTCCACCACAGAAAACAATGAGCTAGGCTGAAACACCTGCATTTTGGAGCTGCCTTACTCAAGAAAAAACAAAAAAAACATGTTTATTAACTCAATTATAGATATGTTTTATTTTTTTTTACATTGTTTACAAACTGATATGTGACACGTATTAATGCCAAAATAACATGCAAAACAGGCAAGCCCTGAAGAAATATAATATTCTGCCCCACCTGCCCTGAATGACTGGTCGCCACTGAACCATCTTAATGACTGGTCGCCACTGAACCATCTAAATGACTGGTCGCCACTGAACCATCTTAATACCCGTCTTTAAAAAGTCACTACTTCTAGTACTACATTATCCTCAAACTTTCAACACTAGCCTTTAACAATTTAAACCACTGAACCATCTTAATACCCGTCTTTTAAAAGTCACTACTAGTACTACATTATCCACTGAACCATCTTAATGACTGGTCACCACTAAACCATTTTAATACTAGTACTACATTATACACTGAACCATCTTAATACCCAACTTTAAAAAGTCATTACTTCTAGTACTACATTATCCACTGAACCATTTTTCAACATTAGCCTTTAACAAGTTCAACTTCTGAACTTCTACCATAAAAAGGCTTTTGGATAGCTGAAGCAAGGCACATCATTTTTCTTTAGGAAATTAACCTTTTCTAGTTTTAGAATCATGATGCTTCTTTACTTCCTGGGTCCTCCTGGCTTCCTGCCTGGTTCCTCCTGGCTTCCTGCCTGGTTCCTCCTGGCTGCTTTCTATGCAGGAGCCCATGAGCTGGAGCAGATGCAGCTGATCCTGTATACTGTGCCTGTGTTGAGGGAAGAGGACCATCACGACCTCCGGCAGGTCATGCCCTCCTACGTCAGCCACGGTTGGCAGGTCAGGAGGTCCTTCAGAGAACTACTACCTGAAGTGGATGCAGACGGTGAGAGGGATGGGGGGAGGGAGAGCAGTGAAAACTCTTCAACTAAGATCAGATGGCGCCTTTATGCTATACCTCCCTGAAACGATCAGCGGTTTCTGTAACATTTTGGAGTCACTAATAATAACAAGCACGTGTGTCTAACTAATGTATTGTCATAAATCACAAAACACCTGTCGATGTGTCCTTGAGCAAGGCACTTAACCCTAATTTGCTCCAGGGGCTGACCCTGTAGGTAGGCCGTCATTGTAAATAAGAATTTGTTCTTAACTAAGGAATTTGTTCTTAAATAAAGGTTAAATAGATTTTCTGATTCCATATGACCTTACTTGCAGCCAGGTACTGTACATGCACACATCATCACAGCCTTTTCTATTCCCCATTCCCGTCTCTTTCTCCACTAGCCATAGACTTCCTGGAGCGTATCCTGACCTTTAACCCCATGGACCGGCTGACGGCAGAGGCGGCCCTGTCCCATCCCTTCCTGCAGCAGTACTCGTGTCCCCAGGACGAGCCCATGTCACCCCAGCCCTTCCGCATAGAGGACGAGCTAGATGATAGCCTCGTCACGGAGCCTGGCCACAGCCACAGCCACAGCCACAGCCACAGCCAGGCCTCTAGCTCTCACTGGGACAGGTGTGTCTAGCCTGGTCCCACATCTGTTTGTGCTATCATGTAATAGGAAAAGCTAATCTGGGACCAGGCTTGTGTGTGTCAGCCAGTGGAGGCTGCTGAGGGGAGAATGGCTCATAATAATGGCCGGAACAGAGCAAATGGTATGGCATCAAACATTTATTTGATACCATTCCACTGATTACGCTTCAGCCAATACCACAAGCCTGTTCTCCCCAATTGCAGGTGCCACCAGCCTCCTGTGGTGTCAGCCACAGGGATACATCTATATTGTACTATGCCATTAATTTCTATTGAATTCTATGGTGTCAGCTACACTTCACACACAGGCACTCAGCAGCAGCCACATTGATGGGGAACAGCACAGTAACACCATGCAAACAGTAAGAGATATGATCTGAACTGTGACATGCTGTACACAACAGATTCACCACACTTTGAAAGTAAACCCACCACAAAACGCATCAATAAAGAAAGAAAACCCCAAATGAGCCCTAGGGAATAAGCACATGATGATTTTAACGTAAAGTCAAAATAAAGTTGAGTAAAAGGCAGTGACTGGAATCATTGGGCTCCGGAGAGCCAGGGAAACATTGTGTGGAGGTTAACAGAGAGCCAGGGAAACATTGTGTGGAGGTTAACAGAGAGCCAGGGAAACATTGTGTGGAGGTTAACAGAGAGCCAGGGAAACATTGTGTGGAGGTTAACAGAGAGCCAGGGAAACATTGTGTGGAGGTTAACAGAGAGCCAGGGAAACATTGTGTGGAGGTTAACAGAGAGCCAGGGAAACATTGTGTGGAGGTTAACAGAGAGCCAGGGAAACATTGTGTGGAGGTTAACAGAGAGCCAGGGAAACATTGTGTGGAGGTTAAAAGAGAGAGGGAGGGCGGGTTCCCACTGGGCACACTGGGCACACTGGTTGAATCAATGTTTTTTCCACATCATTTCAATTGAATTACATTGAACCAACGTGGAAAAGACGTTGAATTGACTTTTGTGCCCAGTGGGTTATGTGTGTGTGTGTGTGTGTGTGTGTGTGAGTGAGTGAGTGAGTGAGTGAGTGAGTGAGTGAGTGAGTGAGTGAGTGAGTGAGTGAGTGAGTGAGTGAGTGAGTGTGTGAGTGAGAGTTTAAAGATAACACCAATATGGTCTTCACCACAGTAGACTGAAATGGCAACGTCGACGTTTCGTTAACAAGTTCTTTGTTTCCATTGTGCAGGTATGAGACCAGCCTGTCATCAGACCTGTACTGGCAGCAGCAGGGTGGGTGTCAGTGCATGCCTGGGGTCTCGGAGGTAGCCGACTCCAAAGAGGAGGAGGTCCAGAGAGATCCCAGGGCAGGTTCCTACCCTCTGTTGGAGGAGGCCCAGGTGGACCCTCGCAAGGATTCCCACAGCAGCTCTGCCGAGCGCTTCCTGGACCACTCCCACTCCTCTCTGGTGCGGGCCTGTGGGGGCGGGGCTTATGCTGAGCTGGACTGTGGCCGCTCCTGTGACTACAAAGTGGGCTCCCCTTCCTATCTGGACAAGGTTGCATGGAGGGAAGGCAAGCCGCAACACTACTCTGAGCCCAAGCTGATCCTGGATCTGTCTCACTGGAAGAGGAATAGCCAGCTCCCTGTACCTGAGGGGCCTGAGCCTAGAGGGGCCAGCGTGGAGGAGCCGCCTGTCGAGGAGCCACCTTGGGACCTATTCCAGGAGATCTCTCGCTGGGTGGAGAGCACACAGTCTCGCCTGTCCTACCCCAGCTCACCCCAGGAACCCCTGTCGTACCCCAGCCCACCCAAGGAGCCCCTGTCGTACCCCAGCCCACCCAAGGAGCCCCTGTCCTGCCCCAACCCACCCAAGGAAACCCTGTCCTGCCCCAGCTCACCTCCGCTGCCCCCATTTCCCACCTCCCTCCCTGCCCCACTCTTTCACAGCTGTTCGCCGGTCGTACAGCCGTCACCTGGACTGGACAAGCACCACACACTCAGCCCGCCTGTCGCATCCGATTCCCCTCCCTCCCCATTGCCCTTTTCTCCCACGTCTCCTCCGCCAATGTCACCTCCCATTCCTTCGTCAATTCATGAGCCCCCGCAGACTCTTCCCTCCAGGGGGCAAGGGGGCCCGTTTGACTTAGACATGTTCATCTCTCGAGCGCTGAAGCTCTGCGGTCAGAGTGAGGACCTGGGGGGAAGTCTGGATGGGGCCAAACGGGCCAACATCAAGAGGGTACCTAGACTCCCGGAGCACCGGCCACCCCCACCTCAGACTCCCAACTCCTAATAGGACCTAGGTCCAAGGCTACCACAGAGGGTGCTGGAAGACTGTGGGAGCTGCGTTTAAGGCTACCACAGAAGCCACTGGTAGACTGTGGGAGCTGCTTCCAAGGACTGTGGTATACTTAGTAAGACTTGCCTTGTAAAAAGCAAGAGTAGACGCAGGGCCAAAGTAATAGGCGAGGTGCTGACTAACAGAATATTAAACGTATGGAGAAACACTCTATATACTGTAAGCTCCCAATAATTTAATGTGTAAAATAGCTTTTCTACCCATTTAATCATTGGGTGTGCAACTTTTCATAAGTTGCCTTGACACTGACCCTTCTCACTTAAACAAGTGGTGCTGATCATTTGGATCAGAGCTGCTTTTACTGCATGTTAGGAGGTGAGTAGAGAAAAGTGAGGATCAACATCCATTAGCTACAAACAACACAATGAGCTTCCGGTGGTTTTGCTACTGCATACAGTCTGCCATTGAGGTCACTGCTGTAATGTGAATGTTATGTAGTCCCGTGTAGCTCAGGTGGTAGAGCATGGCGCTTGCAACGCCAGGGTTGTGGGTTCGATTCCCACGGGTGACCAATACGAAAGAAAGTAGGAACATGTATGCACTAACTAACTAACTGTAAGTCACTCTGGATAAGAGTGTCTGCTAAATGTCTAAAATATAGGAAGTCTACAGTATGTTGCATGAAAGCAGCAACTGTACCCATTACAAGAATGCCTGCAAATGATTAACAGAGAGGAAATACCAGGTATTGCATAGCAGAATAGCTAAAAGAGAATGCAGACAGCCATATTTGGTTATCATTTTGTTGAAATGACTCTTTCAAACACAACCTTTTTGGTTGAAATGACGCTTTCAAACACAACCCTTTTGGTTGAAATGACTCTTTCAAACACAACCCTTTTGGTTGAAATGACTCTTTCAAACACAACCCTTTTGGTTGAAATGACTCTTTCAAACACAACCCTTTTGGTTGAAATGACTCTTTCAAACACAACCCTTTTGGTTGTTTAGATTTGTTCTGGATGTGAGTAGCTATAGGTCTTCCTGCAGCAAATACTTAAGAAGAATGATATAAATATCTTCCATTGAGTGGGAAGTATCTCCTATAAGGAGTTTGAATGTATTTATAGATACACATCTTAGCATAGGAACAATTAGCTCTGGTCCAGGGCATTAGTGTGCGTTCCTCTACTAAGGAATGTGTTACTGGAGGAACGCACACTAACAACTTAGACCAGAGCTAAATAACAGTCAAAGGGAGACTCATATAATTATGTCTGTTCTGTTAACACTGCTGCTGTGATTTCCAACAGTATGCCCTGTTCAATTGTATACATTGAACTGCTGTTTCTTACAGCATCTTCCAGATGCCTGTAATGGTTTGTTCACAGTTTAAGGTTTAAGTACAGCTTTTGGGGATTTGTGTGTGTGTGTTATCATTTAGCCGAAAATGAGTGTTCTCAATGTAATGCAGTAAGATATATCCGTCTAGTATCTGCACACCCACGTTCTCATCACAGGGAGATATACTTAGAACAGTAACGACATGGCAGTCAGCCTAGCTGATATCAAGCTGATAACAGAAAGACTAGGGAGCAGTCGCGCACAAGGTCGTGCAGCAAAAAGGTCACACACTCATCAAGCACTCGAAACTCCTTGGCTGCGTCCATATGGACCCTAGTCAACAGTAGTGCGCTGTAAAGGGAATAGGGTGACATTGGGGACGTAGGTCTTGTCTCATGCTTTTTACCATTGTTACTACTATTTAAATGACAGCTAACTTTCCAAAATGGTTGGATCTCATAATGATATACTCTCGAGTCATGAGAAATGAATCATTGCACAATATCACATGACATTATAAAGGGGACACGATGAGCTAACATAGTCTGCACCCTGCAATTCCCAGAATTTACTATCTTCAGAGCAGAGCAAAGTATTTTCTCCTGTCGTTTTAATAACACACCAAAAGCACATCAGACAGAGACCAGGTTCTTAAAGTGACAGACACATTCTGGGCCAGTCCATGATATTTAACTGGTAAAATAACAGTCAGCAATAATATCAATAATACATACAGCAATTAGATCCAATGTGCTTTGTTGCGACAGAATATGTTCCTTTTAATCTGAGTTGGTTTATGAATGTGCCTCAGAATAGACCTACAGCTCAATGCTTCCAGCTCGCTGAATGTAATAGTTTTGCATGGCTTGGTCCTTGATTAATTAAACTGTCAAATTATTTTAACTACATGACTTTAATAATGTGAAATTGTGGACAATCTTTACTTAAGCAGGAGGGTGTCCTGCTTATATCAAATATGGTGGAAGCTGCAGCTTTCACTTCTGAAATCAATTTACACTATCCCTCTTGCAGTTCCTCTTTAGCAGATGAACAGACAAATAAAAGTTGACTTAACATTTTGTGGAGGGTGTTTTTTTTCCCTTATTTTCCTCTGACAGCTGATATCAGGGTATGAATCTCCTCTTATTATGTGTTTTGGCACATCTGGGTCCTGGGGAGGATAAAGTCAAACCAGTCGTCTACGGGTGATTAAACACATATGGTGTGAAGAACATGGGTCCTCTGAAATTATTATTAATACAGTAAATAAATAAATATACAGTATAATATAAAATTGATAGCTGTGGAGAAAGTGATGCTTTGGGTTATGATGGATTTTGCAACCAACGATGGTAAATGGCCGTCATGTTTGCTAGTGCATGTGTGCTACACAGAGCTCTGCTGTCCTCCAGTGTTCATTATTTCTCATTATTGCTCAATGCAAGTCACCCATGAAGTTCTACAGGCAGCCATTGTGTAAAGAAAAACAATAACTGAAAACTGTGCGATGTGTAATTGAGCTCCTAAGCGGTTTTAATAATTTGATGTGTTTTGACATTTGATGAGGACTATGCATGTTATTGATACTAGATGTAGTTCTAAGATTAGGCTACATGTGAATTAACACAAATGACTCAGTGAGTTACTCAAAAAAATGTAATGGCCTACAGGTATTGGGATTTTTGTACACACACACACACACACACACACACAAAATTGCACCAAGCCATGATGCTGATGTAGTCTATTTAGGTGTAAGGAGTTAAGTTAAACATTCTGTAGAGCTGCTGATTTCAGTGATTCTGCACCATAGTAGCAGCAAATACAACTGTATATATATATTTTTTAATCCATCAATGTGCGAGACACTGCTCCTGCAACCTGTAGTTCAAGTTCTTCAAAAAAAAATATCATAGCCACTGTGCATCTACCGTACATGTCAATAGCAGAGTCAATGCACCAAGTCATGTTGAAAATATAAATGTGATTCCACTGATAAGTTAAGCTTGATTCATTTTTGTTAATTTATACACCACGCCTCAATCCCCCCCCCCCCCCCCCATGCAATGCATTGGGGTACAAAACTTAAGCAAAAAAAAAAACTGCACCGGTAAAAGCATTTTACCATGGTTTCCATCCTCTCTGATTTTACACTGGCTGAGAAGGGAAACCCCGGTTTCTGATTGGCCAAGCGGTCGTAGTTGCCACTGCCTTGGGTCGTCGCTAGTTACTACATCCACAAAGTCCTAAACTCCGCCTATGTCTCTTAAAATGTGATTTTAAACATAACCTTAAACCACACGGTTAACATTATAGCTAACCCTAAACTTAAATTAAGACCAAAAAGCTCATTTGTGTTTTCATGAATTTACGATATAGCCTTTTTGACTTTGTGGATGTGATATCTAGTGTAAACCATGGCCTTGACTCTCATCTTTTTCCAGCTTTGCTTCTGCCTGTCAAAGAAAGAGGCGGTCACTCGGCACTTGATGACATTTCGCATGCAATTTTTGCAGTAATATGCCCTCTAAATTATAAGTGGCAGGAAAAAAAGGACTCTTCTTCACTAAACATAAAGCGAAGGTAAGTTGTCACGTTACTTACTAGAGAAAGTCAAACCTATAACGCTAGCTATCGGTTTTAACACGTTTAATTGAATACCCAAGCTAGCTAATAGCATTAGCTAGAGCTAACGTGTGGCAAGACGGCAATTTGTTGATGAAAAAAAAATTCGTAACATTGCCGCTTTTTATGTCAGTTAGTAAATCTATTTTTATTAAACCGTTTTCTCTGTGTCGGGTATTTAGCTAATTGTATTTTCATAGTCTGAACGGAATTGTCGATAGCTGGGAGAGGCTATAGGAAAGCCTGGTACCCAAATGTATGACGAACTGCATGCTGATAACGTTACGAAAATTATGCGCGCGCATCAACGGCCCAGAAGGCCCTGTTTTATGATAATGATCACCAGATGCATATTCGTTTTATATTTGCCAGATGTCTAGTCCGCAATTTCCGTACTTGTATTTGAAGCGTATGTGCTTTGCTTTTCAACTAGTTAAAAGCAAACTAGTTGGAGTCTGTTCTTCTATTTGTACCACCACAGGTAAAGCAAGGTGCACGAGTTGAACAAACATATTGAACGCATGAGACAATGTAGCCTAGTGCAGCATCCAATGCAGCGTTATGGACTGCTCAAGTAACAACAAATTACTTCTGTGATGAATATGCATTTCTCTTGTTTCCTGTGTGGGCAATCCGTTTTTGGGAAAATCTGAGAAATCTTATATCCTGTCTAAGGTGTATGTTATTTTTCAGTGCCTTCTAAAGTATTCAGACCCCTTGACTTCCACATTTTGTTAAATTACAGCCTTATTCTAAAATTGATTAAATTGTCCCCTCCCCCTCAGTCTACACACAACACCCCATAATGACAAAGCAAAAACAGGTTTAGACATTTTTGCTCATTTATATAAAAAAATAAATAATGATCACATTTAAAGTATCCAGACCTTTTACTCAGTACATTGTTGAAGAACCTTTGGCAGCGATTACAGCATTGTGTCTTCTTGGGTATGACAATACAAGCTTGGCACACCTGTATTTGGGGAGTTTCTCCCATTCTTCTCTGCAGATTCTCTCAAGCTCTGCCAGGTTGGATGGGGAGTGTTGCTGCACAGCTATTTTCAGGTCTCTCCAGAGATGTTTGATCTTTGCTGTGTGCTTAGGGTCATTGTTCTGTTGAAGGTGAACCTTCGCCCCAGTCTGAGGTCCTGAGCAGGTTTTCATCAAGGATCTTTCTGTACTTTACTCTGTTAATCTTTTCCTCGATCCTGACTAGTCTCCCAGTCCCTGCCGCTGAAAAACATCCCCACAGCATGATGCTGCCACCACCATGTTTCACCGTAGGGATGGTGCCAGGTTTCCTCCAGACATGACTCTTGGCATTCAGGCCAGAGAGTTCGACGTTGGTTTCATCAGACCAGAGAATCTTGTTTCTCATGGTCTGAGAGTCTTTAGGTGCATTTTGGCAAACTCCAAGTGGGCTGTCGTGTTCCTTTTACTGAGGAGTGGCTTCTGTCTGGCCACTCTACCATAATGGCCTAATTGGTGGAGAGCTGCAGAGGTGGTTGTCCTTCCGGAAGGTTCTCCCATCTCCACAGAGGAACTCTAGAGATCTGTCAGTGACCATCAGGTTCTTGGTCACCTCCCTGACCAAGGCCCTTCTCCCCCGATTGCTCAGTTTGTCCAGGCAGCCAGCTCTAGGAAGAGCCTTGGTGGTTCCAAACTTCTTCAATTTAAGATTAATGGAGGCCACTGTGTTCATGGGGACCTTCAATGCTGCATAAATTTGTTTGTACCCTTCCCCAGATCTGTGCCTCGACACAATCCTGTCTCGGAATTCCTTCAACCTCATGGCATGGTTTTTGCTCTGACATGCACTATCAACTGTGGTACCTTTATATAGACAGGTGTGTGCCTTTCCAAATCATGTCCAATCAATTGAATTTACCACAGGTGGACTCTAATAAAGTCATTTCAAGGATGATCAATGGAAACAGGATGCACCAGGATGCACCTGAGTCCCATAGCAAAGGTTCTGTATACGTATGTAAATAAGGTATTTCTGATATTTATTTTTAATACATTTGCAAACATTTCTAAAAACCTGTTTTTGCTTTGTCGTTATGGGGTATTGTGTACATTTCTGAGAATTTTTATTTCATTTAATTCATTTTAGATTATGGCTGGAACATAACAAAATGTGGAAAAAGTCAAGGGGTCTGAGTACTTTCTGAAGGAACTGTAGATGGCGCAAACCAAGAGCAAGTCCTGTTGTATCGTACCTCGTTGTTCGAATTCAAGAAAAAACAGCCATATCTAAAGCCTCGCACTTTGAAGTCAACCCGGATTAGCCTGGCCTTGGTGGGCGAATTGCGTTTTCACTGCCTACAAAAGTGCATGCAGCTAGTCTCAATAATAAGTGCTATACGTATCGCCCGTAGGCTACACCACTGCTGTCATCCTTACTTCCAAGCGTTTATTCAAGTTGGGTAATCTTTGGATGCCGACAGCAGTCTCACCATTGGAAGACATAGCTTGGACTGTAGCCAACAAAAGCCTATTCCTGCTTTTTTCCCCATGATCCATCAACCATATTTGGTGTGTCATCATAGTGGTCTCTGACTTGTGGTCCGACTCACTCAAATGGAACAAACTTAAACTTGAGCCATTTTTCAATGCTGATTCAAAAGTAATCCTAGAAGTAATCATCTAGTTTTTCAGAAGTATCTGTAATCCACAGGAGGTTGGTGACACCTTAATTGGGGAGGACGGGCTTGTGGTAATGACTGGAGCGGAATTACTGGAATGGTAACAAATACATAAAAAAACATGGTTTCCGGGTATTTTATGCAGTTCCATTTGCTCCGTTCTGACCTTTTATTTTGAGCCGTTCTCCCCTCAGCAGCCTCCTTTGCTGTAATCTGATTACAATATTTGGTAACGTAACGCATTACAGTTTGTCTTTCTGTAAGGCGTTAATGTAATGCGTTACTCCCCAGTTGCTATCAACACCTAGTTTACAGCTACATTAAAGTTAGACAACGTTTGGGAAATACATATCACCATTTTACCAGCTATCAAAGAATGTTAACTTCATATAGCTATCTTAGCCAGCCAGCTAACATTAGCTATTTAGCCAACTAGCTATTAGCCTAGCCAGCCTAGCCAACAACCACTGGAGACATTTTACATTCTAGTCATTTAGCAGACACTCTAATCCAGAGCGATTTACAGTTAGTTAGTGCATACATGTTCATACTTTTTTCTCTCGTATCTTTTCGAGACCAGTTTAGAACACAACCAAAACATTAAAAGCAAAGGGAGCAGAGACTTACAGATTGATGGCTGGGGCCCATCAGATGGTATAACCTTTAAAAGAGTTCAGGCTGAGTTAGATACCAAAGCGAGGGGAAGGCGGGCGCTTCGCCAGGCCGAGCGAGAGTCAGAGAAATCCAAAATAGATAGATTTCAGAAGCCTACTTCACAGAAAACATGCTGAAAAGATGACAATACAAAAAGGAAAACATACAAAGTACTTCACAATTAGAGCAAGCTGGTATAATTTTCTCTTTTGTTTTGAGCCCACGGCAAGAAGGCCTCAGAGCCTGCCGTGCTAACGGGTTCCCACTAGATATCATAGCCACAAAGTCCGTGAAGAGCATGCTGCATGGCCGCACGTGTCCTATCTGCTCAAACCAGCATACCTAGCTACCAAACTAGCATATGAACTCTGTTTCACAGAGTAGATCATCCATATAACATTGAGAAATGGTGTATTGTGGATCATTTAGAAGGTATGCAAATGATAAGTATGTTTGTACTTATAGGTAACCAGATCGTGACTACAACTAACTTGCCAAGTCTTTTGATCAGACTGTGTTGTTACATTGGTGAGTAAAAACTCATGCTTCCTACCCTTTAACACGCATCGCTTGCGATAAGGTTTTGGAAACATATTAGCGAGAAATAATTTGGTTAAATTACTATACACCTTTTTACATGGTTACGATTCACACACTGCCATATTTCCATGTTACATCACTTGTTAATGGAAACAGACAGAAGACAGAGTGGACTACCTGTGCTAATTAGTTATCTGTGTCTCTGAACACCTGTGTAAACGGAAGACGGACGCCAAAAACGTGTGTGTTTTCCATTTGTGAAATTATTTTGATGTGGTATGAAAATAGAGGGATTTATGTTTCTAGAACCGCACCGCAATTGAAAATCGATTCACGTTTAGATGGAGTATTTTGGCTGTTTTGGCTGCCAGAGCCAATTTGCTTCCAAACAGTTTGCGCTCTAAGCTGGCAACACAACAATACCACGGGCACAGTGTCCTTCGCTCCCGCTCGGCGAGCACTGCTGTTTACAGTAAGGAAAGAGAAGTAGCTGGGATAGTGTAGCCAATATGCAATATCAGGCCAGGGTTACAGGTAAAGATTTTCACTGAAAATGTACAACTATGGCTTTAATGTCTACATGTATGTCCAATTACTCCGATTTTAAAACTGAATGATTCTGAAAATCTCTCTCTTTCTAACCACAAGCATGAACTAGCTAGCTGGGAAGGGCTCTTCAGGACAACTGACTGATCCGAATCCGTTTGCCTCCACTCTACTTTCAGCTGCACCACATAATTCATAAATTTGGGCACCAGGCGTGTCTGTATAGCCTCTCCACTAGCTAGTGTAAAAGTCAGCCTGAATTTCAAGCCATCATACGCAGACTGAGACCATGCGCAAGCAAGTCAGTTGATGTGTTGCATTCCCTTTCAAATAGGTTTAGGCCTTCAGCTGTGAACCAGGTTGTTGTTGTTATTGTTATAACATTAGCTATCCAGCAAAACGGTTACATGCCAAACAGTCCTATGGAATAGATGTATCACTGTAGCTAACTTACTGTTCCACACAGCCATCTTCAATAATAGGCCGTTTGACATACAGCACATTCAAAACAGCCATCCACTCAGACCAATGTTGTAGGTTACCCAGCTCCCGACCAAAATAACCAGTTCATATGGCATACAGGTTTAAAGGTCATAGGGCTTACAGGAATAGCTGCCCTTTGAAAAGGGCAAATAAATTTAAAAGCTAGCCTGGCTAGAACATCTTATTGTCATGGTTTAATTAATAGAACATCTTATTGTCATGGTTTAATTAATAGAACATCTTATTGTCATGGTTTAATTAATAGAACATCTTATTGTCATGGTTTAATTAATAGCAACCATATTCTGTACTGGATTTGTTCCTCCAATAGAATGAATCTATTGTCTAGTAATTTTGAGATGTTTTGTGCATTGACACTTTTCAGCCTGTTCAAACTGTTTATTGCAAGAGTCATTCCTGTCTGGTTTCATTATGACAGTAGGATTTATCCCATAGTGTACTCTGCTCCTTGTAAAAAATGAATGGCTTACTAAAACAATTCTACTACAGTCATAGAGGAGGGAGTGGCAGGGTACACAGGCTACTTTAAAGAAGGCATTGACTCACTCACTCACTGGTTCTCTGTTTGCAGAGGGATTTCCTGAATGAAACCATATCCTAGTCCTTGGTGTAGGCCTGACCTGCATTTCACTATTGCATTGATGTGCTGTTGTCTTTAATTACATTAGGGCATTTTCTTTTTGAAAAGGAACCATAACGTTAGCTTTGGGAAACAGGGTTAAGTAGCTGCCTAGCTATTTATTTTCATGAACTGAAGTTCAATTTCAATAGTGGCTACCCAGCTAATACTTACTTACAAGGATTCCTAAATCATTGCTAAGAATATAGAAAATTACGGCAGTTTCTACTGGTCATTGTTTTCAGGCTGGTTGCATTGGTGCTAGCTAGGTACCCCAGAAGTTGAGGTCAAACATATAATGCCTCATTAGTAACGCAGTATTGTAAACACATCGTTCGTGGCCGGTGTGTGATTGTTCGCAGACGTTTTTGTGTACAGCTTTGACAGCGCTACTGATAGTAGTGGTGGCGCTTGGCGTGCACGTGCAAATTCAGCACACACAACATTCTATAATAGAATGGTATTATTTGACGTGTCAAATTAAAAGCTTATTTAACGCGTCAAATAGTGTTATTTGACGTATCTTTTTTGACATGCAAAGACCCAAACAGCGTCCCATACTGTAAGTTAAAAAATAACCAAAAACCCACAAATCTTTTAAGATTTTTTTTTCTAATTTCTCTCCCCCATGAGGAGGGAGGATAATGAAAGTTCACAGAAGTAACAAGTAATGGTAAACCTACCAATTAGTTATAGTGTTTTTACTGACATCAATTTTGTTAAGGAATTAGGCTAAGTGATTAAAACTTGTCATTTCATTACCAAATTGTAACGAAATTACTGCAACTGATTTGGCTACATTGTGAAATCATAATAGTCATGAAGCAGTTGGATCTCCTGCTACTGTCCTCCCTTCCACTGGTATACTGTTATGTTCAGCTCATAGGGTCTCCTGCTACTGTCCTCCCTTCCACTGGTATACTGTTATGTTCAGCTCATAGGGTCTCCTGCTACTGTCCTCCCTTCCACTGGTATACTGTTATGTTCAGCTCATAGGGTCTCCTGCTACTGTCCTCCCTTCCACTGGTATACTGTTATGTTCAGCTCATAGGGTCTCCTGCTACTGTCCTCCCTTCCACTGGTATACTGTTATGTTCAGCTCATAGGGTCTCCTGCTACTGTCCTCCCTTCCACTGGTATACTGTTATGTTCAGCTCATAGGGTCTCCTGCTACTGTCCTCCCTTCCACTGGTATACTGTTATGTTCAGCTCATAGGGTCTCCTGCTACTGTCCTCCCTTCCACTGGTATACTGTTATGTTCAGCTCATAGGGTCTCCTGCTACTGTCCTCCCTTCCACTGGTATACTGTTATGTTCAGCTCATAGGGTCTCCTGCTACTGTCCTCCCTTCCACTGGTATACTGTTATGTTCAGCTTATTACGGTTTCTTTGTCTTTCTGTTGTCTGGTGGTTAAACCAAGAGTGTTAAAACAGTCTGAGTCTGGACAACCCCTCGCGCTCTCTCCCACTCTCTCTCCCACTCTCTCTCTCTCTCTCCAGTTAACACCACCTCTCCCAGATCTTACTAACACCTACCCATGAGTAACCAGCATCCTCTCCCACTGAGCACTAGAGCAGGGACGATACCAGTATCGCAATATTTTTATGTTTAGTAGTCTAGTTGTATGAATTGATATATTGTAGGAGAACTGTCCCAGAGTCTTTTTGAACCGTCCTAGACAGATTATTAATGTTTTTAATTGTCCCCCGGATGGCTGGTCACCTTTTAATTTTGAACCCTGTTCAAAGCGTAATTCCGTTTTCCGTGGAATTGCCCGTTACATTTTTGTTCAGTCTGACGTCTGTGGCTTTCAGTGCTTTGGGACTTAAAATACCCACTCTCCACTGTCAAATATCTCCACCTGTTTTTACTGGGATGTTCTGGGGCTGAAGTTCATGTGCCACCAGCAGTATTGCCAATGGAGCAGAAAGAAACGACTTGTCACACTTCCTTCCTTCAAGCAGCGTGCGAACTAAGGTCAAGTGGTAAAGAACTGGCAAAAATGCAGTCTCGTCAGCAAGTTCACATCCAGGCTGTATCACACCCGGCCGTGATTGGGAGTCCCATAGGGAGGCGCACAATTGGCCCAGCGTTGTCCAGGTTTGGCCGGGGTAGGCCGTCATTGTAAATAAGAATTTGTTCTTAACTGACTTGCCTAGTTAAATGAAGGTTAAATAAAACATACTGCAGGTCGTGAGCCTAACCTATATTATGCACCGCAGCTCTGAATGACCCCTCCTCACTGTTACAGCACATTATCCCTACCGTCCAGTATAGATATAGACATAGATAAATAAATACACATTGCAGCTATGTTTTTCCTCTAATCCTTTTTTAATCAAGAGAGGATTAAAGTGTGTGTTGATGGCCTTGTTGTCACATAGCCTAGTGCAACCCATGGCTGTCCAATGTTGATCTAGTAGGCTAGTTGCCTTGTGTGTCTAGTCTTTACCCCACTCCTATTGGTGTTTTGTCTTTACCCCACTCCTATTGGTGTTTTGTCTTTACCCCACTCCTATTGGTGTTTTGTCTTTACCCCACTCCTATTGGTGTTTTGTCTTTACCCCACTCCTATTGGTGTTTTGTCTTTACCCCACTCCTATTGGTGTTTTGTCTTTACCCCACTCCTATTGGTGTTTTGTCTTTACCCCACTCCTATTGGTGTTTTGTCTTTACCCCACTCCTATTGGTGTTTTGTCTTTACTCCACACCACTCCTATTGGTGTTTTGTCTTTACTCCACACCACTCCTATTGGTCTTTTGTCTTTACTCCACTCCACTCCTATTGGTGTTTTGTCTTTACAACACTCCTATTGGTGTTTTGTCTTACCTTTTTTGTTGTCAAGCTGTTGACAGCTCAGCTGCCTGTTTCTCAACAGGGGATCAAAGAGGATGATGATGATGATGATGATGATGATAGTGGTGGATGAGATTAATGGTGGGGGAAGGTTGCCTTGACAAGCCCCACATGATGCTCTAGAAGGATTCACATGAGTTTGGTGGTGGTGCCGTGACTGTTTTTCAGAGCGTGAAAGTAGTTAGTGTACAGGTCACTAGCTAAGTTTCCATCCAATTGGTGACAGATTCTAATGCAAATATTCTACTGTTCTGGTTTTGCTGCCATTTGTACATTTTTCTGAATTTCAGTTCCTGAAAATTCGGTGAAATACAATATATTGTAATATTGTCTTCTCAAACCATTTTTAATTTTGGAATGTTTTGCTACAGATTCATGTCCTTTTCCCTAACTTTCTTGTAGCAGTTCTGTTTCCTTTACCCCAGCCCTGTGTGGTATTGTCATCGAGACTGCTTTGCGAAGAGTTTCGTTATCAACCGAGTAAACAGTCAGAGCATTGGGATAATAGTGCTTGGCAGAAAAGGAGGTCACTGTGAAGTGAATAGAGCTTGTGAGTTTGACTCTCGGGGCCGAACCTGACATTTTGACTGTAGTTCAATACTAGGCCTAGACCAATGCAGTCACAAAATGTTTTGCACCGTAGCTAAACAAGTGCTTCTTAATGTGCCCTTTTTTTGTCTTGTTTTCTTTTGTTTGGTTCTTAGTGAATAGGCCGCAGTTTTTAGTTGAAAGCACCACTTCAGTTTAAGCAAGCATGACTTCCCTATTCCCTTATGGTGTTTTGTGTGGCTTTTATTTATAGCCTTCCTTTTAGAAGAGGATTAGGACAATCTTTCCAAGGCTTGCCTTTTTTTCAGATGGACAGTAAATTACTTTCTCTCCTCCAGATTACTGTCTCTCTGTTGCTTTCGTCAGATGTAAACCTGCACCCAATCTATCTGTCTCCGATCTCAGCATCTGTACAGCCAGGCCTACCGATTTCAGGTCAAGAAGACATTGGGGGTTGGGGACAGTGATGACGGCACTAGTTTAATGTTTTTGGAGGGATTATTGAACGGGTGTGACTCTCACTCACAGTTAACATCGTATTGCCTCATGCTTTATTTGGCTGTTGCAAGTACAAAACATGACATTTTGGACTTCAGAATGAGACTAGTGGCGCTAGATGAAATGCAGTTGAAAAGTCAGTCATTTACATTGCTGAGGAGTTTATTATAGCCTAGTTGTGAAGCAATAACTTGTACAACGATGGCAATTAAGTGAGATGACACACTGAATGTTAACGGGACAAAGCTTAAAGGGCAATTCCACCACTTTTGAACTTCATTTTCATGATCTCCAGCACAATACCAGTTTCTAAATGGGCTATGTGAAAACGGCACATTTCTATGTTACTAGGGGAGCAAGAAATACCCTCCCTCTGGCTAGAAACTGTTTTTTTTTTTTTTTACTACAGATCATATAAAGACGCTGTTTTCACATATGTAGACACTGGTTTGGTCCTGGAGATGATGAATATGAGGTTGAAAAGTGGCAGAAGTGCCCTTTAAGCCAGACAGTGCCTTCAGAAAGTATTCACACCCCTTGACTTTTTCTACATTTTGTTGCCTGAATTTAAAATGGATTACATTGAGATTTTGTGTCACTGGCCTACACACAATACCCCTTAATTAATTAAAAATGAAAAGCTGAAATGTCAGGAGGACATTTACTTAAGAAGTAATTTAATAAGTTGCATGGGCTCATGGACACATGCACTTATCTGTAAGTTCCCCCAGTCGAGGAGTGAATTTCAAACCCTGAATTAACCACAAAGACCAAAGACGTTTTCCAAAGCCTCGCAAAGAAGGGCACCTCTTGATAGATGGGTAAAAAAATAAGCAGACATTGAATATCCCTTTGAGCATGGTGAAGTTATTAATTACACTTTGGATGGTGTATCAACACACCGAGTCACTAGAAAGATACAGGCGTCTTGCCTAACTCTGTTGCCAGAGAGGAAGGATACTGCTCAGGGATTTCACCCTGAGGCCAATGGTGACATTAAAACAGTTAGAATTTAATGGCTGTGATGGGAGAGAACTGAGGATGGATCAACAACATTGTAGTTTTTCCACAATACTAACCTAAATGACCGTGAAAATAAGTATATTCCAAAACAGGCATCCTGTTTGCAATAAGGCACTTAAGTAAAACTGTGGCAAAGAAATAAAATGTATGTCCTGAATACAAAGCGTAATGTTTGAAGTAAATCCAACAGAACACATCACTGAGTACCACTTCATATTTTCAAGCACGGTGATGGCTGCATCATGTTATGGGTATGCTTGTCATCGGCAAGGACTAGGGGGTTGAGGATAAAACATCAACAGAATACAGCTAAGCACAGGCAAAATCCTAGAGGAAAACTTGGTTCAGTCTGCTTTCCACCAGACACTGGGAGACGAATTCACCTTTTAGCAGGACAACAACCGAAAACACAAGGCCAAATATACACTGGAGTTGCTTACCAAGATGACATTGAATGTTCCTGAGTAGCCTAGTTACAGTTTTGACTTAGTGGAACTGACAGTATTTTAGCAACATTGTCTGACAAGCGAGCACTTAGATATGGTAATTTTCACGTTTTCATGAATTCATAGAATGTTTGGGAATGGTGTAGCATAAAGCATTTGTGAAAATTCTATAGCAATATAGAGTGGAACAGTGTCTGTACATTTGGACAATTAAACACTGCAGTTAATAAAAAACATTGCAGACCGTTGCACCATAGCCAGTAGGCCTACAGTGCATTCGGAAAGTATTCAGACCCCTTGACTTTGTCCACATTTTGGTACGTAACAGTTAGGGTTGCAAAGGGTCTGAAACTTTCCTGTAAATTTCCGGAATTTTTCATGGGAGGTTAAGCCCTGGAATGTGAAGTTCATCAAAAAAGTTAGCTTATAACAGTGAACCTTTTTTGTGGGATACACATAAGGCAATTCTAGGTCTTGTGGCATATTTTGGTTAAACTATCCCCAATTCAATGGAATTGCAACCCTCTGCATGCACAGTGCATTCTTCCATCTCATGTGCAGTGCACTGTTCCATCACATGTACAGCTGATTCTCAAGATCTTGCACACTAATGAGTTGCTATTGAACCCACACTACTACACTATCTGAGCCAAGGACTACATGCTTTCTGGTAAGTTTTGATTACAATACTTGGTGGGGTGAATATATTTTATATGACATACATGATTTTTTGTTAACTTGTAAATAGTAGCCTACAGTAAAGTGTGTTTAAATCATTTCTAACTTGTTGACAATTTCTGCTAGTTAGTTTTTGCTACCATGTGGGTTTTAGCTTGATTGAGCCTGATAACTGAGGCGTGTTAATTCACCTGTTTCCATACGTTTCATTTTAAAACATTTATCTTACAATGGAGTTGTTTAATCTAACTGCTAAACTATTTATCTGTATATGGAATTGTATTTGTTGTTTTTTTACAAATGTTTTTCTAATCTTTACAGGAAAATGCCACCGTTACTATCTGATATGTGGTGACATTTCACTGCAGCTAATGTAGAAGGAAAAGCTGTGTACATTTGCAAATACTGTGCCAAATCATATGTGAAGAATGCAACAAAGATGCAGAATCATCTGGCCAAGTGCATAAAGTTCCCTCAGCGCTCACATCAAGCAACCTCAAAGGTTTTTTTGACTCAATAGAGGAACGTAGTCAGAGAAATGCTGATGAATGTCTTGCTCGAGATGTGTATGCAACTGGTTCATAGGCAATGTGTATTGGAAGATATTTCTGAATGTTCTTCACCCAGCATACACCCCTCCAACCAGACATGCTTTATCTACTCATTTGCTGGATGCAGAGTTCAACAGAGTTCAAGCGAATCATAGAGAAAGCAGACTGTATTGCAATCATCTCTGATGGGTGGTTGAATGTTCGTGGGCAAGGAATAATTAACTACATCATCTCGTCTAAAGGACCAAGCAGTCTCTCCAAGAAATGGCCATATCACAGTCTGCCGATATGGACAGCCCCATCAAGAAGATCCTCCTGGATGATGTATTTTTGGAGTGAGTGGTAAGCAGCCTGAAACTCCTGAAACCTATAGCAGTAGCCATTGCACGGATTGAGGGACACAATGCCATCCTGTCTGATGTTCAGACTTTGGTTGTAGATGTAAGAGAAGAAATCCGTACTGCCCTGCCCACTTCACTGTTGCTCTAAGCAGAGGAAACTGCAGTTCTGAAATACATCAAAAAGCCGCAGCGTACATGTTGGACCCCAAGTCTGGTGCAGAGATCAACAAGGCCTATGGTGTCATCACTATTGTGTCTTGCCACCTTGGCCTGGATGAGGGCAAGGTTTTTCGCAGTCTGGTGAAGTACACTTCCAAGCAAGTGCTTTGGGATGGAGATGCAATATGGCAGTCGTGCCAACATATCTCATCAGCCACCTGGTGGAAGGGACTTTATGGATTTGAGGCTCTTTCCCACCATTATAAGATGTGTTACCGTAATCCCACCAACATCAGCCACCTCAGAGCGCAACTGGTCCTTGTTTGGGAACACACACAAAGCACGCAACAGGCTGACCAATACAAGGATTGAAAAATTGGTGGCCATCTGGGCAGTGAAGATGAGGCCTCAGAGTCTGATGTTCAAGAGGTGGACATTGTGGAGGCTCAGTGAAAAGACTTGGAAGCCTGAGAGGACGACAACCAAAGCTTTATATTCTAGACTATCATTTTACAGATGTACAGTTGAAGTCGGAAGTTTACATACACTTAAGTCATTAAAACTCATTTTTCAACCACTCTACAGATTTCATGTTAACAAACTATAGTTTTGGCAAGTCTGTTAGGATATCTACTTTGTGCATGACACAAGTAATTCTTCCAACAATTGTTCACAGACAGATTATTTCACTTAATTCACTATATCACGATTCCAGTGGGTCAGAAGTTTACATACACTAAGTTGACTGTGCCTTTAAACAGCTTGGAAAATTACAGAAAATGGTATCCTTGTAAGGCTGTTTCAAGCACAATCCATACAGAAACATGCCATATCGGTCTGGCTCTAGATATAGGGCGGCAGGTTTCCTAGCGGTTAGAGCGTGGGGCGAGTAACCAAAAGGTCGCTGGTTCGAATCCCCAAGCCGGCAAGTTGGGAAAATCTGCTGTTCTTCCCTTAAGCTAGGCAGTTAATCCCCAACAACAACTGATCCCTGATTGCCGATGATGTCAATCTAAGGTAGCCCCTCCCCCCCCCGCACCTCTGATTCTGAGGGGTTGGGTTAAATGCGGAAGACACATTTTCATTCAGTTGTGCAACTGACTAGGTATACCTGATAGCCACTGCTGTTGTCATCCCCCCCACCAGGACCTGATAGCCGCTGCTGTGCACCATGTTGTCTAGACTGAGGGCGTCACTGAGGCTGCGGCCCTGTGTGAGCACCTGTCGCTGGACACACACCAAAGAGAAGGGCAAGCCTCTCATGCTGAACCCCCGCACCAACAAGGTAAGTGTCAGAGGAGTGCCAGGGGAGGCTACTCATGTCAATATTATAAGATGTGTTACCGTATTCTCATCAACAGCAGCATATTCATATTCTATTATATGATGTGTTACTGTATTCCCATCAACAGCAGCATATTCATATTCTATTATATGATGTGTTACTGTATTCTCATCAACAGCAGCATATTCATATTCTATTATATGATGTGTTACTGTATTCCCATCAACAGCAGCATATTCATATTCTATTATATGATGTGTTACTGTATTCCCATCAACAGCAGCATATTCTTCTCATCCCGTAACTGCACTCTCACTTTGCCCCCCCCCAGAGAAATCAATAGGACCACTAACACCATCCTCGCACAACAAATTGGTGTCTAAAAATGAGCTGCGTGTGGAATACAAAGATGAAGTGTGTGTGTGTTGGGTCTGGAGTGCATGAGAGAGATGACTCTGCAGAATGCAATGATGGAGGGAGGAGAGCCCTGTACATTATAATACTGATATGAGGGTGAGAGAGATGACTCTGCAGAATGCCATGATGGAGGGAGGAGTACTGCTATGCTACCCACAGTACTACTGGAGCTAGTTCTCCTGTTCCCCTGGCCTCTCTGGAGAAAGTTATTGTTGCCATGTGGGTCTGTTCTGACTCATGTTCCACTGGAGGTCTAGCCAGTCAACACGCAACCTCCGTCCGTCTAGTACCCCAACCCTCCAACTGGCAAAATGAACATGAATGTGCTCGGCACGTACCCGTACCCCCCACCCCCAACCACCTCCGAGGGGTTGTCGTCCCAACATACTTCCATATTGGCTTTCAAGCACATTATGAGCATACTCACCTGTCCTTCCCCCTTGAACCTAGTGTTACCCCTCTAAATTTGACCAGGGATTCTGTGCACTGCAGGCAGGGTTCAATTTCACACCCACAGGCGAGAGGACGGTCTGTGAGAGCAGAGTACTGCAGGCAGGGTTAAATTTAACACCCAGGGTTGAGAGGACAGTCTGTGAGAGGACAGTCTGTGAGAGCAGAACAGCCTTCTGGGCTGGTAGAGACCCACACATGCTCCATCAAATGTAAATTGACGGTGCAGAGGGCAGTTGTCAGTCTGAAGTGAATGTTCAGGGCGGACATGCAGCATCTCTGCTTCGGTACTGTGTTTACTTCACCCCAGTGCCAGTCTGATACTGTTAGCTCACTGGCCATGTTTACCCTGTCTACCTCGCTCTCTCCCTCATCAAATTTAATTAAATCAAGTTTATTTGTCAAATGCACAGGATACAGTGTAGATATGTACACAGTACAATGAAATGATTACTTGCCAGCTCTCCTCTCAACAGTGCAACAGCTACAAAAATAATTATTCCAAGACTAAAATAGATAGTTGAAGACCAAAGAAAAGGCACAATAGGAACAGTATGTATGTCTCCCCCCCTCTCTCACTCACTCTCTCACTCTTTCGCCTCTCGTTTATTTCCATTCCTCCAGGGCATGGCATTCTCACTTCAGGAGAGGCAGATCCTGGGCCTCCAGGGTCTTCTGCCCCCCAAGATAGAGTCCCAGGACATCCAGGCCATGCGCTTCCAGAGGAACCTGAAGAAGATGACAGATCCACTGGAGAAGTGAGAACGGGCTCAGTTCAAAAGTAGTGCACTACATAGGGAATAGGGTGCCATTTTGTAACGCAGGCTTTGAGCGACAATAAATGTCAACCTCGAGCTGAATAATATTTTCTATGCATTACAGCGTCTGAGACTGCAGCAGTGCAGTTCTTATTGCTACACTAAGTAATTAACTTAATCACATAACAATTTGACATAAAACGAATGCATCTGTAAGCACTACCGAAACTCTTCCCAGGTACATTTACCTGATGGGGATCCAGGAGAGGAACGAGAAGCTCTTCTACCGCGTCCTGATGGAAGACATTGAGGAGCTGATGCCAATCGTTTACACTCCCACTGTGGGCCTGGCCTGTACACAGTACGGGCACATCTTCAGGAGACCCAAGTAACATTTTATTATTATATACATAATAATTATATATAATAATATAATATAAAAAAATTTTTACAGTAATGTCCCTCTGCTCTTTCATAAGAATACACACCCTCTCTGATTAATATCGATATTGGCTTTGATTAGATTGCTAAAATCTGATTAGATGGCTAAAAATGATTTGATTGCTAAAAAATCTGATTAGATTGTTAAATGTCAGATTTCCTATCAGACAAAGGGAGAGGCAGTTAACTGTCTGAGGACTCTTTTACTGTACCCACAGAGGCCTGTTCATATCCATCTTGGATCGAGGACACATTCGCTCCATATTGGACAACTGGCCAGAGACCAATGTGGCGGTAAGCTGAGTTCCCGCACCATAGTGAAAACAGGATTTCTTTATGCTGATATAGCCTTGCTGTGTAATGGAGTGACAGCCCCTCCCTCTCTGACAGCCCCTCCCGGGGTGCCATTCATTAGGACAAGTTCCTGTAGTCCCACCCCTGTCTGTTTCAGTTTTGTTTGGTGCATAATGAATAGAACCCCTAACTGTTGTCCAGGCGGTCGTGGTGACAGATGGAGAGCGTATCCTGGGCCTGGGGGACCTGGGGGTGTTTGGGATGGGTATCCCCGTGGGGAAACTGTGCCTGTACACCGCCTGCGCTGGGATCAGACCCGAGAGGTGCCTGCCTGTGGTCATCGACGTGGGAACTGACAATGAGGCGAGTCTAAAACTAAATTAAATCAAGCTTTATTGAAAAGCGCATCGAAATAAAAACATCTCAGTAGAATTAGTTGAAAACAAAGATGAACTAAGGAGCTCCCAATATGCAAATTGTTTGTCATGTTATGAAGGCAATAGTCGCTTATCTGTTAGCTATATTATGTACTGTATCATATCTATAACCAGTCTCCTTATTCCAGGCCCTTCTGAAGGACCCATTCTACATGGGTTTGTACCAGAAGCGGGATCGCTCCCAGCTCTACGATGACCTGATCGATGAGTTCATGGAGGCTGTGGTGGACAAGTACGGCCAGGACACCCTGATCCAGTTTGAAGACTTTGGGAATCACAATGCATTCCGCTTGATGAGGAAATACCGCGAGAAGTACTGCACCTTTAACGATGACATCCAAGGTCTGAATTCACACCGTGTAAATATAGTATGCCAAGTGTGTTGTAGTGAGGATGTACAGCTAGGGGAATAGCAGACCTGGGTTCAAATACTTTTTGAAATAATTTAAAATACTTACTATGTGATTGATTGAGATAGCCTCGCGCAATGTAACAAATAGAATATTTGCATAAATGCAAACCTGCCATCTGGCACTTCAGACAGACTAGAGCAAATGCTAAAAGTATTTTGAAAGAGTTCAAATAGTATTTGAACCCAGGTCTGGTGAATAGCTGTGCATTTACAATGTGTGTTGTGGTATTCAGGAACTGCATCAGTTGCCCTGGCAGGGCTGTTGGCAGCTCAGAGGGCCATTGGGAAACCCATCACTGAACACAAGGTCCTGTTCTGCGGAGCAGGGGAGGTAGGCCATTCTCCTACTTGTATTACCAGCATTCAATGCCTGCATACAGCATTACCTTTACCTGACATAGTAGGTACTAAATTGCTGTACCAAATGATTAAATCACTAAATCATTGAGTGTTTTTTTCTCCAGGCTGCCTTGGGTATCGCCAACCTGATTACCATGTCGATGGTGGAGAAGGGTTTGACCCAGGACGAAGCCAGGAAGAAGATCTGGATGTTTGACAAGGACGGCCTACTGGTCAAGGTCATGACCTAGTCCAAACACAGACACTTTGTCTTTCACTTCTCCTTTGTAACAGTCTGTAACTGAAACGCTGTGTATGGAGTGACATTAGAGCCAACAGAAATGGAATCTGAATCCAGTCATTTTGAATTTTTATCAAGAAATTGAATTTGAATTCAACAATTGTTCCTGTGACAATGTAGGGCCGAGCGCAGGAGACGGACAGCAACCAGGAGGCTTTTGTGCATGAAAGCCCCGGAGATGTGCAGAGCTTCTTAGATGCAGTCAACGTCATCCAACCAACAGCCATTATCGGCAAGATCCATATTCGCCATTCTCGTCTTTATAATAGTAATAATATATTTGTATAATTTTATGAAACCCTGGTAACCCTAACTTGTTGCCTGTTCACAGGTGTGTCCGGGGCTGGACGTCTCTTTACCCACGACGTCCTTAAAAAGATGGGCACCTTAAATGAACGACCAATAATATTTGCCTTGAGCAACCCCACCACCAAGGCCGAGTGCACGGCTGAAGATGCCTATACCCTCACAGATGTACGCATAGATTCACCCATGTCCTCAGCTGCGTCCTAAATTACTCTCTTTTCCCTACATAATGCACTACAAACGTACTGCACTATATAGGTCATTGAGTGCCATTTGGAACACAGCCCTCCTCTCTTGTATTGTTAATGTATAGACCCAGACCCACACACAGACCCACAGTCACCATGGCTTCTCTGTCTGTATGTTGTTAATGTGTAGACCCAGACCCACACACAGACCCACAGTCACCATGGCTTCTCTGTCTGTATGTTGTTAATGTGTAGACCCAGACCCACACACAGACCGACAGTCACCATGGCTTCTCTGTCTGTATGTTGTTAATGTGTAGACCCAGACCCACACACAGACCCACAGTCACCATGGCTTCTCTGTCTGTATGTTGTTAATGTATAGACCCAGACCCACACACAGACCGACAGTCACCATGGCTTCTCTGTCTGTATGTTGTTAATGTGTAGACCCAGACCCACACACAGACCCACAGTCACCATGGCTTCTCTGTCTGTATGTTGTTAATGTATAGACCCAGACCCACACACAGACCGACAGTCACCATGGCTTCTCTGTCTGTATGTTGTTAATGTGTAGACCCAGACCCACACACAGACCCACAGTCACCATGGCTTCTCTGTCTGTATGTTGTTAATGTATAGACCCAGACCCACACACAGACCGACAGTCACCATGGCTTCTCTGTCTGTATGTTGTTAATGTGTAGACCCAGACCCACACACAGACCCACAGTCACCATGGCTTCTCTGTCTGTATGTTGTTAATGTGTAGACCCAGACCCACACACAGACCCACAGTCACCATGGCTTCTCTGTCTGTATGTTGTTAATGTGTAGACCCAGACCCACACACAGACCCACAGTCACCATGGCTTCTCTGTCTGTATGTTGTTTAATATCCAGGGCCGATGCCTGTTTGCCAGTGGAAGTCCGTTTGACACAGTGACTCTGGCTGATGGACGTGTGTTCACACCTGGACAAGGGAACAATGCTTACATATTCCCAGGTTAGAATCATTGGATTATCATGTTTACTCGTTTGAATTTGCAAAGAAAATCTTAATGAGCCTTAGTTTGTCAACAGCCATGGAAAATGGATACGCATGAATGTTCCACGTAGGTGTTTTGTGAGACTTGTATGTGTCGACTGTTGAAAGGGGTAAAGTGCAGTGTGTCTGGTTGTCTGGCTACAGGTGTAGCCCTGGCTGTAATCCTCAGTGGCGTGAGACACATCAGTGACACGGTCTTCCTGGAGGCTGCCAAGGTCAGAAATACAACTGTCTCTCTCCATTGAGCTCCTCTGTGTTTACACGCTAATAGACACAAATACTGATATTTTACTCGTATTTTAGTATTTTGTTTACAGAGAAAATTTGTACACAAATGATGACAGTGGTTTTGTTAATTCCGTCAGACCCTGGCAGACCAGTTGACTGATGAGGAGCTGGCGGAGGGGAGGCTGTACCCGCCACTGTCCAACATCCGAGAGGTCTCTATCCAGATGGCAATCAAGGTCAGGCTCAGATACTCAACATCTGACATCTTGTCTGTCAAATACATTTTGAGGGAGATCAATTCATAAATTGAAAAAAATTAGCAAGGTAAAATTCCTTTGATTATGATGAAATCGGTGGCTTCGTCATACACTAAATATACTGAGGAGCATTCTGTAAAGAGTAGCCTAGCCGCGCTGCCTTAACAAAGGCATTATCTACTCAATTCGCCTTTGCACTCTTTCTAAACAACGCAAAGGGAATTACTATTATTACCCCAAATGATATCATACACACATTTAGCTATTAAAGTATCTCTTCCTGTCATTTACCTGTACAGTTTGTGTAAACATGCAAGTATTCACTTATCTGTAAATATAACTGTATACCTAACTGTACAGCTAATTTAACTAATTTAACCATGCAAAATTTTCACTTACCTGTTCATTTACCCAGTCTGTCTAATAAGTAAACTATTATTACCCTCGCTCATATCATACGCATTTTTAGCTACTGAAGTATTTCTCTGCCATCGACCTGTATAGTATAGTTAACCATCCAACATCCACCAATGTATAGTGTACATATTCAGCCAACCACTCATACTATGCAATGTCCTTTTATAGCTTTTTTTTTTGCACTCCAGATATCTTGTATTTCTATACTTTTTCATACTGCCGCTCTATGTATCATGTACCGTGTATCTGTCTTTTGTGTACTTTTCGTTGTGGCATTTTGCACCTGCCCTGTGTTTTGTTGTAGCTGCTTGACAATGAAATTTCCCCCCCGGGGGAGCAATAAAGTACCTATCTATCTATCTATCTATCTATCTATCTATCTATCTATCTATCTATCTATCTATCTATCTATCTATCTAAAGGGTAAAGTCTACAAAACACTGTCCACTCTGTTCAAAACAGATTGTATCTTGTATCCATCTTCTCCCACTTCCGGCCACTGGGCTTCCTCTAATCACCATATTTGGTAGTGAGTGGAAACACCAAGCGGATGCTTCACATTTATGTGTCCAGTGAAACATCTGTCTCATTGTTCTATCTGTGGCAAAGATGTGCATTTAAATGTACTCTGTCTCACTGTCTCCCCCTGCAGGTGGTCCGGTTTGTGTACTCCAACAACATGGCCTTCCGGTACCCAGAGCCCACAGACAAGGATACCTTTGTCAGGTCAACTGTATGGGACATCAACTACGACTCCTTCCTCCCTGACATCTATGAGTGGAAAGGGATGAACCCCGCACCTGATAATTAGAGAGTCTTGGGTGTGGAAAGGGGGCAACAAATTGCTGCAGGGAAGGTGGGCGGGCATTAAAAAGGGAATGGTAAAACTAGGGTGATGGGAGAAATGAGGAGGAAGGGAGGTGGGGAGGACAGTGAAATGAGGAGGAAGGGAGGTGGGGAGGACAGTGAAATGAGGAGGAAGGGAGGTGGGGAGGACAGTGAAATGAGGAGGTGGGGAGGACAGTGAAATGAGGAGGAAGGGAGGTGGGGAGGACAGTGAAATGAGGAGGAAGGGAGGTGGGGAGGACAGTGAAATGAGGAGGAAGGGAGGTGGGGAGGACAGTGAAATGAGGAGGAAGGGAGGTGGGGAGGAGAGTGAAATGAGGAGGAAGGGAGGTGGGGAGGACAGTGAAATGAGGAGGAAGGGAGGTGGGGAGGAGAGTGAAATGAGGAGGAAGGGAGGTGGGGAGGACAGTGAAATGAGGTTAGTTGTTTATTCCACTCCTAGGGCAGGGCTATTGACAGTGTGCCAGAAACTACTAGAGCAGGGGAGTGCAAACTATTAGGCTCGAGGGCCACATCGGGATTTAAAAATTCTACTGAGGGCCGCACAGATATTTTTTGACTGATTTGTTTATCAAAATCAATCCCCTGCACTAGAGTAACCAGAATCCACTTTGTCTCGAGGCTTTTGCACTCCTAATTATATCTCTGAACTTGTCACCTATTCTTACTTTGACATGTTTTTAATATTGGACATTGCCATTGTGTTGTGTTTGAGACGGGCCCCGATTTTTCCTTGATCAGTTTCATGAAAACCCTCCAGAAGTGGGGTTTGTATTATTCAACATATAATATCACTCCAAGCTCTGGAGACCTTGCTTGAATTAGTTAATGATGTAAAATATGTCAAAGATATGTAAAAATCTTAAGTAAAATAGTATAACTCAGCAATAGTTTACATGCTTTTGCTGGGTTTTAAAAAAAAATGCATATTCCCATAGGTAATAATATACAGTGTATGTATAGTGTTATTGTCATTCTAGTCACTTAGCCAGTGTTGGGGTCAATTCTATTTTAATTCCAGACAATTCAGGAAGTGCACTAAAATTCAAATTCTCTTAAATTCTTTTAAATGAGGAACATTTTGAATTCTAATTTGATATGCTAAATGCAGGGTTGGGGTCAATTCAGAAAGTAAACACTCTTATCCAAAGTGACTTAGACTATACTTATACACTGTTAGACAGTTGACAGAGCCTTGATGTTTTGTAGAGAGTATGTTCAAATGTGGGTGTGAAATGTCTCCTAGCTCTGATGATTTTTAAATGTGACAGTTAACAACACAGAGTTACACATTAAACAAACAGTCAAAAATACAATAGAAAAATCTATATACAGAGTGCAAAATGTAGTGCAAAAATGGTGATCCCTGGGGTGTATTCGTTAGTCTGATTCCGTTGCACAAAGTTGTCTATTGCAAAGGAAAAAGTTCAGTCCAAACGGAAAACTTTTTGCAGCGAAAATGTGTTTCTATTGGACAAATTTTCTGTTTGCTTTCTTGTGTAAATGGTTTCTGTTGCAAAACATTTAGCAAAATACCAATGAATATACCCCAGATCATATCACGAGTTTCCCCCAGATTAAAGACCAGCTATAGGGAACCAGACATATTACATCGGTATACTCATATCAGAGGATGGGGCTAATTTACAGTATCGACATTACCAATTAGAGGATAAGCTCTATTGTCAGAAAACGTATAAATAAATTACATTAACTATAATGTTCTGCACATTCAGTTTTGTATAGACAGCATATGGTTTACAAGCATACATTTCTTTTTTACTGGTTTATGTTTTAACCACATTTTACATACAGAACTGATCATTCATTTTGTGAGTAAATGGAAATAAGCAAAAAGATAAGCTGGATAGAAAACCAGCATAAGGCAGCTGAAGTTAAGATACAGGCCCTAGATTTGTGAGACTGTTTAGCTAAGGATGATTGATAAAAGCCAGTCTATCTGCACTGAAGTGCCTGCTTAGGCGACATGACTCCATTTTTATACACACACCTCACTGCAGACGTAGCCAAAGAACAATGAATTGTATAGGAACACAATATTTGAAGGAAAAATATATTAAAATCTACTTATTTTTCTGCACATCCCACAGGCTAATTATATCTCTTGTATTATTTTACAGTCCTCTTGTTGTAGTTGATCAAACTAGTTTGATGAGATGTAATTCACAAATGTACTATCTTGGACCCTTGAATTTAGATTGGACCATTTAAATTAGTCAGTCTCATGCAATTATTATGTTGGCCCATAACCCTGTCTAAGGTGGTAACATTGGTCTCCTATTCAGAGAATTGCTGTGCTGTATTCAGCAAGTTCTATGAGGTGAATTGTCTTGTTCCCTTTTCATTCATTTACTGTAAGTTCCCTGGTAAAAGTGTATGGTTGAATCACCCATGGTCCTTGATCTTCCAGTGTCTTCGATGTATGCATAAATGTATGTGTTTCTGGAGCTTATTTTTGTTACGCAGTATGGCCTTAGCGAATGAACGCACAAAGCAGCACAAGCGCTCCTCCAGACCCCCATGTGTGCTGTTACATGTGCAGAATTAAAATACATTTTACACACTTGCTCTTGCGTCCTCCTTTTGTCCTTTTAATAAGTTATTATTTTCTGTATCTATTGAACAACATCTCCAAATGGATTTCATTCCAAGCTGGTCTACATTATGACCTGATCAACACCAATATTGAATCCCAAATGGAATCACGAGTTGAGCGTTTTTTCAAATGGGATTTTCATACAAAGATGTAGACTGTGTAGAAATAACAGATTTTCCATTTTCTGTGCCACTTTATGAAGCCAAGTTTATATTTTTGTCAAACTTTTGCAACCGTAACAAAACTATAAACAATTTTCCCCAAGCTTTATATTCAGACGTGCACTTTTGAGTCAACTGTATACACTGAAAACAAGAAAATAATTTGTTGGAATTCTTATTTGTACAAAAAGAAACATACTTGCTGCATACTACTTAAACAGGTTTTTGAGATGTGTCAAAGTAAAAGACAACTGGCTGTGAACAGACATGTATATTATGAGCATCTGCAGCAATTAAATGGACAATGTGGTTCCATAGACATGTTTCTTTCTACAATTGCCTCATGAGCATCATATTCCCCCAATGTATTATTTTTTGTGGCATTTTTCTTCTGTATACGTGTCACACTCTACCATAGGGGTGAGATTTCAGGTGCTCCTTAAGTTGTGGTATGGTGGACAGTGCCATGTCACACACGTGACAGCGGAGAGGTAGTTTCAACAACTCATTTGTCCCTTCTTTTACTGTGACCCTCCCATCCTTTTCCAGCATCTGAATGACTTCTTGAGACTCTATGAAATAGTCGGTTGTGAATGAATTCCAGTGTTTCTTGTTCTTTAAACAAGGGGAGTCAAAGTCCTGGCTGATCACATGGAGGTGGACATGGCTCATACTGGGGATGGCGTGGTAGCCTAGGCGGAAGTGTAACCTGCTGGCATCGGGGCACTTCTGTTGTACAATCCTGTCTGCTACCTGGTTCATGTGCCTCAACAGATCACAATGCTCCCTGCGCAGTGTCTTCAGACTGGGGATGGACTCCCAGGGTAGGACCAGCCAGTGGTAGTGAGCCTTGGGGTACTTGTCCATGATAACAACTACTCTGTCATCCTTGTAGACCTGCATTTTGGGGTCTTGCATTGAGGCTTTCAATCCTTGGTTCCAATATCCTACAGTTTCTGTTTTATCTGTTGTGTGAGGTTCAGGCTGTGTGTTGGTGGAGGTGGACCCTCCATGCTTGCAATGAGTGGAGTCCACTGTTTTCCTTGATACTTTATGCCCAGGTGCCTCCCTGTGAAGCTCCCACTCCTCTGGGGCAGGCCCACGGGGCCTCTTTGTGCCCACACTGTCCTCTATGCTGGACTGAGAGTTGGATGGATCCTCTTTGAAGCACACAGTATACGGGTACAGCTCATTGACCATGTGCAGCTGCTGGCCAGATCTCATCCCCACTTGGTTGCCTTTACCCACCACTTCGGAATCCACACTAGTGGGATTGACACCCAGTTGTTTTACACTGATATACCCTTTGTTGCAGTCTGCCTTGAGCTCAACCTGCTCCCTGGAACATTTTTTGTCTTTTATCGTTGTTTCTGGACCCCGACCCAAGACAACTGTCTGTAGGTGAGGTAGATGAATCGGTTTATGACTTCCATTTTTGCTGATGAGCAAACAAATTGACATGATCCTCTTCTTCAACAAGAATTACGATTTTCTTTAGTAGGACAACGAATGCGTCCCTCTTCCTCCTAAGCAATGTGCGTCAGCGTCGCTTGTATTTGCGTCATAAACACGCGCTTGGTTTTGTTTCGACCACGCACAAAGATGACCTCTTCCTCTCTGCCACGCACGAGCAGAGAGGAAGAGGCGAAGCGAGAGGGATATTTTTTAAAAAATTTATTATGAAACAGAAACATGTAAAACACACACAAAAAACAGAACAGCCAGAAGCAAGAGGGATAGCTGGGCCTAAAATATGTCTGTGTTAGGCCCAACATCTTTATTTTACAGCAGGTGGCGGTGTTTTTAGCTCACCAAGCCAGGAGTTTTTGTTCGGAGTGTCGAATTTAGTTAACAAAACATGGAATTGTTTATTTACTACATGTGGCTTATTTGATCGAATATACGTTTCGTAATGATTAGCTTGTTACGACTGTACTGAAATAAGTAGGACACGTGACATCCCGGCAACTTTGAGGAAAAAACACTTTATATCGGAGTTGTGCCTGGTCGTCACTAGTTACCACAGCCACAAAGTCATAATGTATCTTCTTAAAATGTTATTTTAAACCTAACTAACACAAAAAAACACATTTTTGTTTTTATGAATGTGTACGATATAATGCTAATTAGACTTTGTGGCTGTGGTAACTAGTGTTGTTCACCCACGTGGCTGCCCTCTCATTGGCTAGAATGGTCCCACCTGATCTTGCCTCCTCCCGACAGCCTTCCATTTTTAAATACATTTATTTTCGGCCATTATATCTGGAAAATATAATGGATATACGTTGTAACGATACTGCTGTTTTAATGTTCTTTTAATGACATTTAAATTGTTTGTTTTTCAACATGACCATGGACCTAACTTTTCTGGGGACAGGGTCGGCATACCCTTCCCCCCATCGTGGCGCTTCTGCACTCGTACTCAGAACAGAAGGGGAGTGTTGGCTGTTTGACTGCGGAGAAGGGACGCAAACTCAACTGATGAAGAGTCAATTGAAGGCTAGTGAGTTGTTCACTTTTCAAGCGTGTTCTTCTGGCGACATAATTAACTGTTTACATAATTATTGAAATAAACAATAGATCGTCCAATTGATTTCGCTATCAATAAAAACATTAGCTACTGTCCCACCCTCTTTGCTATCACGTCATTTATGAAAGGTTACAAACTTTACAGCCTGTAACCTTTGACCGATGACGGGGTAAGAAATGCATGCATGTTTTGGCAGTGGTCTCTCAACAGCAACACTGCCTTAAAAAAATGCCGGAATGAAAAGAAAACAGTTTTAAATGAGGATGTGGTCAACTCATGTCTATTTATGTTTATCTTACAGGCAGAATCACCAAAGTGTTTATCTCTCACCTGCATGGTGATCACGTCTTTGGTCTACCAGGGCTACTGTGCACTGTGAGCCTAAACCTCAACCCCTCTCCCACCCAGCCTCCAACATGTGTGGATATCTATGGTCCCCGGGGTCTCAGGCAGTTCCTGAGGGTGGCATTGGAGCTCACCAGCTCCCAGCTTCTCTTCCCCTATTCAGTACATGAGCTGGAGCCCAGCACTGACCAGTGTCCTCCAGAGGGTCTGGTAAGCCCTGACGTCACAGCAGATTCTGGGCGTCTCCATCCCCAAGAACGCCTCGGCCGAACAATCCCACTGGATGTCAACAGTGACTGCTATGTTATCTTGGAGGAGAAGCGTTTTGTTGTGAAGGCGTTCCGTTTGTTCCATCGGGTGCCCTCCTTCGGGTTCTCTGTTCAAGAACATGATTGGCCAGGGCGTTTGAACACAGAACTATTGAAGGATCTAGGTAATCACAATATATACAGGCATAATAATCTATATGTTTATCTCTGGGATTTGTCTGATTATCCCAATTTGTTTTATATAGGCAATCCATTGTTATGGCTTCAACATGAAGGCCAAAAAGCTATCTTTTGACGTACTGAATTGGGGTTACTCAATTGTAAAATAACTTACATATCTAATTTGTTGTTGCAGGTGTGTGAGAATAATTTGTCATCTAAAAATAAAAACTTGCACACTGCTCTTGCCAGTGTGTGAAGGCTGAGAGGCAGATACAAAACGTAAGCGTAATAAACTAAAGTGATACTGGCAATAGCAGTGTGCAAGTTTTTATTTTAAGGTCATTCTATTTTGAAATAATTGAAAAACCTTTTTGTCTATTTCTCAGGCTTGAAGCCTGGACCACTCTATGGGCGACTGAAAGCTGGCGAGTTGGTGACATTGGAAAATGGCCAAGTGGTGAAGCCCAGTGAGGTTCTGGAAGAAGCCATTCCGGGGAGAAAAGTTTGTGTTTTAGGGGATTGCAGCTCGTTATTGGGGGAGGGGCCCCTGAGGGCCTGTCACAGAGCTGACATCCTGGTGCATGAGGCCACCCTGTCAGATGAGCATCGGGAGAAGGCAGTGGATCATGGGCACAGCACACCTAGTATGGCAGCTGCAGTGGCACAGGCCTGTTGCGCACGCATGCTGGTGCTCAACCATTTCAGTCAGAGGTATAAGCCGGCTGGCCGGCACAAAGAGGGTGATGAGGATGATGTCTTGGAGCTCAGGAGACAAGCTGAGGAGGCTTTGCAGGGCACAGGCATAGAGGTGTCACTGGCGGAGGACTTTCTCACGATACCCATACCCCTCATAAGACTTCACTGAGGCCTTACACTTGGTTGTTATGTTAAATACTGTAAAAAAAAAAAAGCCAGAGTGAGCAGGTTGTGAATTAATTAATGACTTGGTATCAGGGTAAATATTTTGTAAATTGTCTGAATAAAAAAAGCATTGACTCGCTTTCTCCTAATTTTACTCAGTGATAGGGTTCTTCAAACTTTTGAAGGAAAAAACAACTTCATGTTCACACCATAGAGACTGATAAAGAAACCATCCCTAAATAAGTCCCATTACAGTGTCAGCACACAGACAGTGCCATTGATAACATCTAATTGTATTTGTCACATGCACCGAATACAACAGGTGTAGACCTTACAGTGCAATGCTTACCTACAAGAAGAAGAAAAAAGTACAAAATAGATAGATAGGTACTTTATTGATCCCTGAGGGTGACATTTCTTTGTCAAGCAGCTACGAAAAAAACACAGGGCAGGTGCAAAATGCCAGAACGAAAATACACAAAAGACAGATACACGATACATGATACATAGAGCGGCAGTATAAAAAAGTATAGAAATACAAGAAGTCTGGAGTGCAAAAAAGCTATAAAAAGACATTGCATAGTATGGGTGGGTGGCTGAATATATACACTATATATTGGTGGATGGTGCATGGTTAACTATATACAGGTCGATGGCAGAGAAATACTTAAATAGGTAAAAGTGCGTATGATATAAGTGAGGGTAATAATAGTTTACTTAATATACAGACTGGTTAAATGAACAGGTATGTGAATATATAAGTGAATTAAACAGCAGCAGTAAAATAACTAGCGAGGCAATCGCCATTTTGAAGTTGTCCATTTTCTTCTTCACGATTGGCTGATCCCTCCTGATGACCAGGTTGGACTCATAACAGGGTCATCAGGAGAGATCAGCCAATAAAGTCCCACCCAGTTCACTGCATTAAGACCGTGGAAGCCCTCAATGGCGCAGTCCAGGCTAAAACGGTCTAAAACGGTCTTTTGGCCGCAAGAGGCATCTACGATTCACACAGCAGTAGAATTGCACGTATTCCATTTGACCAGAGTATTAAAATCAACCTAGCTAGAATGTTACTTGCTCAATAAAAATTAGATTATAAATGAAATTCAGTTCATTTGAGTCTTCAAATGTTCACACTTACTATTTTCCTAGTTTTATACTAGCCTTGTTTTCTCTTGGTGGGATTGAATCTCTGCTACTACCCACTGTTGCCCATGCGTAAAACGCCATGTTGGAAGAAATTGTACTGAAAACCGCTAGAGAGGAAGAGGAAGATAGTCCCAACGGCGGAAAATCTGTTTCCCTTCAGCCGGTGGCGGTTTTTGGTTGTTTCGCTCACCAAGCAAGGCGTTCTTGTATGGAGGTCAATAAGAGTGGTCAACAAAAAAATGAATAGAAGTTAGAAGTTTCGTAATACAATTTAATACTTAAATTGTTAGGAGTATACTGATATAAGTAGGACACGTGACATTCCGGCAACATTGAGAAAAAACAAAACAAATCGCAGTTGTCTGGAGATGGCTATGCATATTCATGAAATTAAGTTTGTAGCATAGGATCCCTGTCCATTGAATACAGGCGGTTGACGACTCATAGACCATTCAAAAAAGATGACAATAATTAGATAACCCACCAATCCAAAGAAAGGATAGGCGGGAGCTGGACTGGACAACGACTCCCATTGTTAGGGCGGAGCGACGTATCTTGTCAGAATATCCATAGTCTTTGGTAGCGCTAATACAAAGCCGTGGTTTGTTATCCAACGTTTATTTTGACATTCAAATGATTTCCCCATGTCATTGTACACCATCAAAGAAACATTTAGGATAAACAAAGAAGTACTTTTGATCGGCACAGTTCCAGCGCAAATGCAAGATCGGAATATCACGGCCGCGTATGCAGGGTATGTGTGGATGGGGACGGGTGGCTACGTCGGTTAGCAGGGAAACTCAGGAATTAGCCTAATCTGTGGCTTCGACCTGCTTTTGATTGATATCAGACGAAATTACAGTGGATAGTTAGATAGATGGCTTTATCAAGACCGTATTTTCGAACTGAGAATGGCGGCTCATTGATATATTGTTGACATGTTTTGAGAAGCTAGCTTTAACGTTAGCTAACTGGTTGTCCTGCTATGCAGCTGGCTAGCGATAGACTCAGCTCCCGACCACAATATATATAGATTTAGTCTAAAACAGTGTGCTTTGTTATTGTGTTAACTAGCTAACTTACTTTAGTTAGCGTACATATTTACTTAGCTAACGAACGGTAGCTAGATATTGTGTTATTACTCGGGTCACTGTTGTGCAACGTAGTTAACTAAAATGTTTATTGACCGATGGCATAACGCTAGTTGGCTAACTTCGTTGCACATTCTGTCCTGTAGCATCGTGTTGTGTCAATAATTTAGTGCATGAACACCATAATAAGATACTCCATTGCTGTGCTTGTCATGACACGATGGGATGTAACTAGCTAATAAACATATTGGTTATATAAGATATTGGTAAAGTCCATAAAGTACCATAATAACCATTCTTCCCTTCTGTCTTCTCGTTCAGAACCCCCAAACCTCGCCCTTGAAGCAGTGTGACAATCATTTCATTTTGTACTGGGATGCCTTGGTGGACTTCAATTTGGACAATTGGACCGGAGGGGACACCCTCTCATAGCTTAATCTTTTGGATGTGTTGCTCCATACAGTAAGAAACAACATTTATAGTTGGGACAAAATATTTATTCCCCCATAGAACGAAACGGAGCAGAATACACTAGTGGTTCTCAGGATGTCTATCACCAACACGCCTTCGAGTAATGATGCTTGCCTGAGCATTGTACACAGCTTGATGTGTCATAGGCAAGGGGGAGAGAGCGAGACCTTTGCCAAGAGAGCAATAGAAAGTCTGGTGAAAAAGCTGAAGGAGAAGAAGGATGAACTGGACTCCCTAATCACAGCCATCACCACCAATGGAGCTCATCCCAGCAAGTGTGTCACCATTGGGCGGACTCTGGATGGCCGTCTGCAGGTAGGGACTACACCAAAGTCTGGGATGAAGTTTTCCCTAGGGACATATCTTGGATCAGCTTCCCGTCCCCCAATTATAACCTTAACCATTAGTGGGAAAATGCTAAACTGACCCAAGATCAGCATCTAGGGGCAACTTCACCCTACACCACTGTCTGGGGATCTGCTACAAGTAGCCAGATGTAAAAAGGGGTGAGAGAACCTTATGAGTGAGGATCATACAAAGAGAAGTATAAGGGCATGAGAACGTTTAGCACCTCTGGTTGAAGAACGTTTTCATTGAGTTCAATCTGTAATATTCTTCATGCCTGTCCCTCTCAGGTGGCAGGGCGGAAAGGGTTTCCCCACGTGATCTACACTCGGTTGTGGAGATGGCCCGATCTGCATAAAAATGAACTGAAGCACGTGAAATATTGCCAGTTTGCATTTGACCTGAAGTGTGACAGCGTTTGCGTGAACCCCTACCACTACGACCGGGTGGTGTCTCCAGGTATTGGTGAGTGTTTTGATTTCCCTGGCGTTTGTTTGTGTTGAACTACTGTGAGAGTTTTAGCTGCTTATTATCTTTCCCGTTTTATTTCACAGACTTATCAAGTTTGCAACTTACCAGCTCAGGTAAGTGACCTCCATTTGATGGTTATATACCTTACGACGGCATTTCTTTTGTCAACAGCTAGGTTTCCATCCAATTGGCTACAGATTTTAATTAAAACATTCTAGATATCTGTATAAAAACGATATGCGCATTTTCCCACCAGAGATGTTTCCAGCAAATTGACTGCAGATAAAAGGCTGTGCGTGATGACGTAGTGCACATAACGGCTTTTGCGGTTATATTCCCATGTACCGACTAGAAAATACAAGTTGGATGGGTTTTCAACTCTACAGATGGTTTTCTCACAAAATATGTTGCGTTTTATATAGTGAGTGTGCTCACTCTGGTATTGGCACGTGCACTCTAGCCTAAATGATGAAATGATTATGGACAAAAGAGAGAGATTATTTTTATATGCCATACGGCAGCCAAGCGTCTGATCATTTCACCAGAATAAGACCCTCTATTTATTCAAAGGAGCATCAAGCTCGTTACATTTCACTTTCAACACCCTGTGAAGTTCATCGTCATTTATTTGATCTGTAGCCCAGTAAGCCTGCATGCTTTCCTGAGTTGTAGTGTGAGGACCACACAACATGTCATCTCATGTTTACTTCAAAATTATGGTTATCAATATTTGTGCATAAAATTGTTTTCACTGACATTTCTCGCGCAATTCATTTTACTGACATAAAAAGATACCCCCTTGTCTAGCGTATTTGGAAACTTTACCGAAAAATGGCCTGTCATTACATTTTTTTAAATCTAACATGCACTTTACTTGCATAAAAAGATTGGATGGAAACCTGGTTGTCTGTTTTGTTTCTTGTTGACCTGTATCTTGACTCTGTGCTCCTCTCAGCTCCCAGCCTGGGACTGATGGTTAAAGATGAGTACGACTTTGACGGTCAGCCCCCACTGCCCACCATGGACGGGGGTCACTCCCTCCAGACCATCCAGCACCCTCCCTCTAGCCGAGGTGGGCCCCCCTCAGAGCCCTTTGGCAGCCCTGGCCTGCTGCCCCCATCTGATGCCAGCACCGCCTCCACCTCCACCTTCCCCAGCATCTCTGTCGAATCAGGAAGTGAGGGCCTACTCCACCACCCTATCCACTCAATCTTCACAAGTTTATGGCTCTTGGTATCCTCCTCAACCAAATCATTAGTGGTCTTGAGTTATTTGTACCAGTAATAATCCTGGAAAGTTGTTTATGATAGTCTAGGTTTGGGTTGTTTGTTTAGCTACAGCCTATATACACAGTTAAGGTTGTGGCTTACTGACCGAACTTGGAGGACAAATCCCCTAAGTTGCATGCAAGAATCACCACACAGTAATATCAAACTCATCCTGGGATGTAATGGCTTAGGAAATTTAACCTATTTTGTTAACAACTAGTGGTCACTTGCTCTTCGTTCTCTCATTGGCTATTATAAACCCCCCCCTCTGAAATACACCACAGCTCATTTACTGGGTGTATGGACAGTGTCGAAATGTGGGTCCTCCCTACAATTCTCATCTGTAGGCATCCACCTGTGCCCTTAGATGCCACCTCCAGCTGGACTAGAAATAGCAGCTTCACGCCCAGCATGCCTCACCATCAGAATGGGCACCTGCAACACCACCCACCCATGCCTCCTCCAGGACATTACTGTAAGTCCATGCCACTATCAGGCTGAGTAGAACATGCATTTCATTCTTAGAACACATAATGCCCGCAACTCAATGATGTGGTCAGGGTTGAAGGAATTCCGTTCACGATTGATCATTGTTGCATTAATCTTCCCCTCACAGGGCCCGTGCACAACGAGCTCGGCTTCCAGCCCCCCATATCCAACCATCCAGGTAAGTGAAGCGTGACGCCTATTTTTACCCGGCAAGGTGTTCAGAGGGCCGTGTTGGTCTGGAGAGAAGAAGGGACTGAGTTTGGGTTTCTGTGGTCTGTTGCAGCTCCTGATTACTGGTGCTCCATTGCCTACTTTGAGATGGACGTGCAGGTGGGCGAGACCTTCAAGGTGCCCTCCACTGGCCCCGTTGTGACGGTGGACGGCTATGTGGACCCGTCGGGCGGAGACCGCTTCTGCCTAGGCCAGCTGAGCAACGTGCACCGGACCGAGGCCATCGAAAGAGCCAGGTACGCCAGCTTCCTAATCGCTGTGTTCCTAACCACAACTGTGTTGTGCTTCTGGCTCTGAATGGAGGTGAATTCATGACATTTACAGAGTATTTGGTCACCCCCACTGATAATAACAACTCTTCTCACTTCCCAAGGCTTCACATCGGTAAAGGGATCCAGCTGGAGGGTAAAGGTGAAGGGGACGTGTGGGTGCGTTGCCTCAGCGACCACGCCGTGTTTGTGCAGAGCTACTACCTGGACCGGGAAGCTGGCCGCGCCCCTGGTGACGCCGTGCATAAGATCTACCCCAGCGCCTACATCAAGGCAGGTCCCAGCGCCTCCGTTTGCTCAACATTACCAATGTGTTCATTGTGTTGTTATCCACCCCCTGGTGTCCAAGCTGTGAACTGCATGTAGCTGGTAGTAAATGTATTGTTGTTTTCCCCCCTCCCAGGTGTTTGACCTGCGTCAGTGCCACAGGCAGATGCAGCAGCAGGCAGCGACGGCCCAGGCGGCAGCCGCGGCTCAGGCAGCCGCCGTGGCCGGGAACATCCCTGGGCCGGGCTCCGTGGGAGGCATCGCTCCCGCCATCAGTAAGCAGCACAACACTTCTCTCCTTTGAGCAACACTAACATACTCCCACAGACACCACACTAACATACTGACACCACACTAACATACTCCCACTGACACCACACTAACATACTCCCACCACACTAACATACTCCGACTCCCACCACACTAACATACTCCGACTGACACCACACTAACATACTCCCACTGACACCACACTAACATACTCCCACAACACTTGACTTCTATTGACTTGCACACTACTTCACACCTGTGATGTAACCCTCAGAACAACACATTACTTGTTACACCTGTCGTGTCTTGACTATCATTAAAAGTGAAGACCTATATTATCAAATCAATTCTCTAGGTTTAATTATTTATTGATTCACTAATTCTTTAGTGATCAATAGTTCAGAGTTCACTGAGGAATGTACACTTTAAAAGATACAGTCATGTTGTCCTACTGTCTTCCATGATGTCACAAAATGAAACATTCGACAGGGTCGTTCTTGGATTCTCCAACGACCCTTTCCCACATTTTCTAAAATAGGAATATTGTTTAATTCTCCAATTCTGGGATGTAGGAGTATTGGCGGGAGAAGATTTGTTCTATCAAAATACATCCTCTGACTCTCTCTTTCTGCATGTCCAGGGAGAGAGAGAGTGCAAGGAATTTACGAAGTGTCGTTAAGTCATAAACTGCCCCACAAGAAAGGGGGGAAGCGGGTGTCATGACACACCCCTCACACGCCATCTTTCTAATAGCCCGTTCCAAAGTCATTTACCAATCGCCTCATCCATTTGAAGTGTCGGTCAGTCGTTGACGATGCATAGGAATCTACACCTGTTCTGGATCCCCTCATCAGTGTGGATATGTGATGTTGTTGAGCCTGAGTTGGTTTCCATTACATTGATACCTCTACTCCTCGCTCTCACCCAGGCCTTTCGGCAGCCGCCGGCATCGGAGTGGATGATCTGAGGAGACTGTGCATCCTGCGCATGAGCTTTGTCAAGGGCTGGGGTCCTGACTACCCCCGGCAGAGCATCAAGGAGACCCCCTGCTGGATCGAGATCCACCTACACCGTGCCCTCCAGCTACTGGACGAGGTGCTGCACACCATGCCAATCGGTGACCCCCAACCCCTGGACTAAACCACCAGCCGGACCCCTCCCCTCCCCTCCACTGTGACACTTCAGTATGACAGATCTTGGAACGAGCTGGGAGGAGGGACAGGAAGCAAAGACCTCTTTCTCTCTATGGGTCATTCCTCTCTCTCTTTGCCTTCAGTGTCAAGTGTGTCCACATCAGGACATAGAGGCTCTGATGAAGGCACTCTCATCAATTGCCACGGTGACCTCTGGTCACTTTTACCTGTGATCCCATCTGGTTAATCTTGTATGGTTATCTAGAGCATAGTACTACTATGGTAAACTATACTCGGTTTCTTGCTCTACGTGAGAAGAGCAGGTAATGGTCTCTGCCACATCGTGTACTGACAAACAAGCATTTTAAAGCAATACCATAATACATTTTTTGGGGGTGGGGGTTCTTTTTGTGTATTTTATGAAAGGAATTATTTTGTTCTTTTTTAGTTTTTCTTCCTTATCCCCTTGGCTGTTGTATTGTCCTGAACTATGGGAGATAACCGCGGATGTATGGACTATATCAGACCAGATGGCAGGTCACTAAGACACCTTCAATTACATTCACATTTGCTCTTTCACTATATAGGGGATGATACACTTTTGTAGGGCATCTTATTTCTGTTGAATTAATTTCCCCCTTATCTCATGTATATAAATCAACTGTAGTTATTTTTGTTTTAAATGCATGTGAATGTTTGCATGAATGGTGAGAAGTGATGGTAACACATCTTCCCCACAACGGCACAGGTTTTTGTGATGCCTTGGGTTCACGGTGTTCGCGTGCTGTGAACAAAAAAACCCTGTTTCTTTCACCTCCCATGATCCCTCACACTGCATGTCACTTTCCTAACATTTCTGGTTTTGCCTGTTGAGGTTAAGTATGTTATATTGCTGCACACCTATGATACATACGGAACTGCCATTTTTATTTAATGTCTAGTTGCATCATCTCTTAATATCTTGTAATAAATTAGCCATTGATTTAGTTAAAATCAGATGCTGCAGAAAGCTTGTGGTATCCCTAGAGATGAAAGTGAATTAGGATAGACTTTGGTTACTGATGTTTCTCAGCATCACTGTTTGAGAAGTTATTAAGCAGAATATTTAGATCATTATTAAGAAAACGTCTAAATCTGCATTCCCAAATGTTCAGGTATCCATGTCAGATTATGGGTTACTGTCTTTGTTAGTTGTGATACATTGTCTTGTCCCCCCCCCTAAATGTTTCACTTTGCTTTTGGGACGGAAGTGTGCTCAAGCTGTTGGTATCATGTTTTAAGGAATTAATTTGACATTTTAGATGATGCCCAATATCTTAAGTTGCATTCTTTGTATGAATTGCAGTTGTACCATAGGATCCTGGAGAAACAAGCTAAATGAGTTGCTGGTAATTTGACAAATTGTAGTTACATATTTCTTTTGTGAAACTATTAAAAATGGCCTGATATATTTGGATCTTTGTCTGATTATGACCCATTGAATAATACACATGATCAGGTACACACCCTCCGAAAGCCACCCTCTAGAATCACCAGACAAGCCCTTTCCTAGAACCTGGGTGCCCACAGCACCTGGAGGCTGACTAACAGATCCTGCATTGGGTAGAATGAGATTGTGAAGACGGCCCAAAACTGTGAGGTGGAGAGTTGTCGATGGGTTTCCCAAGCTCGGTCCGGGTGCACATTTAGTTTTTTGCCCTAGCACTACACGGCTGATTCAAATAACTCATCAAGCTTTGATTATTTGAATTAGCTGTATGGCACTAGGGCAAAAACATGCACCCAGGACTGAGTTTCGGAAACCCTGGCCTTAAGTAAACACCTTGTCAGTTGCCAACGTTGGTGTCCCATCCACTCGCACTCTATAAACACTCATTGGTGTGAACTCCTCACAGCAGATCCAACAATGCCGCCTAGTCCTAAACTGGCGTGTGTAGCTGTGTAAATGCCCTGAAGGAACAGGGAGATGTCGTCCTACTGCGAGGGAGGTTCCATGCGCCAGGCCAGTAGCTGTCACGTTTGACCTATTTCTCTGCAGGCGAGGTCAGACAGACTGCGGCAGGCAGATCAGCTCCAGGGCACGGCGGACGCAGCGCTAGGGAAGTACACTCCTCTGTGCAGTACAACACACCCAGTGCCTGTTGCCTCACCCCTTGTCTGAATCTAGACCACAGATGTCAAACTCATTCCATGCAGGTTCTCACTCACCTGGTTGTCTAGGTCTTCATTGAAAGGAAAACACAAACAAGAAGATACCCATGGAATGAGTTTGATACACCTGATCTAAACCAGGGGTTCTCGTACTGGGGCCAGATCTACAGAAAATAAATGTAACCAATTACTCAGATTAGTAAGAACATCCAGCGACCGTTCAAAAAATGTACCCTGTAAAAAAAAGACACTCCAAACCTGAGACAGAAGGGCTTTAAATGAAACCGTCTTTATTAAGGAACTTTAATATCAGAAAAATAAAACTCTTAATTCTCTTTACAGCAAATATATAGTATCAGTGCTTTGGCCACAACTTAAAAGGCCATTTATCATAAAATATATTTTGCTTTAAACTTGACTCAATTTATTTCATTTATGCCATTAGTCTTCCCTACATATACATAAAAGTGTAGTAAACTTGGCTAATTATTTAACTGTTGGTACAGCATGTGTGTATATAGACATTTAAGATGCATGTATTTCATTAATTTGGTGGCGTACAGACAGACGCAGCTCATGTTTGATCCTTGGCCTTTTACAGTTGCAGTGTACAATGAAACATGCGTATGTGCACTTTCCCTTAACTACAAGACGGCAGCTAATCGTTTTTCAATACTGGTGAACTATACTACAAGCAAATATCACTGACAATCTGCAGTACACCCCAACTTACCCTCCCAGTTTTGCACATACTAGAGAAAAAAAATAAAATCTTATTTGTAAACATTTTAATATATAGTTATATACAGTATATAATGTAACTTCAAGTGAAATAAAAAATAAATGTCTATATTTACCTGTCATTAACAATATTCCATACACAAAATGTAAAGATTGGTCTTGAGAGGTTTAGGGCCAATGTATTCCCCAGAAGTTAGAATTCAACACATCTGAGCTGCATACCTCTACGGTTCCATTTACACAGGCAGCCCAAAATCGGATCAGGTCTTATCCAATATTTGGACAAAATATCAGAATTCGGCTGCCTGTGTAATGCAGCCTATAGTGGACGGGTAAAGAGGTGAGAGGATGACAGCGAGGGGAACACTAGGTCTCATCCGTCAGCAGGAGAGAAGAGATGGGGTCTGTGCTTGGGCACACGATAAAACTCAAAACGTGAGAGAAGGCAGCTCATATGAAAAGGTGGTACTAGAGTCAGAGGAGGCAGTTAGTCCAATAACGCATTAGGGTAGGTTTAGGCTAGTTAAGTTCAATGCGGGCGATTGCGCTATGCATATGTTTGACTCCCCATGTGGGTCAAAAAAATACTGGAGAATATGGCTGGAATGTCAGGAGCCCAACCACCTACATAGGCGGATGAGTTGACCACACTCCAACGGAAGACCAGGTCACTACCCGAATGCGTCGAAGACTTGTCCTTTGTCAGTCTGACCTCCTGAAGAATAAGGTATGGGTTGAGGAATAGTGTTCAATAAAATACATGCTTTCTAAAAAGGCCACAGGCTTTTTTCTATGGAGTTATATGGTAACACTGTGTGCCCACAAAACCAGTTGTATGTTTTGATTACTTAAGTAGAATTAGGCACGAGTTACTGTAAACAGATAATGTTTTAAAGTTGCAATGGAAAGCATGGCAGTACCGAAGTATCTTGGTACTTCCTGTCTGTCAGCACAGCTAATAACAGACGAGGAGTATTTTCTCATATAAAAACAATATAACAGAAAAATAAAAGGCTTAAAACCAGGAGAGAAATAAAATGTTACAACCAACTTAAGCCTTGATTTAAAGACAGTTGAACACCTAGGATAAGTTAAGTGATCCCCAAAAATGTGATACATTAGATTTAAAATAAAAACAATAAAAAAGGTAGGAAGAATATTAACATGTCAAAATAAAAATAATTTGAGGGAATCCCAATGCTACTTAGCGGGTCTGACACCATCGGTTCCCTGACCGGGTGGACAATACTAGGCACGTGCGGGGCCCGCACCCCACCCACTATTTACCCCCCAACCCACCTTGTCAGGGCTCAGGGCAGGCTCAGCCGTACGGCCTGGGTGACTGGTGCCTGACACACTGGGCAGATGGCCTCGGGGCTCTGGCAGATGCGGTTGGCGCATTCTATGCATAAGAGGTTGTGTCCACAGGGCACCAGTGCTGCGATGATCTCACTCTCCAGGCAGCGGATGCATTGCTGGTGTTCTCTGCACGAGTCTGGGGGAGAGCTGGAGCTGTCACTGGAGGACGAGAAGTTGGGGCCATAGACTGGGAACTTTTGAGACGCTGAGGCACTGAGGGAGACCCTCTGAACCCGCTGGGCCATGGGGTGTTCCAAGGCCTCTTGGAAGGCAGGGGAGAGGTGAGGCGTGCCGGGCTGGCTGTCTCGGACAGGGGCCTGGCGGCCACCCAACAGTTGGACGCCCTGTTCGAAGTGGCTCCACACCACCTGTGGCTGCGGTGCAGGAGTGGCTGTAGTGATGGCCAGAGGGTCAAACCCAGGAGAGCCCAGTGCTGCCATCTCCTCAGACGCCAAGGGGAGCAGAGTCTCCTCAAACCAGAAGCTGGCCCCACCATTGTTGTTGTTACTGTTGACGTTGAAGGGGCTGGTGGGGCTGAAGTCAGCCATGCGGTTCCTCCCTCCGCCATAGTAGGAGTCAGTGGAGCCACTGCCCAGAGAGCTGGAGCTGTCATTGCGGAAATTGGTGGTCATGCGCACGCCATTTGACTGCAGCCACACTCCACGGCCGCCCGCCTCGAAGCTGACGTCGGTGCCGTTGTAGTGGAAGTCGTTCTCGTCTCCTGGAATCTCCACACAGTTGCCTGTGCGTATGGCGATGTGGGCCTCGATCTCCTCTCGTGCTCTGTCCACATTCTCAGGCATGCCTGTCACCTCAAACACTGGCTCTTTGTCTCGGCTTGGAGTGACAATGTAAGTGTGTGTCTGCTGTTGGATGCGCTTGATGGTTGCCCCCTTGGGCCCGACCACCAGTCCCACCACACGGTAGGGTACACGCACCTGGATGGTGGTCTGGCCAGGTAGGGAAGGTGCAGCAGGCAGCCCTGGCCCTGCTGCAGCCATCGGACCTGCCTTGTTCCGGGATGCTCGGATGAGGGAGAAGTGCTCAGCTGCTGAGAGGATCTCCCTCTTGGCCATGACAACATCCTCCTTCCGCCCTGTCACGACGAACACTGGCTGCTCCCCTCGCACTGGGGTCTTGATGTAGGTATTGGTCTTTGCTCGCAATGCCTTTATCTTGCAACCTAAGAAGAAGAAAAAATAAACGTTATAAAGGAGAATCTCCCAAGTGGCACAGTGGTCTAAGACACTGCATCTCAGTGCTAGAGGCGTCACTACAGACAACCTGGTTCGTGTTTGGCCGGTGTAGGCCGTCGTTGTAAATAAGAATTTGTTCTTAACTGCCTTGTCTAGTTAAATAAAGGTAAAACAAATAATAATAATATAATCTCAGACATTAATCTGTATCATTATAATGAATTACAATCTTGATTTCTTACCATTGTGAAATATGAGATTATGCTAATAATTCATAGCTAGATGTCTCGCCGTAGATAGTGTAAAGTCCAATTTAAACCATCTTGTAATTTCCGGTTTCCTCAAAGTTTTAACAACAGTCCATCATCCCCCACATAGACAAATAGTAATGGCGTCTTTTTGTAGGCCTATGAGGAAAATGAATGGCATTTTTGAATAAACGCCGAAAATAAGGAAGGCCTATGTTGTAAACAGGCTTAGGAGATCTTATACCTTTTGTTCTATGAGATCATCTTCAACAGCTAACGTATGTAACAATAAGAAACACCACAAAGTCTTAATAATTCATAAAGGGCATGTTAACTGACTTCTATTAACTCAGAACTTAACGTACTAGATTCCATAATAAGCTTGGGTTAACCTCAGACTTTCGGCGTTTATTCCAAAATCCTATTCTTTCCCCAGTAGTTTCCCATAGGGAAGGCTGACCGACCCAGACAACTTCATTCCGGGTTTCAGGACTACAAGATGGCGGAGCTCTATAACAGATGCAGACATTAAAACTATTTACCAAACATATTCTATGGCAGTCCAGTCGATACAAAAACTTACGAGGGTCAAAAGTATACTCAATCTGTTAGAAGGCAGTTTGATAGATGTCTAGCAAACTAAAATTGAGCTCTTATTACACCGATTTGCTAGCGATAGCATGCCAGCCGATGTGGCACGGTGATGAACCAAGGCAAAGATAGCATTTTGGGTGGCAACTGGACAAAGCCAAACTAGATACCGGGGTTAGATAACTGGCATGCCATGAAACTAGTTAGGCAACTACCCGCAACTAGCTGATTTACAATCCAAATGTGCATCAATCCCATGGCTAAGGAGAGATAGCTAGAATCAATATGACGGTATTTACTTTGCCAGTTTGCCAACTTTGAAGGGTTACCTAGTTATAATAAACTCACGTTAGTTAGCGGATGCTAACTACATCCGTTTGCCAGCTGTTTGTTTCCAAATTACAATGTCAGTTGCCAAATTGGCAGCATATATAAAATATAATTCTAGCCAAATCAAGTTAGCATCCATCATACACGTCTGTCTAACTAGGTTGGGTAACTATAGTAGCTAGATTTCTCACCCTGTCTACCGACAATCTCGGCGACATGTTCAGAGCTGGGCACCGAGACACACTCGGTTGTGTTCACACTCGTCCTCCGCATGAGCAGCGATGTCTCGGGCTCTCCGTACACCGGTGGCAAAATCATCATCCCCGGAGCCTGCAGTAGTGTGCCGTGATCAAGATCATTGTACAGCAAGAGTGTCTCGGGCGTGTCCATTCCAGGTGGCATAACAGAGCCTAGTCCCGAGACATGGGCCTGCACAAGCAGCGTGTTGTTGAAATCATCCTCCTCCTCCTCCTCCAGCACGTCTTCGTCGGCTCTTTCCTCGTCCTCTTCCGTCGGTGTCGGATGGTGGTGCTGTATGGGCTGCAGGTCCAGCACGGCACCAATCACATTGAAATGACAGCCCGGGCGTGGAAGCAAGAGGATCTCGGGTTGTTCCGTCTGTCTGTAGTGGTCATCGAGGCCTATGTCGGCGAATGCATGCACAACTAGTGGCGGGATCTCCGGCTCAGTTTCCTCGGTCTCCAACAAAGATGTGCTACTTGGCATTGTGAAATTCTTCCAACGACGTTATTTAACTAAATTAATACCACACGCTGCAATAGTTAGAAGTCACCGTGGTCTGTAACTGTGAATGTATTAACCAGTTGTTATTAAAAGTAGCGCCCGCGCCAGTTTTACTTTGTTGTGTTTAGTCTTCTCTTCTTCATACACCACTCTCTCCGGCTCGCGGCGGTCCCGGGAATTCTCGCGAGTTTATCAACGTTCTTCTTGTAAATTGAAGATTTCCGGCAGACTGGACAATATTGTGCTGCCACCAGCAGTTTGGAAGAATGGATTTTCCATCATCTCAAATTCTGTGCTTTCATTACCTTTTTTTGGTAATCAAATCAGATCATTAAAATATTGTTTTGGATATGGTTGAGGGAAAATGTTTTATTTCTTTCATCCCATTAATTATGCACAGATCATGGATCATCAGCATGTCCTTACATAGCAACTCATCTGCATGGAATACGTTGTCATTCAACATTTAATTAGTCTTATCTATAAATAATTTCTGCTCTATCATATCACCGGGCTGGGATCAAGAGTATTCTGCTGGGAGCATCACAGTGACTGAGCATAATCAGATGCAACTTCATGACACACGTTAAACCGCTAGATGGGCTCATTGTTCTTAATAAAGCCAAGGGGTCCTTCCGTCGGATATTGCCTTCAACTTAAAATTAGGTGGCAAACAATTATCATCGTAATATATGAAATTTTACAGAAGTTCATGTTTTGCTTTTTGAATTTTAGGTTCCTTAACAACGGTACGATAATGAACAGCCTTTAGAATCATTGTACAGTTCTATTTCCATAAACCTTCTATTATTCAGTGGGTGTAATGTGACTCCAAACAGTGTCTAAGCAACGACGCACAATAACATTGTAGCGCCGAAAAGAAATCATATATTTTGCTCTGTTAGGATTTTTTACTAACTACAAATTACTTAGGGAAACGACAAAACTAAGTCTACAAGGATTTCATTTGACATTTCACCGAGTTGTTTTGTCTCAGCGTCATTCACCGAGTTGGTCGCGTCATTGCTGGTGAAAATGTATGATCGCGCTCCAAGAATGACCTACCTCACTGTGGGCAGCACCACGTCCAAAGTTGGGCCAGGATCATACGAGGTCATTCAATACAAAACAAACAAATCTGGTAGGGTTGTTCATGTTTCCAAAAGGTTTTAACACCATTTTAGGAACAAGCTGTCAAATTGTCATAATTTGTCAGTTTTTTAATTAGTTATGACTGTTGATTATCTGGAATCCATGTAGGGCAGGCCTATCTGGCTAAAATACTGTACTGTATGTATGTAGACTTATCAGCTCAGCTGCTATGTTTTGTGTTTGAACTAGCCATATTGACCCTAAAGGTAGCCTTTGTTACATGCCTGCACAATTTCTTTGTTGATCTCTGATTCATAAAGTATGCTGTTTTTGATGTAATGTAATACATACACTGTTACAAGTTGTGACAGTGTATAAAATATGTTCAAAATATGTAATAGGCCTATAACATTCATCACTGTTTTGCAGATGGCTATGCCCCGTTCCTCTCACTCTCCAACCGGCCCTCAATGTTCCACAGGTCCAGCGATGACAAAGCCTTGCCTGGACCAGGACAATACAACAGCTCACATGGCAAGGTAAGTCATGGATGCATCCATCCACCCAAGTGTGAAATTAATTAACTTGTCTTTCTAGCAGTCTTGTCAAATGGGTCTGAAGAATCAATCCATTGGGTTTAATTTGATTCCCAAGCTTAGCTAATAATTCTAAACCAAGGTGACGTTGATCTGAACCTTGTAGGATAACATTCTGGGAGGACAAAGTCTAAAGAATCGATCAAAGCGGTTTGATGAGGTGGTGTCAGAAGTCCCGGGCCCTGGAGCGTACAACGTCTGGCAGACAGCAGGAAACACTCTGAGGGGAGCTAAGAGTGAGCCTCCGGGGAAGAGACGCACTAAAGGGGTATGTGTCCCTGAGGTGTATTCACTAGGAACAAAACGGAAGCAAACAGGCCGAAACGGGGAGGTACCTACCTGAATTTGTACAATAAAAAACGATTGTTTTCGTTGCAAAACTTTTCCACTACTAAACATTTTGCTACGGTGTGCCCTAATGAATACACCCATGTACTAGCCAAAGCTATTCCACTCTGTGAAAGACTGCAAAGATGAGTGGGGAACCATCCCACCTTGTCACTGCACATGTTTTAAAACAGTCTGTACAACAACGACTTTACTCAAATCAAATGATACTACTAAAACCAGATGATGCAGAAGATGTAGTAAAAAACGGCATTTGTGATTTTTTTAATTGTGCTTCCACACCCTCTTAAACATTGTGTGCTTGAGCTACAGATGTCTGGATTTGTCTATTTCTACTGCATCCGCTGATGCCGATTGATTGGGGCTGGTGTTTGTGAGAGCAGTGTTTGTGAGAAGGATATGAAAATTGTTATTCTTACTATGAAAAGCTGAGACTTTCACGAACATGCACATGTAATCTGTTTTGCTCTTTGACGCCCACAAGCCACACAAGAGTTGTTAGAAGGTAAGAGTAAGGGTTCGTCGCCCAGGACATATTGTCTATAATACTGTAATAAGCTCACATAGTTGCTGTTACAAATTCCAAACTCCATTCCTTTCCCACTGAGCAAACCATTTCTGTACTTACAGCAGTCATATAAATACCTTTTGATCAAGTTTTTGCTTTTGTCAATAAAACTCATGAATGAAACTGGGGGACCGAGTGGCACAGCGGTCTAAGGCACTGCAACGCACTACAGACCTGGGTTCAATCCCGGGCTGTATCACAACTGGCCGTGATCGGGAGTCCCATAGGGCGGTGCACAATTGGCCCAGCGTTGTCCGGTTTAGGGGAGGGTTTGGCTGGGGTAGGGCGTCATTTTAAATAAGAATTTGTTCTTAAATGACTTGCCTAGTTAAATATAGGTTAAACTGTTTATGTTAAGTTGTTTTGTATTCTACTTGTAGCCCTGGTTGTCCCGAAAAGACAATGGTACAACACTTCAATGTAAGGCTAAATATGAGGGCAGGGCAAGCAGATAAATGGAAGTAGTGAATTTCAGTTTTCTGATTCAGGGATTGGCTGGGCATGTTAATGCGTTTCCTATGTTGTTTTTTCCACTAGTGGCTTCAGGGTGTTCCTACTCGCCTCAGGTTCCTGCCACAGTCAGACATTCCTTCCATCCCGTCGCCTGGGCAGGCCTTTGGCTATGAAGACAATGGACAGGGATTTCTTTGCAAGCAAAAGGCACCAGCAAAGGATGAAACATTAGGACCTGCTTTCTACAACCCAGTGGTGGTAAGAGAGGAACACACACACACACACACACACACACACACACACACACACACACACGCGCGCGCGCACGCGCACACCCACACACACACACACACTCACTCATTAAGTTATGACAGTGAGAGTGGTGAGAGTAAATTGTGTGTGTGCGTGTTTGTACTTACTCTGTGTGAGAGAGTTCCATTAGCAGCAGCCGATCTATTGCACCAGTGGGCCTCTTAATTTGCCCGAAATCTATTTCCATAGCTAATGATCGGAGCTCCACAAAGCACCTTGTTCATTTATTCTGGTGTCAACAAAGAGGACCATTAGTAATTATTCTTCAAGTTATATTACAATATTCACTTAAAATAATGCACTGCCCACTGGTCGTCTGGCCTTCAATTAAACTATATTTCATTTGCTAATGACTAACCAAGTCAACAACGTTCTTGAGGTAGGTTATATCAACACTCCAGGCTGACAGAAAGAGGTTAGTGAGGTAGGTTATATCAACACTCCAGGCTGACAGAAAGAGATTAGTGAGGTAGGTTATATCAACACTCCAGGCTGACAGAAAGAGATTAGTGAGGTAGGTTATATCAACACTCCAGGCTGACAGAAAGAGATTAGTGAGGTAGGTTATATCAACACTCCAGGCTGACAGAAAGAGATTAGTAAGGTAGGTTATATCAACACTCCAGGCTGACAGAAAGAGGTTAGTGAGGTAGGTTATATCAACACTCCAGTCTGACAGAAAGAGATTAGTGAGGTAGGTTATATCAACACTCCAATCTGGCAGAAAGAGATTAGTGAGGTAGGTTATATCAACACTCCAGGCTGACAGAAAGAGGTTAGTGAGGTAGGTTATATCAACACTCCAGTCTGACAGAAAGAGATTAGTGAGGTAGGTTATATCAACACTCCGGTCTGACAGAAAGAGATTAGTGAGGTAGGTTATATCAACACTCCAGGCTGACAGAAAGAGATTAGTGAGGTAGGTTATATCAACACTCCAGGCTGACAGAAAGAGATTAGTGAGGTAGGTTATATCAACACTCCAATCTGGCAGAAAGAGATTAGTGAGGTAGGTTATATCAACACTCCAGACTGACAGAAAGAGGTTAGTGAGGTAGGTTATATCAACACTCCAGTCTGACAGAAAGAGATTAGTGAGGTAGGTTATATCAACACTCCAGTCTGACAGAAAGAGATTAGTGAGGTAGGTTATATCAACACTCCAGGCTGACAGAAAGAGGTTAGTGAGGTAGGTTATATCAACACTCCAGTCTGACAGAAAGAGATTAGTGAGGTAGGTTGTATCAACACTCCAATCTGGCAGAAAGAGATTAGTGAGGTAGGTTATATCAACACTCCAGGCTGACAGAAAGAGATTAGTGAGGTAGGTTATATCAACACTCCAGTCTGACAGAAAGAGATTAGTGAGGTAGGTTGTATCAACACTCCAATCTGGCAGAAAGAGATTAGTGAGGTAGGTTATATCAACACTCCAGGCTGACAGAAAGAGATTAGTGAGGTAGGTTATATCAACACTCCAGGCTGACAGAAAGAGGTTAGTGAGGTAGGTTATATCAACACTCCAGGCTGACAGAAAGAGGTTAGTGAGGTAGGTTATATCAACACTCCGGTCTGACAGAAAGAGGTTAGTGAGGTAGGTTATATCAACACTCCGGTCTGACAGAAAGAGATTAGTGAGGTAGGTTATATCAACACTCCAGTCTGACAGAAAGAGGTTAGTGAGGTAGGTTATATCAACACTCCAGGCTGACAGAAAGAGATTAGTGATTTAGGGTTATCAAGAGTGCATCAATGAATTCCTTTATTCCTCTCCCTTCTTGTCTTTAAAGGCTTTACATATCCTGACTGACATGCGTTTTTAACCACCAAGTTTATCAGGTAATGGAGTTAAGGGCTCCCGAGTGGCGCAGTGGTCTAAGGCTCTGCAGACCCTGGTTCGAAATCAGGCTGTATCATAACCGACCCGTGATCGGGAGTCCCATAGGGCTGCGCACAATTGGCCCAGCATCGTCCAAGTTAGGGGAGGCAGGGGTAGGCCGTCACTAACTTGCCTAGTTAAATAAAAGTTCGATTAAAAAATAAGTAGCTGTCTAATGGCATTCTTTCAAAACAGGGAAAACTATGCTGATAGGACTTGTTTTGGCACCGCTGATCTATTGGGTGGCTGATGAATAAACCTTTTTTTCCTAACCTCAATATGCATCACAGTGTACTATTAATTTCAAAGCAGACTAAGTTATTTATATCCCCCGAGTTGCTTTGGTTTGCTTTTGGAGTTAGTATTTTGGTAGCATTTTGTTAGACTTTACTTTTGTCGAAGATAAGTTTGTAGTTTGTAGTTTGCAAATTGGATGCAACTTGTGTTGTTGACTGACATGTTCAGTTACTGTTTGTGTGTCACTGATGGAATTCAATCCTGCCATGTCATTCTGAACCCATGATTACTTAGAAAAGGTCTGCTCATTTCCAGAACTGTCATTATTGCAATTCCTGTATGTTAATGGCCTCTGTGCCATATCTCAAATGCCAGAGTAGAAGTGAGGGAGGTTGTCAAGAAAATAGATTACTGGTCGCTGAATCTCAACTGTTCTGAAATATACTGACATTTAGTGGAATTTCATCATCCCATCCTAAAGAAAGATCTAAAATAGAAACGTACCCCCTTGCTCCATCTTCACAGATTTTTTTCCCTGGATACTTTTTTTCCACAGGCGGAAACCAGCTTCTCTCTGAAGTACAAAGGTGTCCATTTTGGGAAGATGACAGGGATGAGAGGCGAGGTGAAGGTGGTGGAGGGCCCTGGACCAGGGCAATATGATCCTGAAGAGTGAGTGCTGTCTGCCTCTCCTCACATGGAACACTTCAAATCAAATGAAATAAAATCAAATGTAATTTGTCACGTGCACCGAATACAACAGCTGTAGACCTTGCTTACCTACAAGCCCTTAACCAACAATGCTTTAAGAAGTTTTAAGAAAAAAAATAACTGTTAAGTAAAAAATAGTTAAGCAGTAAAATAACAATAGCGTGGCTATATACAGGGGTACCAGTACAGAGTCAGTGTGCAGGGGAACCGGTTAGTCGAGGTAATTGAGGTAATATGTTAAAGTCACTGCTACTAAACACAGCCCAGGTTTGTCCATTCCAGTGACTCTGATTCATAGGACCAGGTCAGTCACACATCTACAGGTAGTTGGTGCAACAGGCTCAAATTCCCTGAAATGTGCATTCGTTGTCCTCTTTATCGAAATCCACTCAGACCAAATGACAACACAGGAAAGATGCTCCACTATCCAGTCAAATGACAACACAGGAAAGATGCTCCACTATCCAGTCAAATGACAACACAGGAAAGATGCTCCACTATCCAGTCAAATGACAACACAGGAAAGATGCTCCACTATCCAGTCATTTTTGCCTCGAAAGTAAGTCTTTAACATAGTTTACAATGCACTTCCTGACAGTATTGATGGTGAGTGAGGATGAGTCTTACTAAGCACTTTGTGATATTGTGGGCATCCTCCCGACATAGTTATCTGAAAGGCATAAACAGCTCAATAGTAGGGAGGGCACCTACGTTCCCCCAGCCATCACATCCCCCACTCTCCTCAATTGAGCTTGGCTTGGACGTGTAAATCTGTCCTCCCCATCCTCTCCCATCCTCTCCCATTCCCAGGTATATGTGATTAACAGGGTTGGAAAGGGCCCCTAAGTAAGCATTTCACTGTTAGTCTACAGCTGTTGTTTACGAATCATGTGACAAATAATATTTCATTTGATTTTGACAGGGTCATTTGGAGATGATTGACAGGGGAAATAAATCCTCCCTCTCTCCTAAAAGCTTAAGAGCTGCTGACAAATACACTTCCCATTTCCTCCCCCAATCCCATGTCCCCCTGCAGGTATTCCACGGCGGAGTACGAGAACGTCAACATGAGGAAGGAGCGGAAGAGTCGGGCCGAGCTGGTCATCCCGCGCTACCACGAGATTGTCACCTTGCAGGAGGAGAAGAAGGTAACTCCTTAGGGATGTGTCCTTACCCAATCATCATCAGGACAGTGACACTTCTAGTCTCTCTCGTCTCTCTTTCATAGTGCTACTTGAAATGCTACAGGTTCCATAAAGCTAGAGCAGGCCGAGATAGCTAGCACGAGACCTGGAGTATGGCCCACACCTAAACTAGACTGGAGGAGCAAAGCTAAGCATGTTTGAAAGCACTGCGTTGAGAATGAGAGGGCATGTGTGCTTCGACAGAGAGAAACGGGTGAAAACACTAGTGGGTGAGGGGGGTGCTGTCTCTCCTCTCCTCTCCTCTCCTCTCCTCTCCTCTCCTCTCCTCTCCTCTCCTCTCCTCTCCTCTCCTCTCCTCTCCTCTCCTCTCCTCTCCTCTCCTCTCCTCTCCTCTCCTCTCCTCTCCTCTCCTCTCTCTTCTCCTTTCCCTATCTCTTTTCCATGAAATGCTTATTGCATGTGTGACACTGGTATTCTACTTTCGGCTTACTGTCCCAGTTATATCATGTACCACTAGAGGGCATTCAAGCTTCACATTTGGACGGAGCTTGTGCACTACCTGCTAATACAACATGATCAGTGTTCTCCGGGGTGAAGTTTCTCCTATGTTACAGGTCTATGAACAGCTTCCCCTTCCTGAATCCTCACAATAAGCGTTAGTGGGGAAAATGCAAAACTGACCCAAGATCAGCATCTAGGAGTAACTTCACCCTACTCCGTGACCTGCAAATTAACTTGAATGCACAGATGTGGTATAGATGTTGGTAGCTTGATAATGATTCTTCAATAGGCTGTATTGAATTACATGTAACATACATGTAACATACTTATTAAATGGATGTTTTGACCTTTTTACCTCCCTTTACTTCCAGGAGGAAAGCTACCGAAACGATACCTTCAACTATTTATACAAATGTGTTAAGTTGTAATAAACGTGTAAAGATTTAATAAATAGTTGAAGGTATCGTTTCGGTAGCTTTCCTCCTGGAAGTTAAGGGAGGTAAAAAGGTCAAAACATCCATTTAATAAGTATGTTACATGTATGTTACATGTAATTCAATACAGCCTATGAAGCATCATTATCAAGCTACCAACATCTATACCACATCTGTGCATTCAAGTTAATATATATATAGACCACCGTGTTTTGTGGTGAATGGAGGTGCGGTATAGTCAGACAGGGGTGTGTGTGTGTGTGTGTGGCTGTCCCCACTTCTGATGGTGTGTGTCCACTCGTGGCGGTGTGTGTCCACTCGTGGCGGTGTGTGTCCACCCCTGGCGGTGTGTGTCCACTCGTGACGGTGTGTGTCCACTGCTGTGGATAAACCAGTGGGCTTCCATCCATCATCATTAGAGAGGGACTGGCTCGGCACCGCCCCCCTAGCAGATGGGTCATTATTACGGACACACCATGTACACCCAAGGAATGACTCAATTCAACTGAAGTCACTCAATTCCGAATTGAGATTTGAATAAAACATTTTGAAATAAGTAGCTTCTCCTTTTCTATTATTGAATTGGAATTTCAGTTTACTTTCTGGTAGCATTTTGATTTGAATTGGACACCAACTCTGCACTGTATACTGTCATCACAAAGGTCAACAACAGTACTGACCACTACATACCTTGCACGGTTGGTTGCTGGGGTCAATTCCATTTCAATTCAGTCAATTCATCAATGGGAAAATTCACCAATGGAATTCAAACTGACCCCAGCCCTGTTACCTGGATACCTACATACATCTGTAGTTCTACCAAGACTCATCTGTAGTTCTACCAAGACTTATCTGTAGTTCTACCAATGCCCATAGTTGCATCCCAAATGGCACCCTGTTCCCTTTATAGTGCACTAGTTTCGACCAGAGCCCATAGGGCCCATATACGGGAGGGTGTAGGATTTGATGTGCTGGCTTAAGGTATTCTGCTGTGAAATGTAGGCAGTCTTTAGTTGGCCTCTAAAGAGTTAGCAGCAGATGTCTATAAACAGAAGCTGCACACACAGCGACCACATTCATTCTCCCAGACATCATTATTCCTCACTGCTTCGAATGGGTTTGCCCACCAAAGAGGTGTGTGTGTGTGTGTGTGTGTGTGTGTGTGTGTGTGTGTGTGTGTGTGTGTGTGTGTGTGTGTGTGTGTGTGTGTGTGTGTGTGTGCGCGTGCGCTGTGTTTATATGTGTGTGTGCTTGCTTAGTGTACAGATTTTCCTCTGAGTGTACGTTTGCTTACTTTGTGTGCAGCTTGGTTTCTCAGTGTCCGTGTTTGTGTGTCTGTGTGTCTGTGTATCTTACATCAGTCTTGTGGACTCTAATGGTCGCCACATCATGCAGCAGTGTGGAGGACATGTGGGACATGGTTCCTGGGGAGGGTGAAAGGGCCAGTATGGGGAGGAGGACTTCAGTCTAATGGCCCACTCCACTCTCCTCACTGCAACCTAGGAATGTGTCCCAAATGGCACCTTATTCCCTAGATAGTGTTCTACTTTTGACAAGGCCCTGGTCAAAAGTAGTAAAGGGCCTCCCGAGTGGTGCAGTGGTCAAGAAGCAGTGCGGCTTGGTGGGTCGTGTTTCGGAGGACGCACGGCTCTCAACCTTCGCCGTACGGGAGTTGTAGCGATTGGACAAGACTGTAACTACCAATTTGGATATGACGAAATTGGGGAGAAAAAAAAAAAAAGCAGTAAAAAGGAAATACGGTGCCATTTGGGACGCAGCCCTACTAATGTCTAACTAGAGGCAGGTTACTCTTCTTCCGACATCCCTCTCTCCGTCTCCATCCCTCTCTCTGTTCATCTTCATAATTTAGTCTTCATCTACTTTTCTCACCTCTGCAGTCCTCACCTCTGCAGTCCTCACCTCTGCAGTCCTCACCTCTGCAGTCCTCAGCTGGAAGGGCTCAGATGGCATCCAAATCCACCGATCTGCTCTATCTTCCCCTCTGCCTCTCGGGATAAACCAATAACTCTTTGTTGTTTCTCTCTCTCTGTTGTTTCTCTGTTGTTTCTCTGTTGTTTCTCTCTCATCTGGTCCAGCAGACACTTGATTTCAGTGTTGTGCAGGGCGATATCAGGTGCTGCAGATTCCTCTAATGTTTTTGCCTATTAATTAATATAGATGTTAAATAGTGTTGGACTTATTGAGCAGCCCTGTTTCACTCCACGTCCCTGAGAGAAGAAGTCTGTTTGCTTGTTGCCAATTTTAACTGCACATTTGTTTTTAGTGTACATTGATTTAATAACATCGTATGTTTTCCCTCCAATTCCACTTTCTATTAGTTTATAAAAAAGACCTTCATGCCAAATTGAATCAAATGCTTTCTTGATGTCTAGAAAACACCAGTAGATTAACCCTTAGTTTTGGTTTACTTGTTGGTCAGTTAGAGTGTGGAGGGTGTAAATGTGGTCTGTTGTACGATAGTTAAAAAAAACCTCCAATCTGGCTTCTGCTCAGGACGTTGTGCTCATCAAGGAAATGATGTAGTCTGCTATTTATGATACTGCAGAGAAGTTTACCCAAGTTGCTGCTAACGCAAATACCTCTGTAATTATTTGGGTCAAATTTGTCTCCATTTTTATAGATTGGTGTGATCAATCCTGGGTTCCAAATATCAGTGAAAATACCTGCAGTGAGGATAATTTTGAAGAGTTTGATTATGGCCAATTTGAATTTGTGGTCTATATATTTGATCATTTCATTTAAAATACCACCAGCCCACAGGCCTTTTTGGGCTGGAGAGTGCATAGTTTTTTCAATAATTATTCTTCTGTAATTGGGGTATCCACAGGATTCTGATTCAAGGATTTGTAAATTTTCTTGTATATATTTTTGTTCTGGGGTCTTTGTTATATTGCTGTAGAGGTAAAGGGATTTCTGCACATATCCCCATGTTGGAAAGCCAATTCCTCATGATGAGGTTTGTTTAATTTATTCCAGTTCTCCCAGAAGTGGTTTGATTCTATGTATTCCTCAGTTCCATCCAGCTGATTTCTAATGTGCTGTTCCTTTTTTGTTCTTAGGCTGTGTCTGTATTGCTCCAGTGTTTTCCCCATATTGAACGCGTATATTTTGTTATCTGGGTCTCTGTGTTTTTGATTAGATATGCATATTTCTCAATGACTTTTCAATCATTATTAAACCATTTTACATTATCTATTATTTCTGGTTTGCTCTTGTGTTTCCTTAGATTAGCCAAGGAGGCTAATTTGTCAAATGTAATGTTTTTGTTCCAAACGGCCACATTTACACCTTCATTGCTGTAGGAGAATGTTAAGGCTAAGACGTTGTCCAGGAGAGATTGTATATTTTGCCTACTAATTGCTTTTTGGTAGATTTCTGTACGGTTTGCACTCCACCTATACGCCTGTTTAGTAGCATGTAATTTATTGGGCCGTGAGCCTTTGTAGTTGGGTTCCGCTCTTCTCAGATACACTGTGATTTTACTGTGGTCCGAGAGAGGTATTAGTGGGCTGACTGTGAAGGCTCTGAGAGACTCTGGGTTGAGGTCGGTGATAAAATAGTCTACAGTACTACTGCCAAGGGATGAGCTGTTGGTGTACCTACCACTAACTATGTACAGATCCAGTGTTCCACAGAGCTGCAGGAGCTGGGCCCCATTTTTGTTTTTCACTTTGTCATAGTTGTTTCTGGAGGGATATGTGGGGAGGGAAAGGTTGTTGCTTCCTGGTAGGTGTTTGTCCCCATGACTGTTAATAGTGTCTAGTTCTTCTGCTGTTCCAGCATTCAGGTCTCCGTTGCCTTGGGCCTGAAAGTGACTACTCTCCCCCTCTAGAATGGAGAAACTCTCTTCATTGAAGTGACTCTGAGGGGGAATGTATGTGGCACAGAGGAATACGTTTTTTATCTGTTAAGATAGCCTCCTTGTTGATTTTTAACCAAATAAAGAATTCTCCTGTTTTGATCAGGAGAATTCAATTTCAATTGAATGAGTTAGTTCAGATTTATACCCTATTAGTCTCTGCACTGTCTGATTTAATTTGGTGGATGGTACGATTATCTCCCTATAACCTAGTGGACAGCCAGTGTCCTGTAGTACTACAATATCAACATCATCATTTTCTTTCAGGAAGTCTGGGTTTCGGCTCTTTAGCCCAAAAGCAGAGGACTTGTAAATTCCAACATGCAACGTAAATAGATTTCATAACTGTTTTTTTCTTTACCTTCAAAATGAGATAAACACTCACGATCCAACAAGAACTATTAAAATATGATTTTTCAGTGGAGGTGGGCTCCTCTGCTGTGTGAGGGCAGGTCACATGGTGGTGATCTAGCTGCTCCTGCAGTCTGTCCTCTGTTCTCTTTCTCTCCTGCAGCTCCTCTCTTAGTGTGGTCAGCTCGTTATTCTCTCTCTCACCTCCTTTGTTAGATCAGCCAGCTCTCTCACGAGTCCGTCTCTCTCTTGCTGAACCTCTTCCAGCTGTGTTGCAAGGCTGCTGTCCTGCTCTGTCCGCACCTTGGTTAGGAGCTCCTCTTAAGGTGTGGATGTCTGGTTGTTGTTTGCTCACACTCTCCCTGAGCAGGACCACCTCCCCCTCTGGTTTGGTGAACTCATCCCTCATGGCAGCCATGGTGGTGAGGAGGGCCTGAGCCTGTTCTGCACTGAGGGGGTCGCTCTCCTCCTGGGGCGTGTCCTCCACTATGGTGGGAAGAGAGGTGCTGGATGTGCACCACCCTCACCCCATGGTGGTGCTGGTAGAGTTTGTCTTGTGGGAGGGCATGTCACTGGTTGTTGCTTCTCTCTCGCTGCTCTCTCCTTAATGGTCTGAAAGTCTGTTTCAAACAGCCTAAGGTTACCTTGCACCATGACAGTCCCAGTCTTGTAGAGGTTGACTGTTATCATGGTGCTGTCAGGGTCGTCTGTCTCTTTGACCTTCAGCTTCCACCCATTACAGATTCCCTCTTTCTTTATGGATGGGTAGTGAGAGCAGACTGCTGAGCGCCATGCATTTGGCTGGTCAGTGAGAAAGATGAGATTACTCACATCACTGTTTTTGTAGAGGTTTGCAAAAAGGGTTTCTGGCCTCCCCTTTAGTAGTCTCTGTTTAAAAGCTTTCCTCGTTGTATCATTTTTAGTCTCTGGAGGGTAGAGAATGGACTGAGCACTGAGGTGGAGTGGGGACATGGTGCCTGTGGGCTCTGCTACCGCTGTTGCTGAGCTGTTCTGCTGTGGCACCGTTGCCATGGTAACCACTTTTGTTTGCTGCTGTTGTTAGCTAGCTCTAATTTAGCTAAAACAAAACAGCAAAAAGAGTGAAAAATGTTCACACAAAGAAACAGAAGGTAAGTTTAACGTGCTCCTTTGTGGTTTACTCACTCAGTTTGGTCGTTTGATGTAGTTGTATTAACTCCCCTTGCTAGGTTTGTTCTAGCTCATTTTCCCACCTTGTTATCCTGCTGGCTAGGTTTTTGTTGTGTAGCTAGCTAGCAAGAGTCAAAACTTCTTAATTTGAGGTGCAAAGTTACATTTTTTTCCTATTCTGATTGAATAGAGTTGTTGTTCATTCCTTCTTGTCTTGAATTATTTTTAGATTCAAGTGTTTATCTCATTCTAAAAACAAAAAAACCCAGAAATAAATCAGGAGCTCACGTTGAGCATGTCTGATCTCTCTCTCTCTCTCTCTCTCCCCCTCTCTCTCTCTCTCTCTCTCTCTCTCTCTCTTTTTTTCTCTCTGTAGGGAGTGCCAGGTCCAGGTCAGTACCACATCAGGAGTCAGTTTGAAAAGCCGAGCAGCACATACAGCAATCTACCCATCTTCAGCCCTCCTTTCCTCTCTCAGGCGCAGGTATAGTAAACACAACACACCATCCTGAAACACAACAGACCATCCTAAAAAACAACAGACCATCCTAAAACACAACAGACCATCCTAAAACACAACAGACCACCCTGAAACACAACAGACCATCCTGAAATACAACAGACCATCCTGAAACACAACACACCATCCTGAAATACAACAGACCATCCTGAAACACAACACACCCTCCTGAATCACAACAGATCTTCCTGAAACACAACAGACCATCCTGAAACAAAACAGACCATCCTGAAATACAACAGACCATCCTGAAACACAACACACCATCCTGAAATACAACAGACCATCCTGAAACACAACACACCCTCCTGAATCACAACAGACCTTCCTGAAACACAACAGACCATCCTGAAACAAAACAGACATCCTGAATCACAACAGACCATCTTGAAACACAACATACATCCTGAATCACAACAGACCATCCTGTAACACAACAGACCATCCGGAAACGCCATCGTAAACCCTTTTGACCAGGGTCTTCTCTGTCATAGGGACAGCCTAAATGGAAGGTTATTTTAGCGTACTATCTTGGGATCTGGAGGAGTTCAACTAGGCTATCAATATACAGTACTATTGTCTATTTCATCTTCATTGAGGTTCAGTCTACTTCCTAAATGTATAGTTCACTTCCTCCATCCCCCATCTCCCATCGGTCCTCAAGGTTGCACAGAAAAGGCCAGGCATCCACAGACATTCACCTTCCTCCAGCCATCATCATTGGTAGTTCCATGGTGAGGCACATATCGTTTCCTGGAAGGAAGGATGTCACAGGATTTCTTCCGTCCGTCCTACATCAGCAGCCAAGGGCTGGTTCTGTCGTAGTTACATGTGGGATCAAATGATATCAAAAGGGTAAATCAGAGATAATGAAACAGGAGCTGATTTGAGCTGATCAACACCCTGAAAGGCTCTGAAAAGCAGATGATTATCTCTGGCCCCGTGCCGTTGCAGGGTCGCAGCTGTAAAAGGTTCAGCAGGCTCTTAGCTCTTCATATCTGGCTTAAAGACTACTGGCACTCTGTTGGCATAACTGTTATTGACAATTTCGACTATTTTTGGAAACAAAAGATGCTCTACAGAGATGATGGACTCCACCCAAACCATCTAGGAGCCTGGACCCTCTCTTCATATTTCAAGACCGCGTTAAGATATTGACTCAGAGACAGACCAAGCCCCGCTCAGGTAATACCTCCCATCCTTTCTAAGCGCTGTTGTCGTACTGTTGTCTATACTGCCAGAAGTGTTGTCAGTTGTAATCTTGTACCCATTCATTTGAACTCCACTCTTAGATCTGCTATTGTTAGCGCAAAAGAGATGCCCACTGTGGTCTGCTCACCCAGTACTATTAGTTGAAATGTGAAGTCCATAATCTTCAAACCACGTAGAGGGCTTGGGCTGTTGCACGATGGCAACCAAAGCCCATGTAGGTCAGTTTACAGCATTCCATCATTGGTTACCCTGAGAGTTCCTCATACTGACATTGGCTGTGGTCTCATGCCCTATGGTGCCAACCTTGGAAAAGTCACTTGAATTTCTATTCTCTTCTATATTACAAATAGATAGACCAAATGGTGCAGTTTTATGCAATTTTATAGCCATACCAACTATGTCAATATCAACCATCAGAAAGGGCCTGCAACTGCATATTGAACATAGATGTTTTAAAATTCATAAAAGGACTTGGGTTGATACATCTAAACAATAGGAGCTTACTTCCTAAACTGGACTACGTTAAGATCTGGGCTATGCAGACGAATCCGGACATTCAGGTATTAACTGAAACTTAGACTCTGATATTAATATCGAGGGTTATAATGTGTTCAGAGCTGACAGACAGAGTAGAGGTGGTGAATTCGGCATTCTTATAAAAACGTATTTCTCTGTCTCTACTGAAATCCATTTCCCTTGCCAAAACCAAGCCTTTGTCTGAGGGAAAATGTATCCATAACTGTTATAAGAGTCTACCATCCTCCCTCAGCTAACCTTTGTGCAGGTTAACTAGTTTGTTGTCTACTTTTACTAAATCAGAAGTTATTATCCTGGGTGACCTAAATCATGATTGGGAAATGCAGACTTCAGACAATTTAAAAGACGTGTAATGATCTAAACTTAACCCAGCTGGTGACTAAGCCTACACAGCCTAACCCTAAAGATCATTCAAAGTCAACTCTGATTGATCTTATTGTAACAAATACACCAGAGAAATATGTTTCTACTGGTGTCTTTGCCCAAGATGTTAGTGACCATAGCCCAGTTGTTTGTGTTAGAAATTTTAGAATACACAATTCTAAGCCTCATGTCATCACAAAGAGGAACTTAAAAAACTTTAGTAATCTCAGTATGAAATATGCTAACATGATTGCCATTGCTAGCTAGATCGCTAGCTAAATCAGTTGACTAGCAACAAACTAGCTTAACAAACTCTTAAGGAGACAGTTAAGAAATCCGTGAGAAGATATTTGAGAAGTTCTTAAGAAAATCATTAAATATTAAGATATTGTTGAGGAATTGCACTTACGAACTATCTTATGAACTTTTAATTTTAAAGAAGCTTTTTAAGTTTTTGCATAACAAATGCCCCTGTTCTCTTCACAAATGTTAAACTTAATCTATATGCGGATGATACTGTTATGTATGCTACTGCCCCTACTGTTGATCTGGCTGTGTCAAAACTACAGTCAGATGATACCATTATGTATGCTACTGCCCCGACTGTTGATCTGGCTGTGTCAAAACTACAGTCAGATGATACCATTATGTATGCTACTGCCCCGACTGTTGATCTGGCTGTGTCAAAACTACAGTCAGATGATACCATTATGTATGCTACTGCCCCGACTGTTGATCTGGCTGTGTCAACTCTACAGTCAGATGATACCGTTATGTATGCTACTGCCCCGACTGTTGATCTGGCTGTGTCAAAACTACAGTCAGATGATACCATTATGTATGCTACTGCCCCGACTGTTGATCTGGCTGTGTCAACTCTACAGTCAGATGATACCGTTATGTATGCTACTGCCCCGACTGTTGATCTGGCTGTGTCAAAACTACAGTCAGATGATACTATTATGTATGTTACTGCCCCGACTGTTGATCTGGCTGTGTCAAAACTACAGTAAGATTTTATAGATGATACTGTTATGTATGCTACTGCCCCGACTGTTGATCTGGCTGTGTCAAAACTACAATCAGATGATACTATTATGTATGCTACTGCCCCGACTGTTGATCTGGCTGTGTCAAAACTACAGTCAGATGATACTATTATGTATGCTACTGCCCTGACTGTTGATCTGGCTGTGTCAAAACTACAGTCAGATGATACTATTATGTATGCTACAGCTCTGACTGTTGATCTGGCTGTGTCAAAACTACAGTCAGTTGATACTATTATGTATGCTACAGCTCTGACTGTTGATCTAGCTGTATCAGAACTAAGGTCAGATGATACTATTATGTATGCTACTGCCCCGACTGTTGATCTGGCTGTGACAAAACTACAGAAAGATCTTATAGATGATACTGTTATGTATGCTACTGCCCCAACTGTTGATCTGGCTGTGTCAAAACTACAGTCAGATTTTATAGCTTTGCAGGGATAACTTGCTGATTTAAAATTTGTGCTTAATACGGGCAAAACGAAATGCATGTTGTTTTTAAACTAAAATGTTTCAGATTAACTACATGTTGACTCATTAGATGGTTCTCCAATTGAACGTGTTCCTGTATATAAATACTTAGGCATTTGGATTGATATGGATTTTACATTTTAAAAAACATATAGACGAGCTGGTTAAGAAGCTAAGATTTAAAGTTGGATTTTTCTACAGAAACTGAACATGCCTTTCTCTAAGCAGTAGGAAGCAGTCTATTCCGTCAATCTTTTTATCTGTTCTTGATTATGGTGGTATCAAAGTGCAGCTGCTACTACTCTTAAAGCTTTGGATGCTGTCTACCATAGTGCCCTTCGTTTTGTTACAGGCGACAGTTTTGATACTCATCACTGCATCCTGTATCAAAAGGTTGGCTGGACTTCGCTAAAGACCCCTAGATCTCTACATTACTTTTGTTTACAAGGCCCTACTTTATCTAACTCTGTCTTATCTAACTTTGCTGTTGAAGTAGACACCGTTCACAGGATTGGTTAACTCTTGAGGTTCCTAGGATCTCCACCAAGCTAGGTAAATCTGCTTTTAGTTTTAATGCACCGTATTGCTGGAACAAAAATCTAAATACATTTCATCTTAATGTTCTGGGGCTGTTTGGGCAGTTTAGAGTATTGATTGGGGAAATGTTTGTGGAGGAATGTAA
>CM042401.1:33467859-33717859 GCA_023634145.1 Thymallus thymallus
CAACATCCTTCCATGGTTGGTTTCATTGATTCTCCCCTTAAACTGCCCCAAATTGACACAGTTTTAGCTACTACTTCCTAGTCCGTTGGAGAGGACCAGGTAAGCTAAGTGAGGTGTAGAATCGCTGATATACAAATAGTATTCCCTGCCAAATAATCAGCTTTGTGTGATTAAGATTCACAGAGCTATGCCTCCCCTGGCTTAGGCGATACCCCACCAAACACACAGGCACAACCAGACATTGATTGATTGATTGATTGGACACAGTTTGTGTCAGTTAAAGAACATTTGCTAGTATTTTAAACCTGCAGCAAACCTAGTGGATATTTCTGGTAATACCAGTCAAAGTAAAACCCCTCAAATAGCAACCAAAACAACTGGCCCTAAATGACTACTTGTCTCCTGAATACAAAGATCACCCAGACAGTCACACATCAACAGTCATCATACACCAAATAACATAGTTTGCCATTTAATTGCATAGCCAGTGTTTGACAAAGTCCAATGAGACACACACACACACACACACACACACACACACGGTGGGTCTGAACAGATTCCTGTGTGGAGCTGGATCTGAGGGAGTTGTAATAACGCCACGCTGGGCCTCCTTTATGGGCAGTTAATGAAAAACCCCGAGACACCGTAGCAGTTAGCGCCGTGCTGCGGCTCTCCTTCCCCCTGTATCCCACTGCGATGGATATTAAAAGTGTCTAATCAGTGTATAATCAGGCGGTTTCTATCAAAGAAGGGACTATGCTATGAGGGGAGAAGAAAAGAGCAGAATCTCATCTCCTGCTATCCATTCCCTTTCCTCTGTTCTTCTCAAGCTTCAATTCAAAAGAGGTAAAAGTTTTTTTTAGTTTTTTTTTCTTCGCAAGACGGTTCGACTGTGCTTTGAACAGTTTGTGTAAAATGATGAAGATAGAATCCGGGCTCTGCTGCATAACACAGAAAAAAACAGGTCAGTGTTTTTCCACTTTCTCGTAATCCGTTTTTCAATAACACTATTCAGGAGGACTGTCCCTATTTGATTCTGTATTCTTCTTATTCTTAACATCCTCCAAAAGTCCTATATGGGCTCTGGTCAAAAGTAGTGCACTGTATAGGGAATAGGGTGCCATTTGAGACGTATCCCTTGTCTTATTGGAGAAATGACAGAAATGATGGTATCAGAAATGATAAGGAAACCACTGGGCTCGAATGAATGAAGTCACCCTGTAGATAATGGCTCTGACCCCCAGACACTGAGGTTAGGGACTAGACAGAGGGATAGTCCAATTTAATTTAGAGTGATGCTTGCCCTTGGGCAGAATTCTTTACATCTATAGATCAGTGAAATGTCTTCCTTCACCCCACCCGGAGAAGAAAACATTGTGTTTGAGCACTGAGAAGTGATTGCCAATATCATTCTGCTGTTGTGTAGCCGCGTACAATCTGGAACTGGTGGTAATATTACAGAGAGCTGTACCTCACAGCATTACAGATTTCTAACCGCAGCCCCAAAGTAACCAGCCAAGAATATCATCCTTGTTGGTCAAAACACGGCTGCTAACACTTTAATATCCGTTATGCTTACGAGGAATGAAAAGAACGTACCTTGTTATGTCTCTTGTCAATCTAAGCGTTATTATGGAAAGAGACAGAATATGACAAGAACAGAGACCCCTTTCACACGGGCTAGCTACTACGGACTAAGTCAAGGTTAAGTATATCAACACTGTGGTGATGACAGGGAATGGAAAAATCATTTGTTCTCCGTCCTCTGCAACAGGCCCGAGAGCACATCATCTATTCAATTAGAGTGCCCGGACATAATTAGAAGTCTTGCTAAACATACATTTATTGAACAAGAGTTGTATCGATTTAATTACCGTAGCGCAGAGAAGCAAAACGAGCAACAGCAGATCCACCACGGAATAAATTATGCCATTTGCCACCCAGAGAGATATATATATATATATATATATATATATATATATATATATATATATATATATATATATATGAGAGAGAGAGAGAGAGAGGGAGGGTGAGAGAGAGAGGGAGGGTGAGAGAGAGAGTGAGGGTGGGTGGGTGGGTGGGTGAGGGAGAGAGGGTGGGTGGGTGGGTGGGTGAGGGAGAGAGAGGGAGGGTGGGTGGGTGGGTGGGTGGGTGTGTGGGTGGGTGAGGGAGAGAGAGGGAGGGTGGGTGAGGGAGAGAGAGGGAGGGTGGGTGAGGGAGAGAGAGGGAGAGAGAGGGAGGGTGGGTGGGTGAGGGAGAGAGAGGGAGAGAGAGAGAGGGTGGGTGGGTGAGGGAGAGAGAGGGTGAGAGAGGGTGGGTGGGTGGGTGAGGGAGAGAGAGGGAGAGAGAGAGAGGGTGGGTGGGTGAGGGAGAGAGAGAGAGGGTGGGTGGGTGAGGGAGAGAGAGGGAGAGAGAGGGTGGGTGGGTGAGGGAGAGAGAGGGAGAGAGAGGGTGGGTGGGTGAGGGAGAGAGAGGGAGAGAGAGAGAGGGTGGGTGGGTGAGGGAGAGAGAGAGAGGGTGGGTGGGAGAGGGAGATAGAGAGAGGGTGGGTATGAAAGCGAGGAGAGAGTGTTCATGCTTGCCTATGCATACTGTATGTGTTTCCCAGTACAAATGTGTGTGTGTGTGTGGCAGTGTGCGTGTATGTGCTTGCATACATTATAGTCTTGAAGTATTCAACTTGTAAAACATATGCAACACGCTGCCTACATGCTGCCAGGGCTTGAGGCAACATTTAGTCTTGAGAGGCACCTGCGTCCGTCTCTAAGGATGCTTTACCTCAGGGACAATTCCTTCTCCTTTATACAGTATGCATACGCTTCTCCATCTGGAAGTTTCATTAAAATCGTGCAAGAATGTCTGTGGATCCTCTGGAAGAATGTCTGTGGATCCTCTGGAAGAATGTCTGTGTATCCTCTGGAAAAGTGTCTGTGGATCCACTGGAAGAATGTCTGTGGATCTTCTGGAAGAATGTCTGTGGATCCTCTGGAATAATGTCTGTGGATCCTCTGGAAGAATGTCTGTGGTTCTTCTGGAAGAATGTCTGTGGATCCTCTGGAAGAATGTCTGTGGATCCTCTGGAAGAATGTCTGTGGATCTTCTGGAAGAATGTCTGTGGATTCTCTGGAAGAATGTATGTGGATCCTCTGGAAGAATGTCTGTGGATCCTCTGGAAGAATGTCTGTGGATCCTCTGGAAGAATGTCTGTGGATCTTCTGGAAGAATGTCTGTGGATTCTCTGGAAGAATGTATGTGGATTCTCTGGAAGAATGTATGTGGATCCTCTGGAAGAATGTCTGTGGATCCTCTGGAAGAATGTCTGTGGTTCCTCTGGAAGAATGTCTGTGGATCCTCTGGAAGAATGTCTGTGACCATTATGTTAGAGGGGGTACGACGTACGTGAGGATGGAGTTGGAAGTTAGCTTTTTCCTGCAGTCTAGAGCCATAACCATTATGTTAGAGGGGGCATAAAGTACTTGAGGATGGAGTTAGAAGTTAGCTTTTTAATGATGCACATTGATTCTTTAAGAACTTTTTTCTACCTGAGGAGTTTAGTATAATGGTATCATAACCCAAGAATGAAATACATTTTAGTATTTTCTAGTCTGGCAACCTTGTCAGCAGGCCTGGCAGCTGAGATAGTTAGACAAGCTACTCTAGCTTGAAATTTAAAGGTGCAATATGCGGAAATAGCTCCGCCATTTCCTGGTTGCTAAAATTCAGTTTCAGTTTATGTGACAAAACAAGCAATGTATAGTGTAGAGAATCATTGTACCATCTTAACCTCTGTGAAATATATTTTCCATAACTAAAAATATTGTAACAAAACCGGAAGTAAAAGATGCAAAAACAAAACTGAAGAACGGAAAGATTAGAAACAAAGCACATAGAACATACATACCGCTTCTTAAACTTGGGCTGCATTCCAAACACTTAAAAGACACACCCTATCCCCTCAGCCCTCAAATTAAGTGGACACTTCTGATGACGTATCATGACGTCTGACGAGTATACAAATGGGCCACCCTTGCCACCGTCACCTGTTCATCCCGCGATGATTGTATTTTCAGCCACCTGTAGCTTGTGGGTTCTTTATATATGAACTATATAATTATTAATATAAGCCTACTGTATGATAGCTAGCAAATTAATTAGTTAACTAACGTTAGCCTGCCTAGCTGAAACGTCTGAAGAAGGAAAATGTTGTATTTCTACAATTTCCAAAAGCTAACCAAACAAAAACATTACTTTTACGAGAAGTGTTTGTGCCATTATGTGCTTTAGTAGCACAATTTCTAACTTACTACATTCGTTTTTACTTACACTTGTATGTTGACGTTGAGGTTTTAAGTTTCGGCTGACTTTTCTTAGCGGATGTAAGAAACATCTACGGATGTACAGTCATCACGAATTGACTTATGGGGCGTTTCAGGCCCCGAAGTGAACATCATTGTACACTCGCAAACTCGATCAAAAACGAGGGCTGAGGGGCTTATGTTGCGACCTTTCCTTGTTTGGCTAATTGTTTGGACCGACGTCCAAGGTGGTGACGGAGATTCCCCCAAGGGGCATAAGGCGAGGGTAAGTGGACGAGGGTCTCTCTTTTATGAGTTTGAAACGCAGCCTTGCTTTCAATGAGAATGACAGATTTATAACTCACATTTCTATGTGAATTTGTCGGGTTGCCCTAAAAAGTGACATATTGCAGCTTTAACATCTAAAAAAACACAGGACAAATCTGATGGGGTCATGTGCTCTCTGGTGAAGAGTTAGGATTCTTCTCCGATCAATTGAAGGCTAGTCATGGTTAATGCGTCCCATAGTGTTTGGGAAGGATGTGAGAGTTCGTTCATGCAGAGGCTCCTATTGTGAATGTATGTACAGTATACTGACTATCAGGAAGAACTATTTACATGGTTTGCAGGACTGAAGATGGCTGTCTGAAAGAATGGAAAGAGGCTATAGATTATGCTGTCAGTTGTCATATGTATGACGGTGATTGGAAATCCCAGGAGAGGGTTTCATGTGGCGTGAGAAGTGGGTTGCCTTAGGCATCCTTCCGCTGCTATTTTAGTCTTATCGAGTTCAACTCAATTCCTTCTCACTTTCATAAAAAAGTGGTGGTAAGATGAAAGTGGTCCGCTGACAGTTGTGTCCTACGGCTGTATTGACCAGTGTCTCTGACAGCGTCTACCTCGATAATAACGTTTTTATTGAGCCAAGACCCCTGTCCACCAGCTCGTCTGCAGGTTGCCCCATGCAGCTCCGTGCCACAGAAGGGAAGAGCATGTACGGTGATTGTGAGAGGATTTTTTACAAAGTTTTTTTACAGGTACACTGCAGTGCAAGATTTAATTAGATACTGTATATGTAAGCAGTCGTTAGCCAAATAATGATAGAGATTGTAAACAGACAGTGTTGTTAACTAGAGACTTTTAATACACATAAGAAATCTGATCTTTGACATGGCAGTCTCCCTTTGCCGGTGCTATAATTTGGCCCAGTTTGATGCACGACAGTACCACGTTTTCTGATCTATCTATCTATCTATCTATCTATCTATCTATCTATCTATCTATCTATCTATCTATCTATCTATCTATCTATCTATCTATCGACCGACCGACCGACCGACCGACCGACCGACCGACTGACCGACCGGTATGAGAGAGAGAGAGAGTGGGTATGAGAGAGAGAGAGTGGGTATGAGAGCGAGGAGAGAGAGGAGCCTCTGGAAGAATGTCTGTGGATCCTCTGGAAGAATATCTGTGGTTCCTCTGGAAGAATGTCTGTTGATCCTCAGGAAGAATGTCTGTGTATTCTCGGGAAGAATGTCTGTGTATCCTCTGGAAGAATGTCTGTGGATCCTCTGGAAGCACTAATAATGTCAGTAAGGAGAAAGGGCGGCATGCACCCATTCTGTTAGAGGGGGCACAAAGTACGTGAGGATGGAGTTAGAAGTTAGCCTTTTCCTGCAGTCTAGAGCCTAGGGATGAAACGGTTAACCGTTTCACGATAAACCACAGTAAAAGTCCCGACGGTTAGTATTACCGTTTCAAATTGTAATAATCATTAAAACAGTGTTTGATTACCGCGGTTTGAAAAACTCACAGTAAATACTGTCCAGCATCAACCAAAGTTAGCAACAGTCTGACGTAGGCGCAGCATGCGACGTGGGTTTTGTTTTGTGTGAAAACATGGCGGAAGGCAGTGACAGCACTAAGGAGATTTTTCAGCCTTCTAAGAGGACCAAATCTGAAGTGTGGATGTATTTTGGGTTTTACAAGAGTGCTGAGGGAAACTTAATCGATGATGGTCACCCTGTCTGCAGAACATGCACAAAAGTGGGCAACACTTCAAATCTCTTGTCATCTTCGTGACCGCCACCCACTACAATAGCGAATGCAAGGTAAGTTAACTTTTAGCTCAATGCAAGATGTGGGGACTTCGGAATGGGGGAGAAACACTATAGACTCCTATACAAGACTCCTGTATTTATGTCAATTGTTAGGCTCATTGCAATTACTATCACTGTCTTCTTTAGACTCATTTGTATTTATGTAAATTGTGCATGGGGTCATTGCATTTAATAAAATGTAACACAGAAGATAGTGTGTGAGTGAGATAATAATAATAATAATTATAATGTAACAACACAATAATAATAATAATAATACATTTGCTATTCCCTTGTTTACAGAGAGGGCGTGCAGCAGGCAAACCCAGTGATGCTACTGGTCCCTTCTCATCTACAGTTGTGACACAGACACTCGAGCAAGCATTTAAAAGACAGGCTGCTTACGCACCCACATCAAAATATGCTCAAGACCTCACTGCAGCCCTTTCATATTACATTGCAAAGGACATACATGCATGATGTCAGGCCAGCAGCACCTCTTTATGAAGGAGAACAGACATACAATCAGTTCTGTTCATTTGATTTGTTTACATATTTTGTGTTGTTATTTTAATGTCAACACCTGCACATTGGATGTGTTTCCATATGGTTGTATTGTTCTTACAGGCACATTGCTTTACTTGTGTTGGGTTTTATATGAACATTTGATTTGCTTACTTAAGGTTGTGTTCATTAAAACCTGCACTAGGGAAACCTTTACCTCTCATGGCCACATGGTGCCATCTTTAATGTTCATGTTATTATTTTAATGTTTATGCACACAAAGTGCATAGTGCTGCTAATTGTATTTGTTGTTTGTTGGTTTTCAATATAAAACTTGATGAAATTATTTCACTGTGTGTATCAGTATATTTTTTAAAATTTCCAGCACATTTGAACAATACCGCGATAATACTGATAACGTGATAATTTTTGTCACTATAATCCTGATATGACATTTTCATACCGTTTCATCTCCACTAGAGCCATAACCATTATGTTAGAGGGGGCACAAAGTACGTGAGGATGGAGTTACAAGTTAGCTTTTTCCTGCAGTCTAGAGCCATAGCTATTATGTTAGATGGGGTACGACGTACTTGAGGATGGAGTTAGAAGTTAGCTTTTTAATGATGCACATTGATTCTTTAAGAACTTTTTTCTACCTGAGGAGTTTAGTATAATGGTATCATAACCCAAGAATGAAATACATTTTAGTATTTTCTAGTCTGGCAACCTTGTCAGCAGGCCTGGCAGCTGAGATAGTTAGACAAGCTACTCTAGCTTGAAATGGCTTGGTAGCTAGTTATGAAGGGAGGATGGGAACCAATCTAGCTGGCGAGCTAATGCCAACTTCATCAAATTGCTGGGTGGCTAGTATTACTGTTTGCCTGGTCCAGTTAGTGTGCTCCCTCTGCAAAATACAGCTGACAGATATTTTTTCTAAGCTTAAAAATTAAGTTTAGTAATTAATATAAAGGCGCAATATGCAGAAATAGCTTTGCCATTTCCTGGTTGCTAAAATTCCGTTTCAGTTTATGTGACAAAACAAGCAATGTATAGTGTAGAGAATCATTGTACCATCTTAACCTCTGTGAAATATATTTTCCATAACTCAAAATATTGTAACAAAACCGGAAGTAAAAGATGCAAAAACAAAACTGAAGAACGGAAAGATTAGAAACAAAGCACATAGAACATACATACCGCTTCTTAAACTTGGGCTGCATTCCAAACACTTAAAAGACACACCCTATCCCCTCAGCCCTCAAATTAAGTGGACACTTCTGATGACGTATCATGACGTCTGACGAGTATACAAATGGGCCACCCTTGCCACCGTCACCTGTTCATCTCGCAATGATTGTATTTTCAGCCACCTGTAGCTTGTGGGTTCTTTATATATGAACTATATAATTATTAATATAAGCCTACTGTATGATAGCTAGCAAATTAATTAGTTAACTAACGTTAGCCTGCCTAGCTGAAACTTCTGAAGAAGGAAAATGTTGTATTTCTACAATTTCCAAAAGCTAACCAAACAAAAACATTACTTTTACGAGAAGTGTTTGTGCCACGGATGTACAGTCATCGCGAATTGACTTATGGGGCGTTTCAGGCCCCGAAGTGAACATCATTGTACACTCGCAAACTCGATCAAAAACGAGGGCTGAGGGGCTTATGTTGCGACCTTCCCTTGTTTGGCAAATTGTTTGGACCGATGTCCAAGATAGTGACGGAGATTCCCCCAAGGGCATAAGGCGAGGGTAAGTGGACGAGGGTCTCTCTTTCATGAGTGTGAAACGCAGCCTTGCTTTCAATGAGAATGACAGATTTATAACTCACATTTCTAAAAAGTTACATATTGCAGCTTTAACATCTAAAAAAACACAGGACAAATCTGATGGGGTCATGTGCTCTCTGGTGAAGAGTTAGGATTCTTCTCCGATCAATTGAAGGCTAGTCATGGTTAATGTGTCCCATAGTGTTTGGGAAGGATGTGAGAGTTTGTTCATGCAGAGGCTCCTGGTGTTAATGTATGTACAGTATACTGACTATCAGGAGGAACTATTTACATGGTTTGCAGGACCGAAGATGGCTGTCTGAAAGAATGGAAAGAGGCTATAGATTATGCTGTCAGTTGTCATATGTATGACGGTGATTGGAAATCCCAGGAGAGGGTTTCATGTGGCGTGAGAAGTGGGTTGCCTTAGGCATCCTTCCACTGCTATTTTAGTCTTATCGAGTTCAACTCAATTCCTTCTCACTTTCATAAAAAAGTGGTGGTAAGATGAAAGTGGTCCGCTGACAGTTGTGTCCTACGGCTGTATTGACCAGTGTCTCTGACAGCCTCCCCTCGATAATAACGTTTTTATTGAGCCAAGACCCCTGTCCACCAGCTCGTCTGCAGGTGGCACCAAGCTGCTCCGTGCCACAGAAGGGAAGAGCATGTACGGTGATTGTGAGAGGACTTTTAACAAAGTTTTGCAAAGGCACACTGCAGTTCAAGATTTAATTAGATACTGTATATGTAAGCAGTCGTTAGCCATATAATGATAGAGATTGTAAACAGACAGTGTTTTTAACTAGAGACTTTTAATACACATAAGAAATCTGATCTTTGACATGGCAGTCTCCCTTTGCCGGTGCTATAATTTGGCCCAGTTTGAGGCACGACAGTACCACGTTTTCTGTTCTATCTACAGTTGAAGTCAGAAGTTTACATACACCTTAGCCAAATACATTTAAACTCAGTTTTTCACAATTTCTGACATTTAATCCTAGTAAAAATTACCTGTCTTAGTTAGGATCACCACTTTATTTTAAGAATGTGAAATGTCAGAATAATAGTAGAGAGAATTATTTATTTCAGCTTTTATTTCTTTCATCACATTCCCAGTGGGTCAGAAGTTTACATACACTCAATTAGTATTTGGTAGCATTGCCTTTAAATTGTTTAACTTGGGTCAAACGTTTCGGGTAGCCTTCCACAAGCTTCCCACAATAAGTTGGGTGAATTTTGGCCCATTTCTCCTGACAGAACTGATGTAACTGAGTCAGGTTTGTAGGCCTCCTTGCTCGCACATACTTTTTCAGTTCTGCCCACACATTTTCTATAGGATTGAAGTCTCCAATACCTTGACTCTGTTGTCCTTAAGCCATTTTGCCACAACTTTGGAAGTATGCTTGGGGTCATTGTCCATTTGGAAGACCCATTTGCGACCAAGCTTTAACTTCCTGACTGACTTGTGATGTTGTATCAATATATCCACATAATTTTCCTTCCTCATGATGCCATCTATTTTGTGAAGTGCACCAGTCCCTCCTGCAGCAAAGCACCCCCACAACATGATGCTGCCACCCCCGTGCTTCACGGTTGGGATGGTGTTCTTCAGCTTGCAAGCCTCCCCCTTTTTCCTCCAAGCATAACGATGGTCATTATGGCCAAACAGTTCTATTTTTGTTTCATCAGACCAGAGGACATTTCTCCAAAAAGTATGATCTTTGTCCCCATGTGCAGTTGCAAACCATAGTTTTTATGGCGGTTTTGGAGCAGTGGCTTCTTCCTTGCTGAGTGGCCTTTGGGGTTATGTCGATATAGGACTCGTTCTACTGTGGATATAGATACTTTTGTACCTGTTTCCTCCATTATCTTCACAAGGTCCTTTGCTGTTGTTCTGGGATTGAACCAGACTTGTGGAGCACTACAATTTTTTTTCTGAGGTCTTGGCTGATTTCTTTAGATTTTCCCATGAAGAGGCACTGAGTTTGAAAGTAGGCCTCTGGTCTGATGAAACAAAAATAGAACTGTTTGACCATAATGATCATCAATATGTTTGGAGGAAAAAGGGGGAGGCTTGCAAGCCAGCATCATGTTGTGGGGTGCTTTGCTGCAGGAGGGACTGGTGTATTTCATGAGGAAGGAAAATTATGTGGATATATTGAAGCAACATCTCAAGACATCAGTCAGGAAGTTAAAGCTTGGTCGCAAATGGGTCTTCCAAATGGACAATGACCCCAAGCATACTTCCAAAGTTGTGGCAAAATGGATTAAGGACATCAAAGTCAAGGTATTGGAGTGGCCATCACAAAGCCCTGACCTCAATCCTATAGAAAATTTGTGGGCAGAACTGAAACAGTATGTGCGAGCAAGGAGGCCTACAAACCTGACTCAGTTACATCAGTTCTGTCAGGAGGAATGGGCCAAAATTCACCCAACTTATTGTGGGAAGCTTGTGGAAGGCTACCCGAAACATTTGACCCAAGTTAAACAATTTAAAGGCAATGCTACCAAATACTAATTAAGTGTATGTAAACTTCTGACCCACTGGGAATGTGATAAAAGAAATAAAAGCTGAAATAAATAATTATATCGTAATTCTCTAATCTTATTCTGACATTTCACATTCTTAAAATAAAGTGGTGATCCTAACTGACCTAAAACAGGGAATTTTTACTAGGATTAAATGTCAGGAATTGTGAAAAACTGAGTTTAAATGTATTTGGCCAAGGTGTATGTAAACTTCTGACTTCAACTGTATCTATCTATTGACCGACTGACCTACCGACCGACCCGACCGACCTACCGACCGACCGATTGACCTGAGTCGACTGAACATAAAGGTTGAATACCGTATTCCCTATATAGTGAACTACTTTTGACATGAACCCTATGCGCTCTGGTCAAATGTGCACTATATAGTAAATAGGGTGCCATTTGTTACGCTGCTGAAGCCATTCCATGTGTTTCAACTTATCACAGCACCGTGTATCAGAGGGAGTCGCTGGCTCAGATCAACTTAACGTCTGATCAACTGACTGGTGTTGGAAAAAGCAGCCTTAGGAAAAATAAAATAAAACAGAGAGTGTTATTATGGCAGTACTCTCAACCCAGAGAAGGCTATTAGTGCTAAAGTTTACTAACAGGCTCTGGAACAGACTGCAGAAGCAACTAGCATCCACATTATCCCATCACTATCTCACAGTACAGCAGCCCTCCTCTGCTTGGATCATGCTTTACTGCTCTGTGTGTGTGTGTGTGTGTGTGTGTGTGTGTGTGTGTGTGTGTGTGTGTGTGTGTGTGTGTGTGTGTGTGCGCATTATATTTGATATTTTGTTGACCTTTATGATAGATTCTTTTAGCTGTCTTGTTGTCTCATTCTTTTTATTTTAATGTCTCGTTGGATCTGTGTTGCTTTTTGTTCATGAATGGTCTGTATTGCGTTTTGTGTGGGGACCCCAGGAAAAGTAGTTGTTACAATCGTAATGGCTAATGGGAGATCCAAGTAAACCCAGAAATAATTAGCGAAGATTCAGGCGCGTAATCGGTCTTTTTTCTGTCGTCTTCTTCCGTTCCAATAGATGGTATGGTTTTCCAAATAAGAATGTGTCTGCTATCTAGCAGAACATCTCATTAGGGTTTAAAATCATTACATTAGATTTATGTTAGCAGGGATCTAACAGCACGCTCTGTGTCTGCGCTCAATGTCACAATGCTTGGGTTGTTTACTTGTTTTAGATCCACATTGCTTAATGGAAAGAGAGAGGAATAGTGAATGAGGGTAGAGAATTACAGAAAGAAAGAGAGGGGGGTAGAGAATTACAGGAAGAGAGACAGAAAGAGAGGGGGTATAGAGAATTACAGGAAGAGAGACAGAAAGAGAGGGGGTATAGAGAATTACAGGAAGAGAGACAGAAAGAGAGGGGGTATAGAGAATTACAGGAAGAGAGACAGAAAGAGAGGGGGTATAGAGAATTACAGGAAGAGAGACAGAAAGAGAGGGGGTATAGAGAATTACAGGAAGAGAGACAGAAAGAGAGGGGGGGTAGAGAATTACAGGAAGAGAGACAAAAAAAGAGAGTGGGGGTAGAGAATTACAGGAAGAGAGACAGAAAGAGAGGGGGTATAGAGAATTACAGGAAGAGAGACAGAAAGAGAGGGGGTATAGAGAATTACAGGAAGAGAGACAGAAAGAGAGGGGGTATAGAGAATTACAGGAAGAGAGACAGAAAGAGAGGGGGTATAGAGAATTACAGGAAGAGAGACAGAAAGAGAGGGGGTATAGAGAATTACAGGAAGAGAGACAGAAAGAGAGGGGGGGTAGAGAATTACAGGAAGAGAGACAAAAAAAGAGAGTGGGGGTAGAGAATTACAGGAAGAGAGACAAAAAAAGAGGGGGGGTAGAGAATTACAGGAAGAGAGAGAAAGAGAGGGGGGGTAGAGAAATACAGGAAGAGAGACAAAAAAAGAGAGGGGGGGGTAGAGAATTACAGGAAGAGAGACAGAAAGAGAGGGGGGGTAGAGAATTACAGGAAGAGAGACAAAAAAAGAGAGGGGGGTAGAGAATTACAGGAAGAGAGAGGGGGGGTAGAGAATTACAGGAAGAGAGACAAAAAGAGACAGTGGGTACAGATGGGGATCCTGCATACCCTCTTTCTGTGAAGTTGCGGTTATTCTCCTAACACTGCTGTTTTTGAGTTTTACACCAAGTGTGCGCCACTGAACCTAGCTCTGGTCCAGGTTGTTATTGTGTGTTCCTTCCATAGTGAAGGTATGTATGCGCACTAACCCCCTGGGCCAGAGCTAGACTGAACCCTACCTCAATGTTTAACCCCCCCCCCCCCTTAAGCACAAGAGTCCGACTTTGAATTTAGTTTTTGATCAATGAAGCCCCTGAGCTACACCCATTGGTCCGTTGAATGTCAGAATCATTCATCTTAGCAACACACCCCATTTTGAAATGTAATTTCTATTGATCTGTTTAAAAAAACATTCAACTGTAGGATACACAAGAGGATATAGATTATATTGTTTGTCATAACTCTGGCAATAAATGATTGGTCAGCAAATGGTCACAGACCTGGGAGAAGGATCACTTTTAAAGTGATTACAGCAATCATATGTTTTGATTTGATTTCAATAATAACAGCGAAGACCCAACAAATCCCTCACAACAAGAACCAACAAATCCCTCACAGCAAAGACCCAACAAATCCCTCACAGCAAAGACCCAACAAATCCCTCACAGCAAAGACCCAACAAATCCCTCACAGCAAAGACCCAACAAATCCCTCACAGCAAAACCCAACAAATCCCTCACAGCAAAGACCCAACAAATCCCTCACAGCAAAGACCCAACAAATCCCTCACAGCAAAAACCCAACAAATCTCTCACAGCAAAGACACAACAAATCCCTCACAGCAAAGACACAACAAATCTCTCACAGCAAATACCCAACAAATCTCTCACACAAAGACCCAACAAATCCCTCACAGGAAAGACCCAACAAATCCCTGTCTTTGAGATGTACATCTATCACAGTGTCTCTGTTCTGACATCAAAACGAGGAAACATTGCATCCTTTGGCAAGCTTTCTGACTGATGTTTTTCGGGCTCTTCAAGATAATAATGCCGCGTATGGATTTCACCGTACCTCCATATTGCTGCTTTCACATTATCTCTATCAGTAGGCAATGCACAGTTCTGTCCTACGGCGGAATAGCAGGGGCAGACAGAGATTCTTCTCCTGAATCTTTTTTTTCTGTGCTATATATCCCTCCCTCTCTTCCTCCCCCTCCCCTCCTCTTCCTCATCCCTCTGTCCTTCCACATGTAGTGTGGAGGAACATGTGGGAGACAGCTGTGTGTGTAAACAGCTGTGTGTGGAGACAGCTGTGTGTGGAGGAAAAGGTGAGGGGGATGCTGGGAGCGTGTCGGTAACAGTGGCGGGACGAGGCCCGGTGCGGTTTAGGGATGCTGCCTGTTTACACAGCCAAGAGGCTGCAGACAGTCTGTTAGTCTAGTAGCTGAGTGGACCCAGCTGTGGAGCCTACAGTATTGCTGCTTGGTGGTTTACCAGGATTCTCCACTGTCAAAGCCAGGTCACATTAACAGGGAGGGAGGTGTGGTGAATGGAGGGGGAAGAGAGAGGAACAACAGAGAGACGACAGAGGGACCACGGAGAGAGGGAGGTGAAGTTCAGGGAGGAAGAGAGAGGGAGGTGTGGTGAAGGGAGGAGAGAAGGAGAGAGGGACAAGCCATCAAAAGACTGAATGTTTTGACCTGTTAAATCTGTTCACCCTTTGACTAGCCTGTCTTTCTGCTACATTTTTACATTTACATTTGAGTAATTTAGCAGATGCTCTTATCCAGAGTGACTTACAGTTAGTGAGAACATACAATTTCATATTTGTTTGTATTTTGTATTCTTATTTGTTGCTACGATAAGAGAATTTACGCTGTTTTTACAAAACATCCCAGTTGGATTTATTTAAGGCACATTTATGGGAGAGAGAGAACAAAGAGGAAGATAGCAGCACATCTGCACCCATCTGCGGGCTGAAGATAGCAGCACATCTGTACACATCTGCGGGCTGAAGATAGCAGCACATCTGTACCCATCTGCGGGCTGAAGATAGCAGCACATCTGTACCCATCTGCGGGCTGAAGGTAGCAGCACATCTGTACCCATCTGCGGGCTGAAGGTAGCAGCACATCTAACCCATCTGCGGGCTGAAGGTAGCAGCACATCTGTACCCATCGGCGGGCTGAAGATAGCAGCACATCTTTACCCATCTGCGGGCTGAAGATAGCAGCACATCTGTACCGATCTGCGGGCTGAAGGTAGCAGCACATCTGTACCCATCGGCGGGCTGAAGGTAGCAGCACATCTGTCCCCATCTGCGGGCTGAAGGTAGCAGCACATCTGTACCCATCGGCGGGCTGAAGATAGCAGCACATCTGTACCCATCTGCGGGCTGAAGCTAGCAGCACATCTGTACCCATCGGTGGGCTGAAAATAGCAGCACATCTGCGGGCTGTAGTATTTATAAAGCCACAATACAAGCATATGGTGATTCCCTATCATTCCTGTGGTTTTATGATCCATCTAAGAGCCCATTAGAACACAGAATTCCTCCTCTTGAACTAAATAAAGCAGAAAACGATTATTTAACCACTGCGCTGAGTGTGCAGAAGCTTCAATGAAACATACACTATAAATATAGCCCAGTATTTATGGGGTGGAAAAATGAAATGGCCGCCTCATCTGAAAATAACTTCCTCAGTGTTTAATGGGGAGGAGATGAGATGAGAAATAGTCTTCTACTGTGAGGTGAGAAGAAGAGGGATGGCTGGTACACTGTTCATGTCATATGCATGGTCTTTAGTGTGAGGCTGTCAGGCAGAGCTAAAAAGGGTCTGGCTTCATCCCAAATGGCACTCTATATAGTGCACTACTTGTAGGGCTCTGGTCATACATATTAAGTAGGGTACATATTAAGTAGGGAATAGGTGCCATTTGGGATTCAACATAGAGCTTGTTCTGAGGAAGGAATCATAGAAGGTGATTAGCACATCAATCATTGGTTCACTTCAACTCTGATCTAACACTTCCTTTCTTTTTCAGATGTTTTATTTGATTGAGATTGATTATTTATTGTCATCGATAGGACTAGATCTAGGAAAGGTGGCCTGAGGGATCAAACCCCAGCGTCTGGGGACATGTGGAGTCAGCTGCACTAGCGCTAGACCAGACTCTGGCATTACACGCCGTTTACTTTCCGACCAGTCAAAAACATTTATTGGAATTCTGACCTCCGACCTCATCCGGAAACAATATGGAATCCATAACAGCTCACCATTCTAAACACATGCCCAATGAACCAATCTAGTTGTCCTAGTTTGAATTCTTTATATTGCTCAGTGTCGAAAAGAATCACAAACGTCTAAGTTGACAACGCGTCTAGACGTTAATCAGGTGGAAATCACATCAGTATTCCGCTTCATTATGTTTCATGTCGGTGCCTGTGTGAGCGCTCATTAAAAGGAACTTCTAAATGCATATAGATGGCAATAAAGGAGAGAGAGAAATTGGACAGACGTGGCTGGCGCACCACTCTGTAATTAAGTGTATTGTGACTACTGTCAATAGGTGAGAGGTGGTAAGAACCGTGGTTAAATTCCCATCAGGTTTAATTACAGCCATGTTGGGCTCCGTGACAGACGGGGGGAGAGAAAATGAAAGGTGTTATATTGTGAGAAAAAGATCTCAGCGCGTCTCCACAGGTATAGCCTCGCAGGTTACGCAACCTGTCATTTCCATCCCAATCGTTCAATTCATTTCAGCCACAGCTTTTCTTTCTCAATTGTGTGTCTCTCTAGTGACTAGTCCAAGGCTGTGTCCCAAATAGCACCCTATTCACACACTTTCATATCGTCATCTCTCTGTGTCTCTGTGTTGTGCCCTTGAGCAAGGCAATTAACCCCTTACAACTGTTTCAAGGGTGCTGCACTGCGCCTGACCCATTGCTTCCAACCCCTCGGGGTGTCTGTGTCACAGGCGTCTGGTGGTACCTTAATTGGGGAGGATGGGCTCATTTTAATTGCTGGAACAGAATGAATGGAATGGTATCAAACACGCCATCTGTACTGTATGGCTGCCGTCTTGCGAGCTCCGACCCAACTTTGCTTTGCAAGAAAGGCATTTCACTGTATGTGAGAATAAAAACGTAAAACTTGAAACCTATTACCTAAATGGTGCAGTGCTTTAGACCAGAGCCCTGTTTCCATTAGAGGCATAGTTGAAGTCTAATGGAACGCAAAGACAGGTAGGTGTTTCCTCCATTTCCAAGTCAGGTCCAATCAACTGAATTTACCACAGGTGGACTCCAATCAAGTTGTAGAAACATCTCAAGGATGATCAATGGAAACAGGATGCACCTGAGCTCAATTTCGAGTCTCATAACAAAAGGGTCTGAATAATTATGTAAATAAGGTATTTCTGTTTTTCTTTGCCTTTGCAAAAATGTTTAAGAACCTTCTTTTGCTTTGTCGTTATGGGGTATCGTGTGTAGATTGCTGAGGTATTGTTTTTCTGAAGATGAATGCACTAATTGTAAGTCGCCCCCTGGATAAGAGCGTCCGCTAAATGACTAACGTGTACAAAATGTAACAATGCAAAGTGGGTCTGGGTCAAGCATTAACAATTATGGAGGCCGGACAAAAAAACCAAAAGGCTGGTCTGACAGTTGGAGAGAGTTTAAATATGTACACGTTGCACACGGGCGCACCACTGGGTTTCTAGCACATTCTCTCCCAAGGAATTTGTCTTGTCACTTTGACTAAATAATAGAGGATATGCGCTGAATATAGCCCCGCGGTATTCATCTAGCTAGCGTAGCTGAGCTAGCCATAACACATAGCACTCTCTCATCGTCACTAAAACTATTTGTAGCAGTGGTAGGAGGAGTCTGGGGAGTAGTGGATCATGAGGGTAACTTTTGAAACCAAGTAGTACTAGGGTGGAAAAAGAAACATCTCCTTACTGGTTTAGACAGATAATCCATATGATTCTTAATGACATCATTCATAGTCATTTATAATTGTAGTTTTCTGTGGTCATATTAGAGATATACTGTATATGTCTTCCTTGTTGTCTGGTCTCTGGTCATTACAGCCAATGACTGATTTAGTCAGTGTTGTGATGTTGACAGGCTTGTGTGGTCAGTTATTATTATTAATTGTTATTATGTTAGGTTGAAGGGTCATTTATTGTCTAATGAGGGCCCTCCTGTAGAGAGGCTACCAAGGTCCATCTAAGGGCCCCATGGAGGGAACTGGATCGCTCATTAGACCCCACTGTACTGTGAATGGACCATGTTATTAGTCAAGGAACATGTTATTGATAGGAGTGCCTGTCAGATATTGCCATCACTTTGCTTTGTGGTGAGCCAATCAGCTAGGATGTCAGAGAAGGGTATGGTGTCTGTTGACTTCTCAGACCAGTGTTATTGAAGCCAAGGTCATACAGAGGGATTTGATAATACAAATAAAAATGGATCAGTCAAAATGTTGAGCAAATTTACTCTGGTGAGAAAACCCAAATCATATTTCTATCTCATATTTCTCACTCATCCGTTCTTCCTCTGTTCCTCCTCTCTGTTCCTCTCGATTCGCACACCTTCATGTGTTGTGACCTTGAGCAAGACACTTTACCCCCTACAATTGCTCCAGGGGTGCTGCTCTGCGCCTGACCCATTGCTTCCAACCCCTCGGGGTGTTTGTCTCGGGTGCTTGGGTTGTGAGCAAAAATACAATTTTTTGTTTTCTACCAGTTAATGGACAATAAAGTATTAATCTTCTTCTCTCTAGGACACCCCTCCTCCCAGCTCCTACAACGTGCGGGAGTCCTTTGAGAAGACGTACGGCCGCGCCTCTTTCTCAGAACCCAGGAGTGATGGGGGCAGGAAACGCCAGAGCTCATTCCTGAGCGCAGCACCCAGACACTCCTCTTTCTTGCGCTACGATCCGGACATCCCAGGTACTGTAGGCCAGAGGTTCCCAAAATGTGGGGCGCGCCCTCTAGGAACTCAGTCCGGCTTTCAACTTACTCCTGAAAGTTGTAAAAGTAGAATGCACAAGGTGCAATTTCTAAATTGGGTAGTGCATCATCAGTTCCTCTTGTCATGTTAGTCATTGCATACCTTAGAGAGCTAGTTATATCAACTAGCTAACCATTTTTAGCTAGGTTTTTTAGCCCTATAGATTTTGTTGTAACGTTTGAGTCACTCATATCACATGACTACACATTAGACATGGCAAAATGTTCTCTGCACCCAATGACAAAATGTGTAGAGTTGTAGGAAGTAAGTTTCAAATATGCACGGGATGTTACCCAATCCTGGAAGGGGGGCCTGAGTGAAAACGTTTGGGAACCCCTGCTGTAGGCTACTGTGGTGTAGTGTGAAGTTGCCCCTAGACACTGATCTTGGGTCAGTTTTGCATTATCCCCGCTAATGGTTAAAGTTAAGATTGTGGAAGGGAAAGCTGATCCTAGATTTGTATCTTCACACTGTAGCAGGCTACCGTACTGACCATCATAGGTTTCCTAGACCTATTCCATGTCCTCAAGCACCGCCCAACAAGCTGGTCTCTAGCAGATCTGATCTCTTTTACTCTTTATTCATTCATTTCATTAAAGTGATGTTGAGTCAATTCAACTGTACAATTAGCTAGAAAGTGTCATTGTAGAGAGGTGAGGGTTGGAATTGTTTTAGAATAGTACAGAATACATGAATAAGGATGTACTCTAGTCTGAGGAGACTGTAGACTGGGCTTGTTGAGGAGACTGTAGACTGGGCTTGTTGAGGAGAATGTAGACTGGGCTTGTTGAAGAGACAATAGACTGGGCTTGTTGAGGAGACAATAGACTGGGCTTGTTGAGGAGACAATAAACTGGGCTTGTTGAGGAGACAATAAACTGGGCTTGTTGAGGAGACAATAAACTGGGCTTGTTGAAGAGACAATAGACTGGGCTTGTTGAGGAGACAATAGACTGGGTTTGTTGAGGAGACAATAGACTGGGCTTGTTGAGGAGACAATAGACTGGGCTTGTTGAGGAGACAATAGACTGGGCTTGTTGAGGAGACAATAGACTGGGCTTGTTGAGGAGACAATAAACTGGGCTTGTTGAAGAGACAATAGACTGGGGTTGTTGAGGAGACAATAGACTGGGCTTGTTGAGGAGACAATAGACTGGGCTTGTTGAGGAGACAATAGACTGGGCTTGTTGAGGAGACAATAAACTGGGCTTGTCGAGGAGACAATAAACTGGGCTTGTTGAGGAGACAATAGACTGGGCTTGTTGAGGAGACAATAGACTGGGCTTGTTGAGGAGACAATAAACTGGGCTTGTTGAGGAGACAATAGACTGGGCTTGTTGAGGAGACAGTAGTCCGGGCTTGTTGAGGACACAGTAGTAGACTGGACTTGTTGAGGTGTTCGATTCCTTTTAAGTAGTAACCACCTGCACTCATCCATCACCACCACGTTTGACCCCTTTCAATCATAACATGAAGCCAACTATAGGCCAGCCCAATGTCATTCCATTAACATGAAGCCAACTATAGGCCAGCCCAATTCCATACCATTAACATGAAGCCAACTATAGGCCAGCCCAATGTCATCCCATTGACATGAAGCCAACTATAGGCCAGCCCTATGTCATACTATTAACATGAAGCCAACTATAGGCCAGCCCAATGTCATCCCATTGACATGAAGCCAACTATAGGCCAGCCCTATGTCATACTATTAACATGAAGCCAACTATAGGCCAGCCCAATGTCATCCCATTGACATGAAGCCAACTATAGGCCAGCCCTATGTCATACTATTAATATGAAGCCAACTATAGGCCAGCCCAATGTCATCCCATTGACATGAAGCCAACTATAGGCCAGCCCAATGTCATCCCATTAACATGAAGCCAACTATAGGCTAGCCCAATGTCATACTATTAACATGAAGCCAACTATAGGCCAGCCCAATGTCATCCCATTAACATGAAGCCAACTATAGGCCAGCCCAATGTCATCCCATTGACATGAAGCCAACTATAGGCCAGCCCTATGTCATACTATTAACATGAAGCCAACTATAGGCCAGCCCAATGTCATCCCATTGACATGAAGCCAACTATAGGCCAGCCCTATGTCATACTATTAACATGAAGCCAACTATAGGCCAGCCCAATGTCATCCCATTGACATGAAGCCAACTATAGGCCAGCCCAATGTCATCCCATTAACATGAAGCCAACTATAGGCTAGCCCAATGTCATACTATTAACATGAAGCCAACTATAGGCCAGCCCAATGTCATCCCATTGACATGAAGCCAACTATAGGCCAGCCCTATGTCATACTATTAACATGAAGCCAACTATAGGCCAGCCCAATGTCATCCCATTGACATGAAGCCAACTATAGGCCAGCCCAATGTCATCCCATTAACATGAAGCCAACTATAGGCTAGCCCAATGTCATACTATTAACATGAAGCCAACTATAGGCCAGCCCAATGTCATCCCATTAACATGAAGCCAACTATAGGCCAGCCCAATGTCATCCCATTAACATGAAGCCAACTATAGGCTAGCCCAATGTCATACTATTAACATGAAGCCAACTATAGGCCAGCCCAATGTCATCCCATTAACATGAAGCCAACTATAGGCTAGCCCAATGTCATTCCATTCAAACACCATTTCCATTTCTCTTTGTGGTTAGCCTAATATTTACTTCAATTATACTTTAATTGCAAATGTTCTTTCAAAAAAGATTCATGACTTATTTGTATAATTTATGCAACCTATTTTACCCAAGTCTCAACCCCTTAACAAGAGATTGATTTGCATATAAATAGATCTGGCTGTGTGCAAAGTGTGCTCTCAAACACATGGCCAGTTCATTTCAGCTATTATTTAATTTGCATTTCAGAATATGGGGTATTATTTCACCCCTCATCCATGCCTTTCTGCAATCACATTTTGATGTCAACTTGATTGGAATATGTTCAACAATTTTAGGCATATACCTTCTTCCGTAGTCACCAAACGGCTGCGGTAGAAATGGGTTCTATGACACGGAATCTGCTCCAGGTGAAATGGGAATGTTTAGAATGCAAAAGAACTCTAGAAACCAATCAAATGTTTCTGTGGCGGTAAGCATCTTTGAGTTAGCTGGAGGTCAGACAAGCGATTGGCTCCGGCTTAGGGAAACCTAGCGTGGGAACCCCCAGGCTTACCGGTTTAATTTCCTTCCTCAACCTTCATCATTTAGTCCAAATGTCACCTAGCATACTTAAACAGTAGTATTACCTCGTCATGTTTTCATTCACTATGTATTGCTAGGATCATTGGTTATTTACATCAGTGACCGAGTGAGGGAGTCCTTGAGAGTTAGCTCAGTCCCTAATCTACACTTCTCTTCTCTTGTGATATCTTATTGGAATATGAATGGTTTATAGTGATGAGACTGGTTTATAGTGATGAGACTCAGAGCCCTCTCCTCTCCTCTCCTCTCCTCTCCTCTCCTCTCCTCTCCTCTCCTCTCCTCTCCTCTCCTCTCCTCTCCTCCAGGTCCAGGTCAGTATAGTCCTGACATCAAGTCCAGTCCCCAGATGGCTCTGATTGTGTCCAGGCAGGATCGCTTCAAAGGCCCCAAGAACACCAACCCCGGCCCGGGCACCTACGAGGTCAGACTAGCTTTTACCATGTAACATCAGTCTACCTGAGATGCTTAAACGTACATGAATTGCCCCAACATTATGAGAACCTCGGTTTCAAAATCAATTCAAACACTTTATCTGTGCCTTTCTGAGATCGCCTGTCTTAATAAACCATTTTATTATGGATCCCCATTAGTTCCTGACAAGGCAGCAGCTACTCTTCCTGGGGTTTATTATGGATCCCCATTAGTTCCTGCCAAGGCAGCAGCTACTCTTCCTGGGGTTTATTATGGATCCCCATTAGTTCTTGCCAAGACAGCAGCTACTCTTCCTGGGGTTTATTATGGATCCCCATTAGTTCCTGCCAAGGCAGCAGCTACTCTTCCTGAGGTCCAAACACATTAAGACACTTACATGACACATAAAACAAGATATAAAACAGTTAATCATATAACATTGTCACACCACCACACATCCACAACACAAAATGGATAATACCACTATACAACAATATTACAGGGTACGTGTGTGTAGAGTGCGTGTGCTAGCACCCGTGTGAGTATGCGTGTGTCTGTACCTTTGTGTGTGTCTCTTCACCAACCCCGCCATAAAGTGTATTTGTATCTGTTTTTTTAATCTGATTCTACTGCTTGCATCAGTTACCTGATGTGGAACAGAGTTCCATGTAGTCATGGCTCTATGTAGTACTGTGCGCCTGCAATAGTCTGTTCTGGACTTGTGGACTGTGAAGAGACCTCTGGTGGCATGTCTTGTATGCATGGGTGTCTGAGCTGTGGCTAGTAGTTTAAACAGACAGCTCGGTGCATTCAGCTTGTCAACACCTCTTACAAAAACAAGTAGTGATGAAGTCAATCTCTCCTCCACTTGGAGCCATGGGAGATTGACATGCATATTATTAATGTTAGCTCTCCGTGTACATTTAAGGGCCAGCCGCGCTGCACTGTTCTGAGTCAACTACAAGTCCTTCTTTGTGGCATCTAACGACTGAACAGTATTCCAGGTGCGACAAAACTAGGGCCTGTAGGACCTGCTAATGTGAAGGATGCATTCAACTCCACTGTGCTAATGTGAAGGATGCATTCAACTCCACTGCACTCCCTCCCCTCGGTAGATCGGATCACAACCTTATCCACCTCACCCCACTCTACAGACCTATGATCCTTAAATTCCAGGTCAGAGTTGTAAATGAGAACTTGTTCTCAAATGGCCTACCTGGTTAAATAAAGGTGAAATAAAAAAAATAAAAACAGCAGCCAGCGACCACTAGGACCGTTAGGAGATGGTCACCGGAGGCGAATGAGGCCCTATAAGACTGCTTTGAGACAACAGACTGGGATGTGTTCTGTGAGGCTCATGGGGAGGACATTGATGGATTTACAGATTGCATAACGGACTATATACATTTTTGTGTAGACAACACCGTACCCACCAGGAAGGTACGCTGTTTTCCAAATAATAAACCCTGGGTCACCAGCGACCTGAAGGCCCTGCTGAATGAGAAGAAGAGGGCCTTCAAGGAGGGGGACAAGGACAAATTAAAATGCGTCCAGAGGGAGCTGAAGTTGCAGATTGCTGAGGGGAAGAGAGTGTGTAAGGAGAGGATGGAGAACAAGCTGAGGCAGAGCCAGGTGAGAGAGGTGTGGAATGGTATGAGAAATATCACTGGCTTCAAAAAGTCAAACAGTGGGCAGATGGAGGGGACCTAGGACAGAGCCAATGAGCTGAACCAATTTTTTAACAGGTTCGATAAGAGCTGTGTCAACCCCTCCTCCAGCTCTCTAGGCCACACACCCTCACGGCTGTCCCACCCCCAACTCTGCAAACGACACCTCCGTTGAGACAATTAGCAACCCCCTCCCCACCCCTCGCTCCCTTCTGGACTGATCTGCACATCATGAAGACCCTGGAAAGGTTAGTCCTTGCACACCTCAGACCCCTGGTGTGAATAGCAACACAGGGGCCCCCCAGGGAACGGTCCTGTCCCCCTTCCTGTTTACCCTCCACACCTCGGACTTCAGATATAACTCTGAAACATGCCACCTGCAGAAGTTCTCGGATGACTCCACAATTGTAGGGAGCATCAGGGGCGGGATGGAGGAGGAGTACAGGAGCACAATCAATGACTTTGTGGAATGGTGTGAGCAGAACCACTTTCAGCTCAACATCAGCAAAACAAAGGAAATGATGGTGGACTTCAGGAGAATCAAGGCCCAACCGACTGCAGTCCCTATACAGGGGATGGATGTGGAAATGGTTGGGTCATACAAGTTCCTGGGAGTCCATATGGACAGCAGGCTGGAATGGGCTGGTAACACCGGGGTACACCGGTGATACTTCTCGGGTAAATAAGCTGATCAGAAAGGCTAGCTCTGTTCTGGGGATTAACCTTGACACTCTAGAGGAGGTGGCGGAGAGAAGGATCCTGGCCAAACTGCTGGCCATCATGGACAAAGTCACCCACCCATTGCATACCATGGTTATGATGCAGAGGAGCACTTTCAGTCACAGACTGATCCCACCACCATGTGCCAGAGAGCGCTACTGGAGGTCCCTCCTGCCGGCTCACCTGGGTGCCGTGCCGTCGGCATCATAGACCTGGAACTGTACTGTTGGGGTGTTAGGACCTAGTTTAACAATTAAGCATACATCCATCCGTGAGTAACTTTTTGGTCTGTAATCACTTATTCACTCAGGACTTATTCATTCAGCACTCATTCATTCAGGACTGTATATACATATTCATATACAGTTGTTATATCATATCAAGTGCATATCACGTGCAATAAGTAATTATTGGACTGAACTTACGTAGTCATTCACTCAGGACTGTATATTAGTATCCTGTCAGTAGTATCTTTCTTTTCATTGCATTTACGTGCATTTATCTGTAATTAAACCCTGTACTAAGGACTATATTTTAAGGGAATTACTATTATTACCCTCAATTATATCATATGCACATTTAGCTATTTAAGTATCTCTTCCTGTCATTTACCTGTACAGTTAATTTAACCATGCAAATATTAATTTACCTGTACATTTAACCAGACTGTATATTAAGTAAACTATTATTACCCTCATTTACTGTATATCATACGCACATTTAGCTATTTAAGCTATTTATGCAAATATTTTTTATTTATATCAACTTGCAATAATTTTATAATATGTACACTATAACAATGTATAGTGTACATATTCAGTCATTCACTCATACTATGCAATGCCTTTTTATAGCATTTTTGCACTCCAGACTGTATTTTTAAAGTAATATCTATCTATCTATCTATCTATCTATCTATCTATCTATCTATAGTCGTATGAAAAGGTTTGGGCACCCCTGACAATTTCCATGATTTCCATTTATATATATGTCACGGTGCGTAGTATTAATGGGACGGTAAACGGAGCGCTGGTGCAGTGTCATCCTTTTATTATTGTGGAGTTGTTCTCACGAAGCACAAAAATATAAAAGGAGAGTGAAAACAAAGAACAATCTACAAACAAAACACGGTGACTTACTTTTGGTGGCTGCAGGCAGTGCAGACACACACAAACGAACAATGATCCACACACAGGTGGCTGTGTGTGGAGTCTAAATACTATCCCCAATCAGAGACAACGCTAGACAGCTGTCTCTGATTGGGGATGATAATCTCCCTAGTTAGTGTGTGAGAGCTTGGTTGTGTGCCTCTCTCCTCCCCTAGGTGGGAGTAAGAGGCCTTACCACAACCAAGCCCTCACAGTACCCCCCCCTAAGGTGCGGACTCCCGATCGCACACAAAAAAAATCCCCCCTCTCCTGAAAGAGAAAATGTCCAAAACTCTAGGGGGGACATGGCGGGGTACTGAGGTGGTTGCTGGTGGGGGCTCCGGTTCCGGTTCCGGGCGTGGCACAGGCTGTGAGAGTAGCTTCTCTCCTACCTCTCCGTTGCACGCCCGGTCCGGTCCGGACCCCGGCGCGATGGTTCCCCCCTCAGTACTCCCGCCTTCCACCAAGTCCTGTCTGGACCCTGGTGTGGGAGCCCTCGACCCTGGAGAGGGGCTGACAACCGGCCCCGGACTGGGCACCGGTGGAGCGGACTGCTCCTTCCCTGGAGCGACGTAGACAACCGGCCCCGGACTGGGCACCGGTGGAGCGGACTGCTCCGGCACTGGAGCGACGCCGACGACCGGCCCCGGACTGGGCACCGGTGGAGCGGACTGCTCCGTCACTGGATCGACGTAGACGACCGGCCCCGGACTGGGCACCGGTGGAGCGGACTGCTCCTTCACTGGAGCGACGTCGATGACCGGCCCCGGACTGGGCACCGGTGGAGGAGGCTCCAGGCCTTGAGCTGTGGCTGGAGGCTCCAGGCTGCTGACCTTCGCTGGAGGTGGCGGAACGCTGACCTTCGCTGGAGGTGGCGGAACGCTGACCTTCGCTGGAGGTGGCGGAACGCTGACCTTCGCTGGAGGTGGCGGAACGCTGACCTTCGCTGGAGGTGGCGGGGCGCTGACCTTCGCTGGAGGTGGCTGGGCGCTGACCTTCACTGGAGGCCTCGGGCTGCTGACCTTCACTGGAGGCCTCGGGCTGCTGACCTTCACTGGAGGCCTCGGGCTGCTGACCTTCTCCGGAGGCCTCGGGCTGCTGACCTTCTCCGGAGGTCTCGGGCTGCTGACCTTCTCCGGAGGTCTCGGGCTGCTGACCTTCTCCGGAGGTCTCGGGCTGCTGACCTTCACAGGAGGCCTCAGGCTGCTGACCTTTACAGGAGACCTCAGGCTGCTGACCGTCACAGGAGGCCTCGGGCTGCTGACCTTCTCCGGAGACCTCAGGCTGGATGCCGTGCCCACCCTGGGCACCGACGCAGAGGTGGTCTTCAGCCCTGCAGCTGGTCTGGCTGTCGGCCCCAGACTGGGCACCGACACACTATGGAGCTCCTGCTCCACAGCGGGACTGAACGTCGTGCCCACCCTGGGCACCGACGCAGAGATGGTTTCCAGCCCTCTGGTGGGGCTGGCTGTCGGCCCCAGACTGGGCACCGACACGCTATGGAGCTCCTGCTCCACAGCGGGGCTGAACGTCGTGCCCACCCTGGGCACCGACGCAGAGATGGTTTCCAGCCCTCTGGTTGGGCTGGCTGTCGGCCCCAGACTGGGCACCGACGCGCTATGGAGCTCCTGCTCCACAGCGGGACTGAACGTCGTGCCCACCCTGGGCACCGACGCAGAGATGGTATCCAGCCCTGTTGTTGGGCTGGCTGTCGGCCCCATGCTGGGCACCGACGCGCTATGGAGCTCCTGCTCCACAGCGGGACTGAACGTCGTGCCCACCCTGGGCACCGACGCAGAGATGGTCTCCAACCACAGAGCTGTGCTGGCGACCGTCGTTGTAGCCTCCGTGCGAGGAGTAGGCACGGGGCGTACAGGACTGGGGAAACGCACCAGTGGTCTGATGCGAGGCGCTGGCACGGGTCGCGCCGGGCTGGGGAAACGCACCGTTTGGCTAGTGCGTGGAGCAGGCGCGGGCCGTACCGGGCTGGGGAAACGCACCATAGGGCTGGTGCGTGGAGCTGGCACGGGTCGCGCCGGGCTGGGGAAACGCACCGTTTGGCTGGTGCGTGGAGCAGGCGCGGGCCGTACCGGGCTGGGGAAACGCACCGTTGGGTTGGTGCGTTTAGCTGGTACGGGACGCACCGGGCTAGTGTTGCGCACCGATGGTTTGGTGCGCAGAGTCGGTCTCCTCCTCCTCCGACTCTGGACCGGCGCTGGAGGCACCGGACTGGGAACTGGCGCTGGAGCACGACTGTCCCTGTCGTGCCTACTCCACCGCCAATCCCCATCCTGTGAGGGTTCCTCCGGGAACCCCCACGAGTGAGGGAACAGAAGCACATCGTCGTCGTCTTCCTCCGACTCCTCCCTGTACTCCTGCTCCCATGGCTGTAGGGGCTCCTCCTGGAACCCCCACGAGTGCAGTGGTCGGGGCTCTTCTCCCTCGATCCCCGACCACCCCCATAGCCCCCCCCCAAAATCAGTTTGAGGGGTTTTCTGGGCTCCACGCTGGTCCTCAACTCTAGCCCGGTGACGTGTCCTCCGTCTCCGGCGCCTCGGCTGCTCCGGACCCCAGCCTTCCTCCACCGCATGATAATGGTAGACATCCTCTTTCGATAATTTTCCCATATCGTAGAGGATGTCTACCAGTGTCTGCTCTCGTTGTGTCCCAGGGTGGTGGATCATTCTGTCACGGTGCGTAGTATTAATGGGACGGTAAACGGAGCGCTGGTGCAGTGTCATCCTTTTATTATTGTGGAGTTGTTCTCACGAAGCACAAAAATATAAAAGGAGAGTGAAAACAAAGAACAATCTACAAACAAAACACGGTGACTTACTTTTGGTGGCTGCAGGCAGTGCAGACACACACAAACGAACAATGATCCACACACAGGTGGCTGTGTGTGGAGTCTAAATACTATCCCCAATCAGAGACAACGCTAGACAGCTGTCTCTGATTGGGGATGATAATCTCCCTAGTTAGTGTGTGAGAGCTTGGTTGTGTGCCTCTCTCCTCCCCTAGGTGGGAGTAAGAGGCCTTACCACAACCAAGCCCTCACAATATAATTGGGTGTTTGGATCAGCAATTTCATTTTGATCTATCAAATAACTGATGGACACAGTAATATTTCAGTAGTGAAATTAGGTTTATTGGATTAACAGAAAATATGCAATATGGATCAAAACGAAATTAGACAGGTGCATAAAGTTGGGCACACCAACAGAAAAATCACATCAATATTTAGTAGAGCCTCCTTCTGCTAAAATAACAGCCTCTAGATGCTTCCTATAGCCTCTAATGAGGTCTAGATTCTGGATGAAGGTATTTTGGACCATTCCTCCTTACAAAACATCTCCAGTTCAGTTAGGTTTGATGGTTGCCGAGCATGGACAGCCCGCTTCAAATCATCCCACAGATTCTCAATGATATTCAGGTCTGGGGACTGGGATGGCCATTTCAGAACATTGTACTTGTTCCTCTGCATAAATGCCCGGGTAGATTTTGAGCAGTGTTTTGGGTCGTTGTCTTGTTGAAATATCCAGCCCCGGCGTAACTTCAACTTTGTGACTGATTCTTCAATATTATTCCCAAGAATCTGCTGATATTGAGTGGAATCCATGCAACCCTCAACTTTAACAAGATTCCCAGTACCGGCACTGGCCACATAGCCCCACAGCATGATGGAACCCCCACCAAATTTTACTGTGGGTAGCAAGTGTTTTTCTTGGAACGCAGTGTTTTTTTGCCGTCATGCATAACGCCCCTTGTTATGACCAAATAACTCAATCTTTGTTTCATCAGTCCACAGCACCTTATTCCAAAATGAAGCTGGCTTGTCCAAATGTGTGTTTGCATACCTCAAGCGACTCTGTTTGTGGCGTGTGTGCAGAAAAGGCTTCTTCCGCATCACTCTCCCGCACAGCTTCTCCTTGTGCAAAAATTTTTGAACGATGCACAGTGACACCATCTGCAGCAAGATGAAGTTGTAGGTCTTTGGAGGTGGTCTGTGGACTGTTTTTGACTGTTCTCACCATCCTTCGCCTTTGCCTCTCCGATATTTTACTTGGCCTGCCACTTCTGGCCTTAACAAGAACTGTGTCTGTGGTCTTCCATTTCCTCACTATGTTCCTCACAGTGGACACTGACAGCTTACATCTCTGCGATAGCTTTTTGTAGCCTTCCCCTAAACCATAATGTTGAACAATCTTTGTTTTCAGGTAATTTGAGAGTTGTTTTGAGGCCCCCATGTTGCCGCTCTTCAGAGGAGAGTCAAAGAGAACAACGACTTGCAATTGGCCACCTTAAATACCTTTTCTCATGATTGGATGCACTTGTCTCTGAAGTTCAAGGCTTAATGAGCTCACCAAACCAATTATGTGTTCCAATTAATCAGTGCTAAGTAGTTACAGGTATTCAAATCAACAGAATGACAAGGGTGCCCACATTTTTGCATAGCGTATTTTTCACATCTGATTTAATTTCATACAACTTAATATTGCTACACTAAAAATCTTTGTCTGGACAATACCCCAGTAGTCAGCTTTTATTAGAAAATGAATGGCATGGCACTGTGATCATTTTCTGTGACGACAGAGTAAATTATTATGCATCTATCTATCTATCTATCTATCTATCTATCTATCTATCTATCTATCTATCTATCTATCTATCTATCTATCTATCTATCTATCTATCTATCTATCTATCTATCTATCTATCTATCTATCTATCTATCTATCTATCTATCTAGCTAAATACATTTAAACTAATTTAAACTGACATTTAATCCTAGTTAAAATCCCTGTCTTAGGTCAGTTAGGATCACCACTTTATTTAAGAATGTGTAATGTCAGAATAATAGTAGAGAGAGCTTTTATTTCTTTCATCACATTCCCAGTGGGTCAGAAGTTTACATAAACTCAATTAGTATTTGGTAGCATTGCCTTTAAATTGTTTAACTTGGGTCAAAAGTTTTGGGTAGCCTTCCACAAGCTTCCCACAATAAGTTGGGTGAATTTTGGTCCATTCCTCCTGACAGAACTGATGTAACTGAGTCAGGTTTGTAGAGCTCCTTGCTCACACACGCTTTTTCAGTTCTGCCACAAATCTTCTATAGGATTGAGGTCAGGGCTTTGTGATGGCCACTCCAATACCTTGACTTTGTTGTCCTTAAGCCATTTTGCCACAACTTTGGAAGTATGTTTGGGGTCATTGTCCATTTGCTTGCAACCCTCCCCCTTTTTCCTCCAAACATAACGATGGTCGTTATGGCCAAACAGTTATATTTTTGTTTAATCAGACCAGAGGACATTTCTCCAAAAAGTATAATCTTTGTCCTCATGTACAGTTGCAAACCGTAGTCTGGCTTTTTTATGGCGGTTTTGGAGCAGTGGCTTCTTCCTTGTTGAGCGGCCTTTCAGATATAGGACTCGTTTTACTGTGGATATAGATACTTTTGTACCTGTTTCCTCCAGCATCTTCACAAGGTCTTTTGATGAACGTGGTACCTTCAGGTGTTTGGAAATTGCTCTCAAGGATGAACCAGAGGTCTGCAATGTTTTCTCTGAGGTCTTGGCTGATATCTTTTGATTTTCCTATGATGTCAAGCAAAGAGGCACTGAGTTTAAAGGTAGGCCTTGAAATACATCCACAGGTACACCTCCAATTGACTCAAATTATGTCAATTAGCCTATTAGACTGACTTCTCCCCATCTTAGCTACTGTTGTATCGACATGTTTTGACCATGAAAGTTTACAATCAAGGGTTACTCCAAGCAGTTTTGTCACCTCAACATGCTCAATTACCACGTTATTTATTAGGGTTTTAGTGAATGATTTGTCCTAATTTAATGCTTTTATTTTTAGAAATATTTAAGACTAACTTATTCCTTGCCACCCGTTCTGAGACTAACTGTAGCTCTTTGTTAAGTGGTGCAGTCATTTCAGTCACTGTAGTAGCTGGCGTGTATAGTGTTGAGTCATCCGCATACATAGACTCAGTGGCATGTTGTTGGCTCTCCAGGAAGACTTAAGCAAAACACTCATTGTGACATTAACACAGAACAGTATTTTGCCATCTCTGTTGACTTGGACAACTGGAATATAACTATTGTAGTAGCAAAGACAAATGAATGGTGTATTTCTTTTACAAAATGTAAAAAGTAATGCAAAATGTATTTCACAGGTATTTGACAAATGAGATCTGTGTCAGATGTGTAAGCCTGTAGTACCTATCTCTCTGTTATATAGAGCAAATAAAGCTTTGGGAATTACCATGTAGTCATAAAACTTGTCAAGTGTTTGAAATGATCTCCCACCTCTTTTCAGTCTTATTAGGCTATGGTGCATTAAACATTACAGTGCAGAGAAACCTTTCAAAAGTAGCCCTTGCTTTTCAATAGCTGGTCTGAGTCCCAAATGGCACCCTATACCCTATATAGTTCACTACTTTTGACCAGAGACCGTTTGACCAGAGACCTGGTTAAAAGTAGTACACTATTTAGGGAATAGGGTGCCATTTGGGACGCAAAGCCTGAGCTTCATATCACTGTAATTGGCTAGTAACTGTAAATCAATACACTATTGGAATGGCACGGTGGAACTACATGGTTGGAATGTGAGTAGGGAAATATGTTATTGTGACAGACAGAGCAAGCAAATGTGTCTGTGTTTGAGCGACTGTGTTTGAGAGACTGTGTTTATGACACTGTGTTTATGAGACTGTGTTTGAGAGACTGTGTTTATGAGACTGTGTTTATGAGACTGTTTGAGAGACTGTGTTTATGAGACTGTGTTTATGAGACTGTGTTTATGAGACTGTGTTTATGAGACTGTGTTTGAGAGACTGTGTTTATGAGACTGTGTTTGAGAGACTGTTTGAGAGACTGTGTTTATGAGACTGTGTTTATGAGACTGTGTTTATGAGACTGTGTTTGAGAGACTGTGTTTATGAGACTGTGTTTATGAGACTGTGTTTGAGAGACTGTGTTTATGAGACTGTGTTTGAGAGACTGTTTGAGAGATTGTGTTTATGATACTGTTTTTGAGAGACTGTCTTTGTGTGTGTGTGTGCATCTGCATACTCGTGCGCCTGTAGCCGCATCACCCCTGTGCGCCCCCGCTGTGGTGGTGATTCCCTGGGCATCCCATCCCATCACCTGTTCAACCCCAGGGCACTTCAACCCCCGGGCACCCTAGCGCTGAACCCTCCCAAACACATCAAATAGATCAATAAGCACCAAGCTGCTCCTTCTCCCAACGTAGCTCCTGGCATACAGATCGGGCTACCGCCACGATTCGCTCTGTGAATATGTGGATCTCAGAACTAGGAGGGGGGAGGTCAAGCTTTGAAGTGCAGGTAGGATTCTCACAAATTTCCTCTTTTTGTGCTGTTGGCTATTTTAGTGAACACCACACTCATATACTGCACTCTGACTCTACTCTAGTGGCCTTAAGGTCAGCAGAGGGTGGAGTCTACTCTAGTGGCCTTAAGGTCAGCAGGTGGTGGAGTCTACTCTAGTGGCCTTAAGGTCAGCAGGTGGTGGAGTCTACTCTAGTGGCCTTAAGGTCAGCAGGTGGTGGAGTCTACTCTAGTGGCCATAAGGTCAGCAGAGGGTGGAGTCTACTCTAGTGGCCATAAGATCAGCAGAGGGTGGAGTCTACTCTAGTGGCCTTAAGGTCAGCAGGTGGTGGACTCTACTCTAGTGGCCATAAGGTCAGCAGAGGGTGGAGTCTACTCTAGTGGCCATAAGGTCAGCAGAGGGTGGAGTCTACTCTAGTGGCCATAAGGTCAGCAGAGGGTGGAGTCTACTCTAGTGGCCATAAGGTCAGCAGGTGGTGGAGTCTACTCTAGTGGCCTTAAGGTCAGCAGAGGGTGGAGTCTACTCTAGTGGCCATAAGGTCAGCAGAGGGTGGAGTCTACTCTAGTGGCCATAAGGTCAGCAGAGGGTGGAGTCTACTCTAGTGGCCATAAGGTCAGCAGGTGGTGGAGTCTACTCTAGTGGCCTTAAGGTCAGCAGAGGGTGGAGTCTACTCTAGTGGCCATAAGGTCAGCAGAGGGTGGAGTCTACTCTAGTGGTCTTAAGGTCAGCAGGTGGTGGAGTCTACTCTAGTGGCCATAAGGTCAGCAGGTGGTGGAGTCTACTCTAGTGGCCTTAAGGTCAGCAGAGGGTGGAGTCTACTCTAGTGGCCTTAAGGTCAGCAGAGGGTGGAGTCTACTCTAGTGGCCTTAAGGTCAGCAAAGGGTGGAGTCTACTCTAGTGGCCATAAGGTCAGCAGAGGGTGGAGTCTACTCTAGTGGCCTTAAGGTCAGCAGAGGGTGGAGTCTACTCTAGTGGCCTTAAGGTCAGCAGGTGGTGGAGTCTACTCTAGTGGCCTTAAGGTCAGCAGGTGGTGGAGTCTACTCTAGTGGCCTTAAGGTCAGCAGGTGGTGGAGTCTACTCTAGTGGCCTTAAGGTCAGCAGGTGGTGGAGTCTACTCTAGTGGCCATAAGGTCAGCAGAGGGTGGAGTCTACTCTAGTGGCCTTAAGGTCAGCAGGTGGTGGAGTCTACTCTAGTGGCCTTAAGGTCAGCAGGTGGTGGAGTCTACTCTAGTGGCCTTAAGGTCAGCAGGTGGTGGAGTCTACTCTAGTGGCCATAAGGTCAGCAGAGGGTGGAGTCTACTCTAGTGGCCATAAGGTCAGCAGAGGGTGGAGTCTACTCTAGTGGCCATAAGGTCAGCAGAGGGTGGAGTCTACTCTAGTGGCCATAAGGTCAGCAGGTGGTGGAGTCTACTCTAGTGGCCTTAAGGTCAGCAGAGGGTGGAGTCTACTCTAGTGGCCATAAGGTCAGCAGAGGGTGGAGTCTACTCTAGTGGTCTTAAGGTCAGCAGAGGGTGGAGTCTACTCTAGTGGCCTTAAGGTCAGCAGGTGGTGGAGTCTACTCTAGTGGCCTTAAGGTCAGCAGAGGGTGGAGTCTACTCTAGTGGCCTTAAGGTCAGCAGAGGGTGGAGTCTACTCTAGTGGCCATAAGGTCAGCAGAGGGTGGAGTCTACTCTAGTGGCCTTAAGGTCAGCAGAGGGTGGAGTCTACTCTAGTGGCCTTAAGGTCAGCAGGTGGTGGAGTCTACTCTAGTGGCCTTAAGGTCAGCAGGTGGTGGAGTCTACTCTAGTGGCCTTAAGGTCAGCAGGTGGTGGAGTCTACTCTAGTGGCCTTAAGGTCAGCAGGTGGTGGAGTCTACTCTAGTGGCCATAAGGTCAGCAGAGGGTGGAGTCTACTCTAGTGGCCTTAAGGTCAGCAGGTGGTGGAGTCTACTCTAGTGGCCTTAAGGTCAGCAGGTGGTGGAGTCTACTCTAGTGGCCTTAAGGTCAGCAGGTGGTGGAGTCTACTCTAGTGGCCATAAGGTCAGCAGAGGGTGGAGTCTACTCTAGTGGCCATAAGGTCAGCAGAGGGTGGAGTCTACTCTAGTGGCCATAAGGTCAGCAGAGGGTGGAGTCTACTCTAGTGGCCATAAGGTCAGCAGGTGGTGGAGTCTACTCTAGTGGCCTTAAGGTCAGCAGAGGGTGGAGTCTACTCTAGTGGCCATAAGGTCAGCAGAGGGTGGAGTCTACTCTAGTGGTCTTAAGGTCAGCAGAGGGTGGAGTCTACTCTAGTGGCCTTAAGGTCAGCAGGTGGTGGAGTCTACTCTAGTGGCCTTAAGGTCAGCAGAGGGTGGAGTCTACTCTAGTGGCCTTAAGGTCAGCAGAGGGTGGAGTCTACTCTAGTGGCCTTAAGGTCAGCAGAGGGTGGAGTCTACTCTAGTGGCCATAAGGTCAGCAGAGGGTGGAGTCTACTCTAGTGGCCTTAAGGTCAGCAGAGGGTGGAGTCTACTCTAGTGGCCTTAAGGTCAGCAGAGGGTGGAGTCTACTCTAGTGGCCTTAAGGTCAGCAGGTGGTGGAGTCTACTCTAGTGGCCTTAAGGTCAGCAGGTGGTGGAGTCTACTCTAGTGGCCTTAAGGTCAGCAGGTGGTGGAGTCTACTCTAGTGGCCATAAGGTCAGCAGAGGGTGGAGTCTACTCTAGTGGCCATAAGGTCAGCAGAGGGTGGAGTCTACTCTAGTGGCCATAAGGTCAGCAGAGGGTGGAGTCTACTCTAGTGGCCATAAGGTCAGCAGGTGGTGGAGTCTACTCTAGTGGCCATAAGGTCAGCAGAGGGTGGAGTCTACTCTAGTGGTCTTAAGGTCAGCAGGTGGTGGAGTCTACTCTAGTGGCCATAAGGTCAGCAGGTGGTGGAGTCTACTCTAGTGGCCTTAAGGTCAGCAGAGGGTGGAGTCTACTCTAGTGGCCTTAAGGTCAGCAGAGGGTGGAGTCTACTCTAGTGGCCTTAAGGTCAGCAGAGGGTGGAGTCTACTCTAGTGGCCTTAAGGTCAGCAGAGGGTGGAGTCTACTCTAGTGGCCTTAAGGTCAGCAGGTGGTGGAGTCTACTCTAGTGGCCATAAGGTCAGCAGAGGGTGGAGTCTACTCTAGTGGCCATAAGGTCAGCAGAGGGTGGAGTCTACTCTAGTGGCCATAAGGTCAGCAGAGGGTGGAGTCTACTCTAGTGGCCATAAGGTCAGCAGGTGGTGGAGTCTACTCTAGTGGCCATAAGGTCAGCAGAGGGTGGAGTCTACTCTAGTGGTCTTAAGGTCAGCAGGTGGTGGAGTCTACTCTAGTGGCCATAAGGTCAGCAGGTGGTGGAGTCTACTCTAGTGGCCTTAAGGTCAGCAGAGGGTGGAGTCTACTCTAGTGGCCTTAAGGTCAGCAGAGGGTGGAGTCTACTCTAGTGGCCTTAAGGTCAGCAGAGGGTGGAGTCTACTCTAGTGGCCTTAAGGTCAGCAGAGGGTGGAGTCTACTCTAGTGGCCTTAAGGTCAGCAGAGGGTGGAGTCTACTCTAGTGGCCTTAAGGTCAGCAGAGGGTGGAGTCTACTCTAGTGGCCATAAGGTCAGCAGAGGGTGGAGTCTACTCTAGTGGCCATAAGGTCAGCAGAGGGTGGAGCTAGGGGTTGCACTCCGCCGACTGTCAACACTTAGAAAAAGTTATTTGTCTGTCCCCATAGGATAACTCTTTGTGGGAAGGGTTCTACATGGATCCCAAAAGGGTTTTACCTGGAACCAGAAAGGGTTCTTCATAGGGTTCTTCTATGGGGACAGCTGAAGAACCCTTTTAGGTTCTGGATAGCACCTTTTTTCTAAGCGAGGTTGCTGAGGTCTACTGAGGTTGTTGTTTAGCCTGGCGTAGTCTACCCTACGACGGGAACAGATGGTTTTTACAACCTCACTGATTCTGACTGACTACAAATTAGATTAGATTAGATTAAGCAACAACAACAAAAATATTTGACAAATGAGCTACATACTGTAAGAAAATGTTGTTTTGTTTCAAGAGCTGCGTGAACCACAATTATAGTAGTTATACCGATTCTCTACCAGCGATATCTCCTTCTTGGCAAATTATGAAATAGGGTCAGGAGAGATATTTCAAGGATTGAATTGTTGGCGCACCTAACATTTTAAGTAGTCAAATTCTGTAACACACAGGCCAGCATATTTGTCTGAGATTGTCACTCAAACAAAAGGTCAAGTCGACCCTAAATGACCTGAGAGTTTTCCCTCCACACTCAAGAGAGGTATCTGTGAATAAATCAGTGCATAAATCCATATAGATTTCCTTTTTCCTGCCCCAAGAGTGCAGTGTCATCACTTTGCCCTTCCTCCCCCTTGATATGTTGCCCGCTGTGCTCTTTTCACTGTGTTTCTCTGGAGCTAGTAGCGACATCTCTTTTCACTGTGTTTCTCTGTTGCTAGTAGCGACATCCGCCATGTTATTAATCACTCACTTACTGTGGAGTCAGCCCAGGGGATAGTTTCCCTCTTCACAGTGCTGCTCACCAGGAAAACATCACCCACTCACTTCTGTAAGAGGGAAACTGGGTCACCCTGAACCGCTGTTGCAATGGAAACATGGAATTCAGTTCTCATGTGGATTACAACAAGTAGTGACCTTGTAGTCATGTTGTTGGCCTTTAGGGAGTTCCTTCCCAGGTTGTTTGAATCTTTCCCCTTGTTTTGTTGTCTTTCCGTCTCAGCTCAGCCCAGCGATCATGGACACGGTTCTGAAGGGCACGTTCAACGTAACCCTCAACAGCCCGCTGAGCGACCGCAACCCTGCCCCTCATCCATGGAGCACCATGCCGCCGCCGCTCGACCTCAGCAGTGTATAGAGCAGGGTCAAAGGTGAGAGGGAGGTCCTTCTGCAAACTGGACTGACACAAACTGTATCTGATACTAGTATTTTACACATGCTCCATTTCAGCTTCACCTGGTTGAGAATGTGAGGTACTGGGGTAGGTAGTCAGGTAGTTCCATTGCCTGGGTGAGAATGTGAGGTACTGGGGTAGGTAGTCAGGTAGTTCCATTGCCTAAGTGAGAATGTGAGGTACTGGAGTAGGTAGTCAGGTAGTTCCATTGCCTGGGTGAGAATGTGAGGTACTGGGGTAGGTAGTCAGGTAGTTCCATTGCCTGGGTGAGAATGTGAGGTACTGGAGTAGGTAGTCAGGTAGTTCCATTGCCTGGGTGAGAATGTGAGGTACTGGGGTAGGTAGTCAGGTAGTTCCATTGCCTGGGTGAGAATGTGAGGTACTGGGGTAGGTAGTCAGGTAGTTCCATTGCCTAAGTGAGAATGTGAGGTACTGGAGTAGGTAGTCAGGTAGTTCCATTGCCTGGGTGAGAATGTGAGGTACTGGGGTAGGTAGTCAGGTAGTTTCATTGCCTAAGTGAGAATGTGAGGTACTGGAGTAGGTAGTCAGGTAGTTCCATTGCCTGGGTGAGAATGTGAGGTACTGGGGTAGGTAGTCAGGTAGTTCCATTGCCTAAGTGAGAATGTGAGGTACTGGAGTAGGTAGTCAGGTAGTTCCATTGCCTGGGTGAGAATGTGAGGTACTGGGGTAGGTAGTCAGGTAGTTCCATTGCCTGGGTGAGAATGTGTGGTGCTGTGTTAGGTAGTCAGGTAGTTTAATTGCCTGGGTGAGAATGTGTGGTGCTGTGTTAGGTAGTCAGGTAGTTTAATTGCCTGGGTGAGAATGTGTGGTGCTGTGTTAGGTAGTCAGGTAGTTTAATTGCCTGGGTGAGAATGTGTGGTGCTGTGTTAGGTCTGGGATTCTGGAATTCCTGTGTACCATCCTGTGTTCGTCATGTGAAGGCAAAAGAGAGATCATTACATTCTAAACTGTGTTGATGAGTGTGAGGCATTGATTGAAGGATTTGGGAGCTGGTAGTTTGTTTCCAGTAATTAACTGATGAGAACACAACAAACAGTGTTCGGCCCGTGAGGCCAGCGTGTCTGTTTACCAGCAGTAACATGATTGATTTTTGTTTTCAGGGTGCTTTTTGGAGGAAACCATGACCCGTCCTGATGTTTCAGCATTGGTAAAAACTATTCGAAGAAAATAGATGTTCCAACAATAAATGTTTATTTCACATTCATTTCTAAACACACTGATGGTTCTTCAACAACCTTTGGAGCAGGGGTACAACTAGATTTAGCTGCAGGTCTGAGAGGATGGTCGGGGGGGCTGAACATAATTATAATAATTTATACACTGCAAATTGACTGCAAGTAAGCCCAAATATAACATCTGCAAGTAAGCCAGCATTAACATCTGCTTAACACGTGTATGTGACCAATAAGATGTGATTTGAATATATATTGTATTTGGCAATAACCTAATAATAATACCTTGATTACATTGAGACAAGCTCACATATCCCACTAGGCCCACCACGTAATTTCAATGTGGATAATTGGGTAATATTTGGTTGAGATGTTGATCAATGAGATTACAACCTATATTCACCCACTCCAAAAGACAGCCAAAAGTAGTTAGTTGAATTTTAGATTTGCTTTCAACCATCTAAAAGCACAACCAAATTCCAATGGAAAAAGTGATGATGCGCCGCCGAGAACAGCTAGCATGTCCAGCAAAGTACATCGCCAGCGGATCAGCAGCTTCACAACGATGTGATTGACTGTCTCCAAAGTGGGGGATTTTCGTGGCAGCCAGACGAGATAATCGAAGTTACTGGGCACGAATTTAGTCACGTTTGCTCTACTGTATATAGATGAATGCTTCTAATTGTTATAAACACATTTCTTTATTTTGGTGATGATAGGTTATACTCTATGGCTGGATATATGCATTTTTTCCAAAGCTACATTAATTTGTCAGACCTAACTTGATTGACCCTCTTTCTACAAGGCCGAGTCTATGAGAAGCCTGATCATATTTGTATGAATATTGAACTCATTATTATGCATCAACATTTTTATTTGATTACAATTATTTATTGTCAATCATTCTTGAATTTGTTAGGCTATACATTTAAGTAGAGAGGTTTCAAAGGTCTGTCACCAACCCCACCTTTAGAGGTTTCTAAGGTCTGTCACCAAACCCACCTTTACAGGTTTCTAAGGTCTGTCACCAAACCCACCTTTACAGGTTTCTAAGGTCTGTCTCCAACCTCAGCTTTAGAGGTTTCTAAGGTCTGTCACCAAACCCACCTTTAGAGGTTTCTAAGGTCTGTCACCAAACCCACCTTTACAGGTTTCTAAGGTCTGTCACCAAACCCACCTTTACAGGTTTCTAAGGTCTGTCTCCAACCTCAGCTTTAGAGGTTTCTAAGGTCTGTCACCAAACCCACCTTTACAGGTTTCTAAGGTCTGTCTCCAACGTCTGCTTTCGGGGCTTCACTACCTTTGGCTAACACACCTGTTTTGTCTCTGTATTGGCATGACCACTGAACAAGACAATTAGAAGACTTGGTATCAGACTTCGAAAGATTAATCTTTTCCTCAATTATGAATAAATCATATTGTCCATTATCCATATTTGCTGAAAATCAAATAAAAGTCTCATAACTTATTTACTCATTTGGAAACACTAATAAGATCCTCTCGTTAATCATGTGGTTCTGCCCCTCTCTAGGCCCCATTGCACTCCTTCTGTGTCTCAAATGGCACCCTATTCCCTATAGTGCACACATTCTTTTAACAGGCTCTATAGGCCTCTGGTCAAAAGTGGTACACTATGTAAGGAATAGTGTAGTATTTCGGAAGCAGACCTTGCCTTATTCTAGGCACAGTGCCCAACCCTGGATTCATTCACGTTTGGCCACCATACTCTTTAAGTAGTCTTAATATGAAATATTAAGTGCACGATGCCTCAGTGCATATCCCAAAGTTAATCTTACCTTGGATATTAGGATGGTAATATATAGATGGGCTCCTGAGTTCTCTGCTCTCTCATCCAGGATATCATGTCCACTCTAGATTAGATTGTATGTCTATTTTGTTTGCTAGTAAAAAAAAATATGTTTTCTTGTTTTCCTGTCTTTAGTTTTTGTCTTATCAGTGTTGTACTGTATGAGAATGCCTAGAAGGCACAACCTTGCCAAGGGGGACGTTGCCCTTTCATATTGTCACGACTACCCTTCAGGAGATCCTCCTTTGCTCTCCACTCCGGATGACAGTGGAGAAATCACATGCTTATTTGCTCTAATGCTTTGATGAGTCAACGCAGAGCCATACACTCACAGTATAAAAAGGCTAGGTAGTGTGCGGTGCGGTGCGGTGCGGTGTGGGGGCAGTGGCCTGAGAAGCAGCTTGTTCCTCCTGATAAACATTGTATCCCAAATGGTACCCTATGCCCTACATAGTCCCCTACTTTTGACCAGGGTCCGTAGAGCCAAACAGGGAATGGGGTGTCATTTGGAACACAACCAATGCAAAGTGTCAATGTCAGTTACAGGGTTCTCTAGCTGCCTTCAACACACACTGACTGTCTCCATGCACTTCCAGAGGACAACCACTCCCCATCCTCATCCCGCCATTGTTCCACGCATAGCCTTTTAGTGTAATGAGGTATTTACTCCATCATTACTCAGCAGTCTGAGTGAAGAGAGAAGCTGTGTTATTTATGTCTCTCTCCGAGCTCGTCGTCTTTACCTGTTCATCACAGCGACCTGTTTTACAAACTAATTAAATCAGATCAATCACGGCACATCGCTGCGTGTTTGATCCGGAAAAAGGTGGATGGAATAAATCTTTATTATGGTGCATTATAATGCCCGTCATTCATGTTGTTTAGAGGCTGAACTATGCACACGGAGCAGAGGAATAATAATCATCGATGCTCCGGCGTCCGTCCGCCACCAAATGCATTCAGTTAATCTCCAGAGGGTAAGGAGACTTTACAGATGCCTGTTTTCCTTGTGTAGTAACCATTGTCATTGTCTTGTCTATGTGCCATCGCATCCGAATGAGTTATGACACTGATTGTATTTCAGTGTTGTAGTGTGTGCCCGATGTCACTTTGCCAAAGCCAGTGGGGGATTCTTTTGATGAACGCAGGAGACAACTGATATAACACTATTCATACTATTTCATACTATCATACTATTTATAATATATTTAATATTGAAATATTAATAATATTTTATATATGATTATAAATCAAATTTCAATATTTAACATTAATATTAATTAAATACAAATGTATATTATTTAACATAATAAAATTGTATAACCTAATGTTGATTACTCTCCAAAATACAGTGCATTTATATATATATTTTTTTTAATTTAACCTTTATTTTACTAGGCAAGTCAGTTAACCTTATTTACAATGACAGCCTAGGATTATTTCTAAATCCTTCTCTAAATGTAGACATTATTTCCCTAGATCAGGGGAACTGAGAGTTAGATTAATACATTGCACAAGGTGCCATTTCGAAATTTGGTTGTGCATCATCAGTCGCTCAATTCGCCAAAAAAGTTAGTTAGGCCAGCTATATAAAATTGTAGTAAGCATGGTCGAATTACCGACCTGTGTGGGGCCCATTGATCATCAGCCTATTGAGCAAACATTTTCCCTCCATCCTATGGCAAAATTTGTAGAATTGCAGCAAACTTGCTTTAAAAGGGCAACATTTTCTCTCCGCCCCATGGCAAAATGTGCAGAATTGCAGGAACTGAACTTGAAAACAAAAAATTCCTTCCAAGTGGGGCTGCTTAAAGGGGGAGGGGGGGGGGGGGCCCAGACCCACGAGCCACTGCGGCCCCTTATGACGAGGGCCCCAGCACCCATCAAAGTTGCCCTTCCCTGCCCTAGATGAAAAGCACACATGAATATCAAAGATGTGATCCGATGCAATTAAATGCGGTGTAGTGCACTGTAATCAATGAGGAGGTTAACCTGTGCTGACTCATTGTCAGAGTGGTGAACAGAAGGCCATCTCTTTAGATCTCCCTTATTGTAATGCAGGCGGTGTGAGACTAAGTAGGTTCAGGGTTGAGGCTGGCAGGGGTTGAGGCAGGCCGGTTGAGAAGGGGTCGAGGCCGGGGGCTGAGACAGGCTGGTTGAGGCAGGGGGCTGAGACAGGCTGGTTGAGAAGGGGTCGAGGCAGGGGGCTGAGACAGGCCGGTTGAGGCAGGGGGCTGAGACAGACCGGTCGAGGCAGGGTGTTGAGACAGGCTGGTCGAGGCAGAGGGTTGATACAGGCCGGTTGAGAAGGGGTCGAGGAAGGGGGCTGAGACAGGCTGGTCGAGGCAGGCGTGTTGAGACAGGCTGGTCGTGGCAGGGGGCTGAGACAGGCTGCTTGAGAAGGGGTCGAGGCAGGGGGCTGAGACAGGCCGGTTGAGGCAGGGGGCTGAGACAGACCGGTCGAGGCAGGGTGTTGAGACAGGCTGGTCGAGGCAGAGGGTTGATACAGGCCGGTTGAGAAGGGGTCGAGGAAGGGGGCTGAGACAGGCTGGTCGAGGCAGGCGTGTTGAGACAGGCTGGTCGTGGCAGGGGGCTGAGACAGGCTGCTTGAGGCAGGGGGCTGAGACAGGTTGGTCGAGGCAGAGGGTTGAGACAGGCCGATTGAGAAGGGGTTGAGGCAGGGGGCTTAGACAAGGCTAGGGCAGGGCTGAGGCAAGGCTGCAGGAGCACAGAGAAAGGAGATGGATTTCATTATCACCCCTCTCACAGAAAAACATTCAAAGGCTCCCACTGTGCCCAGATCCTGGGAATATTTGTGTGAGATGCAGACAAGCCGACAAAGAGGACCTTCAGAGTGCAAAGGCATACACACGTGCACACACACACACACACACACACACACACACACACACACACACACACACACACACACACACACACACACACACACAGCAACTCACCTCATCCACAACCAATGGGTACCATTCTCTCAGAGTGCTTTTCTCTCAAGGTCCTCCTGTGACCCTTGCTCTATAAAAATATGTTTATGTGGTAAATAATTTTTCTAAAAAGATTTACAATAAAATAAAACATTTCGCTTTATATCTGGCAGCCAAGTAACAAAACAAAACTCACATGTAATATAAAATGTTGCCACGCACTCCATGTAATATACAATGTTGCCACGCACTCCATGTAATATAATATGTTGCTAGTTCTACAAAGTCAACCACTCCATACCTGCAGTGATGCACTCTAACTCAGAGACACATCTGAATTATTGAAATCCTGCCTCTGTCAAACTGCTTCTTTCCTTTGAAAGTTTGAAGCAGATGTTCAGTAAATTCTCTCTACTGGCCTTACACACATAAAGTGAGACAGACGCTGAGTGGTGGTGGTAGAACAGTATTTAATTTGTAGAAACCCTGCACATTCCCCCACCATATACAAATGTGTGCCACCCATAAGCAATGTTCCCCCTAGGGGGGTTGCCAGGTCTAGCTGAATTTTTTAGCCCAATGACCCCTGAAAACCTGCCAACAAGACCTGAAAACTAGCCCAAATATTATCCAATGAACCCATTTTTCTTATGTTATCGAGCGAATTAAGAAGCAATATCGACGTAATTTTGACGACGTAGGCTAAGAAGCAAAATATTGTTTTCCATCAAAATAATAATTATTGCGAGTTTAAGAATATGTCTCAAGAGAAAATGTTATTTGCCTTTATTAAACTCTCCAGATAATTTTCCATCAATGGATGTTGATGTAACTTGTTCTGACTGCTATGATTAAGCAATGAGGTCCGAGGAGGTGTGGTATATGGCCAATATACCATGGCCTGTTGTTAGAACATACAGTAGCCCTGGCTTAGCCCCTGGTATATTGGCCATACACCAAAAACCCCTGAGGTGTCTTATTGCTATTATAAACTCGTTACAAACATAATTAGAAAAGTAAAAAGTAATTGGCTTTCAACCAATCAGCATTCAGGTCTCAAACCACCCAGTTTATATTTGTAAATAAATCCTGTTTGCACATGTGTATAAATACAGATAAAAAGTTTGAGTGATGAAAGTTGGACAGGGAAACTCGAAGATTAAAAAACAATTCTGGCAATTGTGCCGTTATTATGTGCCAGATGTTAAGACCACAAACTGTTATAAATGGCCTATTTGCAAGATTGACTTGTTATTTCAATAGGCATAGACTACTGACTACTGAAATCTGTGTTTATAATTGCAATTCAACTTTGCCATGGTTTGCTGAGCTAGATGCAGGCAGCCTGTAGCCCCTGTTAGGCCAACATATCATTTCAAATGTACACAATGAAATTGACATTAAATGTGGAGAATGATACATTTGCGATAAGAGTTGTGACCATGATCACTGTTGATCTCTTCCAATTTAATTAACTAAACATATCCATTAATAATTGCATAATAACACAAGGCTACAACAACAAACTGAGTTATAGGCTATTTATTAAATATGTTTACCAGTTCCAGGTAGGCTGCACATGTGGCACAAGTTGATCCAGTGATATCATCATTTCAACATATTTATTGTATCAAATGGTACGGTACAGTAGCCTACAACGGCAGAGAAATTATGTTAATATTTTTTATGGGAAATGGATGTGTCCATAATTACCAACCTAAATAACCTACCTACAACTGGTAAAAAGTTGTCAGGAAGTGTGTGCATGCTGCTCTGTCTCCATGACTCAGCTGCCTCTTCTGCTGCAGCACTCACTCACTCACTCACTCACTCACTCACTCACTCACTCACTCACTCACTCACTCAGTAACAGCCTGCACACTGCCTGATAGTCAGCAGCAGGTCACAGTGAAATATATAAGCACAAGATTGAACTTCACTTAACTTTTTAGAGTTCTTCCCTTTAGTTAACACTATCAACATTTCCCTTTACTGTGGGAATTGTCATTGAATCAATGCAATATTATCCACTTTCAATGCAACATACCTGAACAAAACAAACTATGCAAGAGATTTTGTTGTAGGCAGAACGCATCGGAGTACTGTGCTGTTGCGTTGACATGCAGGACTCAGCCCGTACTCTACATAGACCTGTTGCATTGACATGCAGGACTCAGCCCGTACTCTACATAGACCTGTTGCATTGACATGCAGGACTCAGCCCGTACTCTACATAGACCTGTTGCATTGACATGCAGGACTCAGCCCGTACTCTACATAGACCGGTGCTGCATAACCAATCAGAGCTTTTTATTTTATTTTATTAAAAAACATGTTGATGTGTACTTGAGCAAGACACTTAAACCTAATTTGCTCCAGGGGCTGACCCTGTAGGTAGGCCGTCATTGTAAATAAGAATATGTTCTTAACTGAATTGCCTAGTTAAATGAAGGTTAAATAATAAAACCTTTTTTTATTTTTTATTTAACTAGACAAGTCAGTTAAGAACAAATGTTTATTTACAATGACAGCCTACCCCGGCCAAACCCAGACGACGCTGGTCCAATTGTGCGCCACCCTATGGGGCTCCCAATCACGGCCGGATGTGATACAGCCTGGAATCGAACCAGGGTCTGTAGTGACGCCTCTAGCACTGAGATGCAGTGCCTTAGACCGCTGCGCTACTCGGGAGCTGCAGTAGGCTGATATGCAAATAGACCATTGCCATATATGGATCTGTGCCATTCACTTTGAACTGGACTGTGTTTACAACATGAGTGGCTGTGAGTAGGTGTGCTTGTTTGGAGATCAAAACGAGAGCTGCATGGAGCCACGTGTGCACATTTGTTCCTAAAAGAGCACAAAACATGTACATTTCTAGACATCGTTGAAAAGGGAGGTTGATAAAGAGCTTTTTTCGTCTTGAAGGCGCAGTGTTGTATTTTGAGACGGTCTTGAATAAGCTAAGTAGCCAATAGACAGAGGGTAGCGTGATTCTCTGTAATAATGGTATGGGAATAATAATGCATTTTATTTTGTAAAGATGTTTCTTGCATAGAACAACACGACAACATTTTCAGTCACCTCCTTGTCTGGAAGAGGTTATTGTCAATCCCTGCATGTTTTGTTCAAATGTCTCATGGAATGTAGGCCTTCATTGAACACCACACAATGGCTGCTACTGTAAGCTGAATGATAGAACAGCTATTTCCATGTTAAAATGTTATGGGATGCATTTTCCCCATTGTTTTTGATGGTAGCCAACTCTGGTAGGCCTACATTATGATCAGATAGCCACAGTAGCCTACTTGGACGCTGTTAAAACTAACTTAAAGTGGGTACAGCCTCAGTGTTCACAGTAAACGCTCAGCCGTCCTGAAATTTGCTCAGTGCCTAAAAAACATTGATGGAACATTGCCCATAAGTTGTGAAACCTACATGTCAAGGGTAGACCATATATTGTGTTCCCTACAGGTTATAGAAAAGAGCAGAAGCTCTGAACTAGCCGTTCTGACTGCAATCCTACTATGTTCAGGTTATGGAACGTTAGCTCTTTGAGTATTTTGTCCAGCAGGTTTCCTGAAGGAGAAAGACTGCAGTGCTATGTCAAAGATAATAAAACAAAAACACTAAATACTACAGTATACTTCAATCTGCAAACACATTCATTACTATAGTATATACTACAGTTTTTGTAACTACTGTAATAATACTATAGTAAACTGTAAATACTACAGTATTCCTATAGTATTTCTTCATGCGGGATAGTAAGAACTAGAGACTGTGCAGAAAATATTAATCTCCCATATGCACAATTTACAATGTACATTACATCGCTTCTTGCTGAAGTTTCCCCTAGGTACAGATCTAGGATCAGCTTCCGCTCCCCCAATTTTTACTGTAGTCATTAGTAGAGAAAATGCTAAATTGACCCAAGATCAGTATCCAGGGGCAACTTCAACCCTACACTACATCTGCTGTTTACCCAACACCCACTAGAGGGATGTGGAGACATAATGGCAGTCAATCACCTCTGATATACACTATATGTACAAAAGTATGTGGACACCCCTTCAAATTAGTGGATTCGGCTATTTCAGCCACACCCGTTGCTGACAGATGTATAAAATCGAGCACACCGCCATGCAATCTCCATAGACAAACATTGGCAGTAGAATGACATTACTGAAGACCTCAGTGACTTACAACGTTGCATTGTCATAGGATGCCACCTTTCAAACAAGTCAGTTTGTCAAATGTATGTCCTGCTTGAGCTGCCCCGGTCAACTGTAAGTACTGTTGTGAAGTGGAAATGTTTAGGAGCAACAATGGCTCAGCCTCAAAGTGGTAGGCCACACAAGCTGTCCTCGGTTGCAACACTCACTACCGAGTTCCAAATGCCTCTGGAAGCAACCTTAGCACAAGAACTGTTCGTCGGGAGCTTCATGAAATGGGTTTCCATGGGCGAGCAGCCGCACACAAGCCTAAGATCACATGCACAATGCCAAGCGTCAGCTGGAGTGGTGTAAAGCTCACCAACATTGGACTCTGGAGCAGTGGAAACTGGAGTCATGAATCACGCTTTACCATCTGGCAGTCCGACATACAAATCTGGGTTTGGCAGATGCCAGGATAACTCTACCTGCCCCAATGCATAGTGCCAACAGAGCCCTGACCTCAACTCCATCGAACACCTTTGGGATGAATTGGAACGCCGACTAGGAGCCAGGCCTAATCGTCCAAGATCAGTCCTCGACCTCACTAATGCTCTTGTGGCTGAATAGAAGCAAGACCCCGCAGCAATGTTCTAACATCTAGTGGAAAGCCTTCCCAGAAGAATGGAGGTTGTTATAGCAACAGAGGGGGACCAACTCCATATTAATGCCCATGATTTTGGAATGAGATGTTCGACAAGCAGGTGTCCACATTCTGTTGGTCATGTAGTGTAATACACTGCTTAATACCTTTCTGTAGGATGTACATAACACATTAGGGCTACTGACTTCACAGTTTTAAACAGGGCCGTTTCAGCACACATATTAAGGCTAGTTCTGGACTAAAAAGCATTCTCAATGAAGAGGACTAGGCTTAATCTGTGTCGGCAAAACTACTCCATAGTGTTTCATTATTACTGCCATCTGCCTTATTTGCATATAGTATTACTGCTATGAGGACTACCACAGCTGTCCAACAGTAGCCAAACATGTATTAGGCTAGTCAAACTAACATTGGCTAGCTTTCAATAAATTGGCTAAGTGGTCAACAGAGTTACCTCTTCATACGATCAAGACAATTCCCTTTTCGTACTGCATATTTCAAGTGCACTTGAAAACAGATATTTATCTTATTTCAGTCTTCATCACACACAGACAGGAATTTGAGTTTTCACATGAGGCTGCCTTCATCACAAAGGATATGTACAGGAGCTCTTTATTGGTTTCAAGTTTAGCAGTTCAGCAAATTTGGCTGAGCAGAGTGTGGAAATATACTTTTTATGAGAAAATCTGCAAGAATTTAAGATGCCAAAAAATGTTATAGTCATCATAAGAATGTTTTACTGTCATATAGAAAAAAATCTGATCCTCCGTCGATGGAGATCGGTCAACTTGATTTCGGCCCACCATCTACAGTAATATGTTGAAGATGTATTCAGATGTACACTATATCGTCCGTAGCTATATTCTGTTAAGCCTAGGGGAGAGATTTCATCCTTGCTTTGTCACAGGGATATGGCAGTGTCCCAAATGGCACCCAGGGCTCTGGTCAAAAGTAGTGCATTACATAGGGAATAGGGTGTTATTTGGGACACAGACCTGATTGTCATTCATTACTGATGCAAACTGTGAGGAAACGGCTAATTGCTGTCATACTTGGAGGAGGTGTGAGGGTGTATTGGGTACAGGGGGTTCCTCTGCTTTTTACTAATAACCCCAGAGAGTTAGTTGGAAAGGATGGATGACTCTCACACACACGCACACACACACACACACACACACACACACACACACACACACACAAGGCATATACACACAAACACACACAAATGGCACACGCACACGCACAGGGCACACACACACACTTCATTGTTTTAATGCAGATGACAGAGGAGCAGAGGAGGAGAAGCCAGCCAGGCTAGGTGGCTGAGTACATACAGAGTGAGCCTCCCTTCCTCCATCAGTCGTGATGCTCTGTGAGGCCTGGGCGTCTCCTGCTCTTCATGGCTGTTTAAGCAAACACTTTAAATGGAAATGCACTTGACATTTTAGGAGGAGTTGTAATCAGCACGCATTAGAAAGCAGTTGATTTCTCCCAGAATGCCTTACTCCTCTCTCTCCAATCCTCTCCGACACTCAAGGTGCCGGTTTAAGAACAGACCACTAATTTAATTTACAACACACTCAGATGTATACATTTTTATGTCATTATGAAGCCAATTGAAAGAGAGAATGAATTATGTAATATAATGATGTAAACAACCCTGATAAGCCTGCCAGTTGTTTTCCAATTAAAGTATACTTTTTTTGATTCACTCTGTAATTTATGTGATGAATCACAGCTGTGTTTATTTCAGTATCTGTGTGTGTTTCAAGGTTAAGCAGAAAGTTATGATATTTATTGAAACAAATACAATTCAGACGGGTGGCATGGCAACCTATTCAAGAAACATTGTGTTTCATCCATCCAAATAACCAGTGACACAAAGCCAGCACACCGGAACAATTGTTAGTCGTTATTTGTCACGTCTCACAGTCTTGGGTCAGACATTACATTTATGTTATCTCTTTGTATGAGAGATTAGGGTAACAAGGTATTAGCAACAGATTCATTTTTACAGCCCTCTGACCTCTGACCTTGTACCTACCCTGTGTGAAGGATGGTACAGTACCATGAAACAAAAGAGTAATTTGCTGTCGTCTTTATGGGAGAGAGTCATCCAATGGGGTTGTATTTCACAAGTAGCCAGCTACAGTATGTTTATCTACCTGGAAACAGACACCACTTTATTGTACAGCCCTTTTAATACCAACATACATGGTAAGTACATAGAAACAATGTGAAAGAATACCAATGTCAGGATGATTGACTTGAAGGTATTTATGTGGTAAGTGCAGGGTAATATATATACTACATTGGCAAAAGTATGCGTACACCTGCTCGTCCAACATCTCATTCCAAAATCATGGGCCTTAATATGAAGTTGGTCCCCCCTTTGCTGCTATAACAGCCTCCACTCTTCTGGGAAGGCTTTCCACTAGATGTTGGAACATTGCTGCGTGGACTTGCTTCTATTCAGCCACAAGAGCATTAATGAGGTTGGGCGATTAGGCCTGGCTCAGAGTCGTCGTTCTAATTCATCCCAAAGGTGTTCAATGGGGTTGAGGTCAGGGCTCTGTGCAGGCCAGTCAAGTTCTTCAACACCGATCTCGACAAACCATTTCTGTATGGACCTCGCTTTGTGCACGGGGGCATTGTCATGCTGAAACAGGAAAGGGCCTTCCCCACACTGTTGCCACAAAGTTGGAAGCACAGAATGGTCTAGAATGTCATTGTATTCTGTAGCATTAAAATTTCCCTTCACTGGAACTAAGGGCCCAAACCATGAAAAACAGCCCCCGACCATTATTCCTCCTCCACCAAACTTTACAGTTGGCACTATGCATTGGGGAAGGTAGCGTTCTCCAGGCATCCACCAAACCCAGATTCATCCAACAGACTGCCAGATGGTGAAGTGTTATTCATCACTCCAGAGATCTCGTTTCCACTGCTCCAGAGTCCAATGGTGGCGAGCTTTACACCACTCCAGCCGACGCTTGGCATTGTGCATGGTGATCTTAGGCTTGTGTGCGACTGCTCGGCCATGGAAACCCATTTCATGAAGCTCCCAACGAACAGTTATTGTACTGACATTGCTTCCAGAGGCAGACGATTTTTACGAGCTACGCACTTCAGAACTCAGTGGTCCCGTTCTGTGAACTTGTGTGGCCTACCACTTCGCTGCTGAGCTGTTATTGCTCCTGGATGTTTCCATTTCACAATAACAGCACTTACAGTTGACCAGGGCAGCTCTAGCAGGGCAGAAATTTGACGAACTGACTTGTTGGAAAGGTGGCATCCTATGACGGTGCCACGTTTAAAGTCAATGAGCTCCTCTGTAAGGCCATTCGTCAGCCAATGTTTGTCTATGGAGATTGCATGACGGTGTGCTTGATTTTATACACTTGTCAGCAACGGGTGTGACTGAAATAGCCAAATCCACTAATTTGAAGGGGTGTCCACATACTTTTGTATATATAGTGTAAATAAAATCACATACAGTTGTGACTAGATATTTACCTTAGTAAGTACCTTGTACTTATAAGGTTCTCCATAATAACTATGGGACAAAAAATATACTATATAATTTAATTGAGTTACTCTGCATTTACTAAGTTAGTATGTAGTACTTACTTCCTCTGTTACCATTAAGTACGTTTGGGACTAAATAGTTACTATGCATTAACTTTATGTTGCTAGGTATTTACCTAGTTATTACCATGTAATTACCGGGCTGTAAAATGTAGGGTTACCATGGGGAGAGAGAGGGTAAAAAAACCCAGATAGAACATCAGATATCTGCCAAGACGTTGTGCTCACGGGTCAAAATCAAGACTATCACTAAATATGAATCACTAATGCTAAATAAAAAAAATGTCAGCCTCTGTAATAATGGATGGATTAATCCCCCCAAATGTAAAACATCAAGGGATGTTTTTCATATTTTTACTTCAGAGTTAACTAAAGTAACAGTATGTGGTTTTAGCACCCTAGTTTTAACATTAGATGGGGAAGAAATCAGTCTTATCCCATCTAAAGCAAACAATAGGTCCATTTATCTTCCACTCTCCTGGTCTTCCCTTCAAACCCCCTCCACCTACCCAATACTACCCATCTCTCAGTTTATCTCCTGGTTTATCTCCTGGTCTTCCCTTCAAACACCCTCCACCACCCAATACTACCAATCTCTCAGTTTATCTCCTGGTTTATCTCCTGGTCTTCCCTTCAAACCCCCTCCACCTACCCAATACTACCCATCTCTCAGTTTATCTCCTGGTTTATCTCCTGGTCTTCCCTTCAAACCCCCTCCACCTACCCAATACTACCCATCTCTCAGTTTATCTCCTGGTTTATCTCCTGGTCTTCCCTTCAAACACCCTCCACCCACCCAATACTACCCATCTCTCAGTTTATCTCCTGGTTTATCTCCTGGTCTTCCCTTCAAACACCCTCCACCCACCCAATACTACCAATCTCTCAGTTTATCTCCTGGTTTATCTACTGGTCTTCTCTTTAAACCCCCTCCACCCACCCAATACTACCCATCTCTTAGTTTATCACTTGGCTGCTCCCTCCACTTCTCCCTACACCCTTCGGAGAGACGCCCTCTAATTGGCTGCTCCATCCACTTCTCCCTCCCCCCTCCACAGACATGCCCTCTAATTGGCTGCTCCCTCCACTTCTTCCTCCCCGCTCCAGAGAGATGCCCTCTTATTGGCTGCTCCCTCCACTTCTTCCTCCCCGCTCCAGAGATATGCCCTCTATTTGGCTGCTCCCTTCACTTCTCCTTCCCCCCTCGGGAGAGAAACCCTCTCATTATCCCAATTATATATCTCTGTCTCTAACCCTGTACACATCTCATTAGACTAATATCTCTGTCTCTAACCCTGTACACATCTCATTAGACTAATATCTCTGTCTCTAACCCTGTACACATCTCATTAGACTAATATCTCTGTCTCTAACCCTGTACACATCTCATTAGACTAATATCTCTGTCTCTAACCCTGTACACATCTCATTAGACTAATATCTCTGTCTCTAACCCTGTACACATCTCATTAAACTAATATCTCTGTCTCTAACCCTGTACACATCTCATTAGACTAATATATTCTGTCTCTAACCCTGTACACATCTCATTAGACTAATATCTCTGTCTCTAACCCTGTACACATCTCATTAGACTAATATCTCTGTCTCTAACCCTGTACACATCTCATTAGACTAATATCTCTGTCTCTAACCCTGTACACATCTCATTAGACTAATATCTCTGTCTTTAACCCTGTACACATCTCATTAGACTAATATCTCTGTCTCTAACCCTGTACACATCTCATTAGACTAATATCTCTGTCTCTAACCCTGTACACATTTCATTAGACTAATATCTCTGTCTTTAACCCTGTACACATCTCATTAGACTAATATCTCTGTCTCTAACCCTGTACACATCTCATTAGACTAATATCTCTGTCTCTAACCCTGTACACATCTCATTAGACTAATATCTCTGTCTCTAACCCTGTACACATTTCATTAGACTAATATCTCTGTCTCTAACCCTGTACACATTTCATTAGACTAATATCTCTGTCTCTAACCATGTACACATGTCATTAGACAAACATCTCTGTCTCTAACCTTGTACACATTTAATTAGACTAATATATCTGTCCCTCTGTGGCCATGGTGACTGCAGTGAGCATGTGAATGCATGGACCAGCTGGGGTCCTCCCTGGTGCTACTGCTGCTAATCCACTGGGCTGTGTTCCTTCCTGGTGCTGCTGCTGCTGCTGAACCACATGGCTGGGTTTCTTCCTGGTGCTGCTGCTGCTAAACCACTGAGCTGGGTTCCTCCCTGGTGCTGCTGCTGCTAATCCACTGGGCTGGGTTCCTTCCTGGTGCTGCTGCTGAACCACTAGGCTGGGTTCCTTCCTGGTGCTGCTGCTGCTGCTAATCCACATGGCTGGGTTCCTTCCTGGTGCTGCTCTGGAGACTGATAGTGGAGAGACTTAGGCTTTGTATTTACTGCTTCAAGGCACCAAAGGTCAAGTGGATTTCATTATTACCTCCAACAGCTGAGAATCCCACTCTCTTTATTCACTGATTTAGGTGTTCTCCCAATCATCAGGGCCATATTGGTGCATTGCTCTTCCTTCCATTCTAAAGACTCTGTTAGGTTATGTAAACACATTTTTAAAGATTTCCAGACTAGTTATTTAAGACGTTTTTATTGGACAGATGGGATGGCTCTCTACTGTATACACATTTAAAATGCTGTCACTCTATAGTCACACCCGGAATCACAGGCCTCTCTGCTGTTAAATAGTTTCTACTGAAACTCCAATAACCTTCTATAATGTATCCTGGTGGAGTATGGTTGATGTGTCATCACTCTGCAGACAGTAGTTATGGGTCAAAAAGCCCTGGTCAAAAGTAGTGCACTAGATAGGGAATAGGGTACCATTTGGGGTGTAAGCATTGGTTGAGGTGCTAAGTCACACAACAGTTCCTAGACTGAAGCCTCTGCTGCCTCAGTCTGCCCTGCAGGGTTCCCTCTGTTCTCTCTCTCTCTCTGTTCCCTCTGTCTCTGTGTTCCCTCTGTTCTCTCTGTTCCCTCTGTATTTCTCTTCCCTCTGTCTCTCCATCACAACACAGCTCCTGCTGGAAACAGTCAACATTCTATTCTAGCAATTACAGGAACAACAAAAAGGAATAGATTGGGAAAAAACAACAGAACGAGTCAGAGATCTGGATGACTTGATGCGTTGATGAACTCTTGGTAAATATAGAACGTATGAGACATTAGTGTACAGATGTAGTATCTTAATTTGATCACCCTGTTGCAGGAAAAAAATTTTTTGCAATGCAATGCATTTAGTGTATTTGAGGTTTGAAAAGGCTGCTTTCTTCTTCAAAATGATGATAGGAAAATGTATCAACCTCTACAAGAATTTCCATTCACTATAATCCACATAAAAATGCACACTTCCTGTAGTTGCAGGATTAGCAAACTGGCTCAGGATTAGCAAACTGGCTCAAATGAAGATCCTACATCTGTAAAATAGTAAATTGAGTGTTCTTCTTTTTCAGTTTGATCTGTTTAGTTCTTTTTTGAGAAGATATGCTCTAGCTGGCGGTAACTTCTAAAGAGATAATATGCTCTAGCTGCCGGTAACTTCTAAAGAGATAATATTCTCTAGCTGCCGGTAACTTCTAAAGACAAAGACATCCGATTCATTGGATATGTTTATATACTAGACAAGAAACTAATCTCTGGATGTTAATAAAAATGGAAAACAAAATAGATTGTCATTAGACTGAACCTTTCACTTCTTATAGTGAGACTGTATTTTGTGTGTGTGTGTGTGTGTGTGTGTGTCTTTGTGAGTGTGTGTGTGTGTGTGTGTGTGTGTGTGTGTGTGTGTGTGTGTGTGTGTGTGTGTATGTGTGTATGTGATGTTAGTGAGCACACTACAAAAACGTGTAATACATATGAGATTTACAGTAAACTGCTGTTTCAGTTCTTTCCCAGATCGTGCCCCAGATAATCTAAGTATTCTGTGTGTACCATATGTTATCTTGAGGACTGTGCATGTTCCACCAATGATAGTCCACCTGGTCCTCTCCTATCGTCTTGGCTCTGAGACACAGATTGTATTCATCCCACTACACTCTCAAGGTCAATCCCTCCTAAGAAAATGACATGCATGGAGCATTCAAACACTGCAGAAATCACAAAGTACATTTAACATGTACCAGTGATTTGACCTGGTGAAACGGTGTTGCCAATAATAAACAAAATATAGAGTATAAATAAAATAATTAAAACTTTCTCCACACACAGTGTAGTACACTATAGATAACAAACATAAACACAGGACATGGGTAACAGAACAATTACATATAATAAACGTATAATAAACAATTATTACTGATATGTTGCCCAGAGGGTCACTGTACATAAATGATGCTAATGTTCTCTAATGACCGCTGTTTTTGTTATTAAACTATACTCAGCAATTGAATACTTTAATGACTAAAGCTAATTTATGTTTTGATTGTTTAAACGATGAGAAGGATTCTAATGATAAACTTAGTGTTTCTACAATGTCCTGCATTTGTGTTTCAACTGCGGGGTGGCCATTTCAGTCGATGCCATTATCACTGAGATATCAGACTCTAGTCAAATGACCGTCGTTTACACTGAGTGAATAAAACATTAGGAATACCTGCTCTTTCCATGACATAGACTGACCAGGTGAATCCAGGTGAAAGCTACGATCCCTTATTGATGTCACTTATTAAATGCACTTCAGTCAGTTTAGATGAAGGGGAGAAGACGGGTTAAAGAAGTATTTTGAAGCCTTGAGACAATTTAAACATGGATTGTATAAGTGTGCCATTCAGAGGGTGAATGGGCATGACAAAATATTTAAATGCCTTTGAACGGGGTATGGTAGTGGGTGCCAGGTGCACCGGTTTGAGTGTGTCAAGAACAATGACGCTGCTGGGTTTTTCACGCTCAACAGTTTCCCGTGTGTATCAAGAACGGCCCACCACTCAAAGGACATCCAGCCAACTTGACACAACTGTGGGAAGCATTGGAGTCAACATGGGCCAGCATCCCTGTGGAACGCTTCAGACACCTTGTAGAGTCCATGCCCCAATGAATTGAGGCTGTTCTGAGGGCAAAAGGGAGTACAACACAATATTAGGAAGGTGTTCCTAATGTTTTGTACACTCAGTTTATAATGACTGGTTATTAACACCCAGTGACTCATTCCTGCAACAAATATCTCTGTGCATGGCATTCGTTCTGGAAAGACTCTCACTGGACCAGTCACAGTCCAGTGCTGGACATGAAAACTAGGAGGGGGCAGCTACTTCAAGATGGCTGGCAGACGGCAGACACAGCTGGTGTTTCCCTCCTAAACATGGAGACAAAACACCATGAAGTAAACAAACAAACTCCCATGCTTAGCTTCTTATCTTCACCCCGCAGCCCGTCTTCACTGTGATTGGCCACGCACGCCAGGGTCTCAGTGGTGGCGATAAGGAGGAGGAAGTGGGTGGAAGGAGGAGGAAAGGTGACAATGAGGGCTTTGCTGGAATGCCAAACCACATTTTCCACACTTGCTTGCTGCAGCATGTAACAAAGCCAAACCAGACCAAATCTAAAGGCTATGGTTTGATCTTTAGACCTAGAATCGGAGTAATCTTATTGTTTGGCAGTTTGACTCCCTCCAAGCCACCAGTGAGATGGCTCCCAGTCAGAGAGGTGAGCGTTGCAAAGCACTGACTAAGCCAGTCTTCCCACAATCAGCCCCTGCTTTCTGGGAGCCACTCACTCAGGGGCGGTTGTTGCTGGCTCTGCTCTGGCTGTGCGTCTTACCAATGGAGTACCACAGCCAGAAGAGTAGCTCAAGAGCCTTCTTGCCTTCCTCACTACAACTGCTAAGGGAGACATCTTCCCACTACATGACACTCTGAAGCCCAGAGATAACAAGCAAGCCGGTCGTCACTGTCTGCATGAGAATGTACACTACCGTTCAAAAGTTTGGGGTCACTTAGAAATGTCCTTGTTTTCCATGAAAAAATGCATGAAATGAGTTGCAAAATGAATAGGAAATATAGTCAAGACGTTGACAAGGTTATAAATAATGATTTTTAATTGAAATAATAATTGTGTCCTTCAAACTTTTATTTTGTCAAAGATTCCTCCATTTGCAGCAATTACAGCCTTGCAGACCTTTGGCATTCTAGTTGTCAGTTTGTTGAGGTAATCTGAAGAGATTTCACCCCATGCTTCCTGAAGCACCTCCCACAAGTTGGATTGGCTTGATGGGCACTTCTTACGTACCATACGGTCAAGCTGCTCCCACAACAGCTCAATAGGGTTGAGATCCGGTGACTGTGCTGGCCACTCCAATATAGACAGAATACCAGCTGACTTGCCATCCTTAGGGTATGGCATGGCATTGCAAAATGGAGTGATAGCTTTCGTTCTTCAAGATCGCTTTTACCCTGTACAAATCTCCCACTTGAACACCACCAAAGCACCCCCAGACTATCACATTGCCTTCACCATGCTTGACAGATGGCGTCAAGCACTCCGCCAGCATATTTTCATTTGGTCTGCGTCTCTTCTTTGTGATCCGAACACCTCAAACTTAGATTTGTCTGTCCATAACATTTTTTTCAAATTTCCTCTGTCCAGTGTCTGTGTTATTTTCCCTGTCATGTGTCTGTCTTGGTACTGTCCCTGTCAGGTATGTCTGTCTTGGTGCTGTCCCTGTCAGGTATGTCTGTCTCGGTGCTGTCCCTGTCAGGTATGTCTGTCTCGGTGCTGTCCCTGTCAGGTATGTCTGTCTCGGTGCTGTCCCTGTCAGGTATGTCTGTCTCGGTGATGTCCCTGTCAGGTATGTCTGTCTCGGTGCTGTCCCTGTCAGGTATGTCTGTCTCGGTGCAGTCCCTGTCAGGTATGTCTGTCTCGGTGCTGTCCCTGTCAGGTATGTCTGTCTCGGTGCTGTCCCTGTCAGGTATGTCTGTCTCGATGCTGTCCCTGTCAGGTATGTCTGTCTCGGTGCTGTCCCTGTCAGGTATGTCTGTCTCGGTGCTGTCCCTGTCATGTATGTCTGTCTCGGTGCTGTCCTGTCAGGTATGTCTGTCTCTGTGCTGTCCCTGTCAGGTATGTCTGTCTCAGTGCTGTCCCTGTCAGGTATGTCTGTCTCAGGGCTGTCCCTGTCAGGTATGTCTGCCTCGGTGCTGTCCCTGTCAGGTATGTCTGTCTCGGTGCTGTCCCTGTCAGGCCCACAGTCGCTCACCATACAGTCCCCACTGGTCTCTGCTGCAACCCACTGGCCCTGTGCCCTCCAACATGGGACCAGGGCCCAACCCCAAACAGCTGGCAGGGAGATGGGTGGCATGGGCCTCAAGGCAGGATCGCAGCCCAGTGAGCTGTGAGGCCTGACCAACAGCTACAGTCCACGCCACAGGCAGATGTCTGCAGTGATGTGGAAGCTCTGGCCAATCCAAATCGTAAGGTCTTTCTGTGTGCAGTCTGATAGGTACTGTGTTATCCATAGATTGTTTCATGTTATTAGCATTTTCAAATACGAGACATCATTATATTCTGTTGTTACCTCTGATGGACACGAGTGATTTTTACAAAATAAACCATTTGAGATCTGCAATGTGTGCTTCTGCATTCCAAATGTCATTCTATTCCTTTTATTGAGCACTACCTTTGACCACAGCACTATGGGCCCTGGTCAAAAGTAGTGCACTATAAATAAAGTATAATTTGGGACGCAGTCTGGGATTATCATCTTCTGTCAATTATCGTAATGGACCAAACAGGAGCTCTTTGATAATCTGACCCGTCGATTGGTTCAAAGCTCTATTTTCCCTGGCGTCCCGGACGAAACAAGCATTACTTTACACACATGCATAATATTCTACTGTGGTCCTCCAGCTCTTTGCTAAGTTTTGTCAGGTTTATTTTGCTGGGATGTACTTGAAATGTTGGAAATCTCACCCGGGCTCTTGAATAAAACATTCGAGCACAGTTTCCCTCAAAATTGTTCAGCAATTACGGCATCATCCAGCATACAATGGCTGCCTCGTAAATACAGCCTTGCAGCTTCTCTGATGAACTGACGGTCATTAGAACCAATGGAAAATAAGACTTTATTTGTTTTATTAGTAAATACATTTGTATGTAGCTATGATTGTTCTTCACTAAAAGCCTTTGTCAGGAGGGGAAATGGCAGACGGAGTCTACTCTCATTTCTCATGTCATTTGTCAAGATCTTATAAAGGAAAAATAGATGTCAGGCTGCTACTTATTATAGTCAGAAGAGCAGATTAATCAAAATAATTCATTCAAGCAATTATGTTTGATTTGATATGGCTAGTACGGTAATTGAATACAAATCCGCCTTGATTTATAACCCTTCATTTATTGTTGGGACTGTAGGTAAGGGGGTTGGGAAAGATGCTCCAGGAAGAATTCCTACTGACTATATTACGTAAGCATAGACAGTGCTTTCTAGCAGGGATGGGTTCACTTTTTTAATCAAGTTCACGTAAGTTACGACAACTGTCCTTATTAATATCGTAGGGTATTTTTACTGAGTCTGTATAACAGGATGCCATCACCAATATCATCTGAAGATAGTTAACATAGCTTGGTCAATTATGTAGCCTAGCAACACATTTTGACATTGAAATGTTTTGTGGGGGAATATAACCAGGAGTAGAATAGACAGTGTTGCCATGGCTGGAGACACCCGATCACATCATTTTAGAATTTATATTAATTCCATTCACAAAACATACAATACATGACAGAGAACAGAACAGCTATAGATAAAAACAACAAGATTATATTACATTAAATGAGGAAAGAAAATAATACATTATTAAGACACCAAGAGACAACAAAAATACCGCTGACACAATATACTTTTGGCTCAGGATTCCATCGCATTCTTTCACTTTATGTTCTCATGATCACAAGAATACAGCAATTGTAACTGCGTACAGAGACATCTGGACAGAATAGAGGATTTTGCAGGCTCGGCTTGAACATTTTCCAGACAAAGGTATGATTTGTATGAATAGGATGTTACCATAGCAGTCTGGTCTGTGTTCCATTTAAGAATGTATTGAAGGTAGCATGCAATATTTCTAACTTCTTGTTTTTCTTTGTCCATTAGCCTACTTTCTCTCTCATTCTTATGCTCTCTAACTCCCCCGTTAAGTCCTCGCTCTCCTTTTCCATTTCCTCCCTTACTCCCCCCCCCCCTCCCTCCCTCCCTCTCTTTCTCTGTGAGTTCCGCTAGGTCTCACAGTGACTGATTGATTGCCTCTGGTGTTGGCTATCCAGAGGCCTCAGCTGGCAACGTCAGAAGCAGGACACGTACCCAGGGCAGCGGGACCGATACCCTCTGTGGTCCAGTGTAAAGTCATTGACTAGTGATTCAATAACAGACTCATCTGATATGTTTAATTTAGTTCCTGAACAGGTTATTTATTATTTATTTGATATTTTATTTATTTATTCGCACCAAAGAAAAGAAGTGAAAGACAAAACATTACAGATTAAAAAAAATGGTAAAACGTGAGTGTGCGAGTGAGGTTGGAAGCCCAAAAGGGATGATATGAAAATCACACCACTAGCACGAGTACAAAAAACAAAGTTTGTTCAATCAGTTAAACAAAGCATATTCATTATAATTGTACATGATATACTCAGTATACATAGGAGGAGTGCTTTATTTTAAAGTTGACAGAAATGGAGATCGAATAAATGGTGAAGTGTACAGTATTTCCACTAGAGGTGGTGGCAAGTATGTCATTGTCATGTGATGTATTGCCAAATGACCATGTGCCTCAGGGGAACCAATGGACTGATCAGTGGACTGCTGTACATCTGCCTGTGGTGCAGGTGCTTGTGCCTTGTAGTTAGCAATTTAGCCAATTAAAAGAACACACTCCCTATTATGTACAGTGGGGAGAACAAGTATTTGATACACTGCCGATTTTGCAGGTTTTCATACTTACAAAGCATGTAGAAGTCTGTAATTTTTATCATAGGTACTCTTCAACTGTGAGTGACGGAATCTAAAACAAAAATCCAGAAAATCACATCGTATGATTTTTAAATAATTAATTTGCATTTTATTGCATGACATAAGTATTTGATCACCTACCAACCAGTTTTAATTCCGGCTCTCACAGACCTGTTAGTTTTTCTTTAAGAAACCCTCCATTCTCCACTCATTACCTGTATTAACTGCACCTGTTTGAACTCATTACCTGTATAAAAGACACCTGTCCACACACTCAATCAAACAGACTCCAACCTCTCCACAATGGCCAAGACCAGAGAGCTGTGTAAGGACATCAGGGATAAAATTGTAGACTTGCACAAGGCTGGGATGGGCTACAGGACAATAGGCAAGCAGCTTGGTGAGAAGGCAACAACTGTTGGCGCAATTATTAGAAAATGGAAGAAGTTCAAGATGACAGTCAATCTCCCTCGGTCTGGGGCACCATGCAAGATCTCACCTCGTGGGGCATCAATGATCATGAGGAAGGTGAGGGATCAGCCCAGAACTACACGGCAGGACCTGGTCAATGACCTGAAGAGAGCTGGGACCACAGTCTCAAAGAAAACCATTAGTAACACACTACGCCGTCATGGATTAAAATCCTGCAGCGCACGCAAGGTCCCCCTGCTCAAGCCAGCGCATGTCCAGGCCCATCTGCAGTTTGCCAATGACCATCTGGATGATCCAGAGGAGGAATGGGAGAAGGTCATGTGGTCTTATGAGACAAAAATAGAGCTTTTTGGTCTAAACTCCACTCGCCGTGTTTGGAGGAAGAAGAAGGATGAGTACAACCCCAAGAACACCATCCCAACCGTGAAGCATGGAGGTGGAAACATCATTCTTTGGGTATGCTTTTCTGCAAAGGGGACAGGACGACTGCACCGTATTGAGGGGAGGATGGATGGGGCCATGTATCGCGAGATCTTGGCCAACAACCTCCTTCCCTCAGTAAGAGCATTGAAGATGGGTCGTGGCTGGGTCTTCCAGCATGACAACGATCCGAAACACACAGCCAGGGCAACTAAGGAGTGGCTCCGTAAGAAGCATCTCAAGGTCCTGGAGTGGCCTAGCCAGTCTCCAGACCTGAACCCAATAGAAAATCTTTGGAGGGAGCTGAAAGTCCGTATTGCCCAGCGATAGCCCTGAAACCTGAAGGATCTGGATGGAGGAGTGGGCCAAAATCCCTGCTGCAGTGTGTGCAAACCTGGTCAAGAACTACAGGAAACGTATGATCTTTGTAATTGCAAACAAAGGTTTCTGTACCAAATATTAAGTTCTGCTTTTCTGATGTATCAAATACTTATGTCATACAATAAAATGCAAATGAATTACTTAAAAATCATACAATGTGATTGTCTGGATTTTTGTTTTAGATTCCGTCACTCACAGTTGAAGAGCACCTATGATAAAAATTACAGACTTCTACATGCTTTGTAAGTGGGAAAACCTGCAAAATCGGCAGTGTATCAAATACTTGTTCTCCCCACTGTATGTTCCCTTGGAAGTCAATAATTTGAATTGGAAATATTACAATATGACTTCAAGTAAATCACAGATTGGGGGTAAAATATTTCAAATATTATGCTCACTTTATATCCTGTGTCTGTGTACTGATACGTGGATGTGTTTGCATTTTCTCCCATTTATTCCAGTTTCTCAAACCCCACTGTGTCCATCTTAATGTGCCTCCCTGTTTATGATGTGCCGTGAGTCACTAAAGCATTCAGACAAGCTGACTAGATGCTGGGTTTGATAAAGTGTCGCCCCGCAGTCACCGGGTGAGAAGTGAGGAAATTTACATTTTCCAAGCTTTTAAAAAAAAACTGCAGAGAACGGAAGTCAGCAAGGAACAGACGGACCAAAAAATAGACCGAAGAAATGAAGGTAATAAAAGCATTCATAAGGCATTTATAAAGTGTGTTCGCCGTTTATTAATCATTACTGCCACATGTATAAACCCTTTACAGCCCCCTAATCTAAAGTGAGCAATGTTTATGCTCTATAAGTACTTTATAAATGTTTTGAATGACCAGTGTGGAATGTCTGGAAAAACATTCCAGACATTCCAGCAGCACCTGCTAGCACACAACAAAGATATATACAGTACTCTATATATACAGTATATACACATTACTAACATTAACACATGTAGGGGTAATAATTCATAAATGGCGAGAGAACTGTTTGTAAATGCCTTTTAAATGGTTTATAATGGACCCTTAAAATAAAGTGTTACCGAAATAAATAAACAGACAAACTTTTCATAGTGATATTGGAGACTGATTGCTAGCATGCTAACAGAGCGTTGTCTTACATTCTGACAGTGAGAGGACTTGATTAACAAGGATGCCAGAAATGTAGCCTTGAAAAGAGATTACTGGTTTACTTGTTGAAAATATTAAGCACAGTGTATGTTTGACACAGATATCTAGTTTAGGGATAGATGCTTTTCCTGTTTCTCCTCTATGTGGGAAAATGCGTCGTTCTCATTCTGGACTTGCATTTCCACTGTGCTCGAAAATGAGATCTTCAATTTGCCACTTTCCTCATCATCACTGACTGTGCAGCCATGCAGATTTGTGGGTAGTGGGCTTGCGTGTTGTGCCGAGCTGGATGTGCAATCTTCAGGCCTGTCCTGCTGATACCCCCCAATTACCTTCCGGCATAGGCCTATTTCACCGCATACGTTTAATAAATGATATTCTTTATATTTACTTCCACTCCTTAGATGCAGCAGCAAGTTACTGGCCGAGTAAGAGGAGAAATACGGCTGTTTTTTGTTCAACATTTGCAAAAATGAAATGAAAGCACTGCACAGACGTATAAAATGTGTAACACTTGTCTCCTGAGTGGCGCAGCGGTCTAAGGCACTGCAGCGTCAGTGGAACACTTTATTTTAACATGCAACCTGATTGCACATCCCTACAAGCTTTTCCAGATGCATCTTGACAGCTGACAAAATCACTCAATGTTTCATTGAGTATTTAACCCTGCTTGATAACAATACACTATCCAGGATTAAGGAATACGTACGAGGCATCACGTAAGGTTTGTGCCAATAAGAGGCTGAGGAGTATGCACAGAAACTGGGATTTCTCAAAGGCTTAAAATAAGACAAGCTGAAATCCTCTCTTGAAAAACAACATATTGCTTTATATTTTAATTGGGCTAGGTAATAGTCCTTGAAGGCCCTCTTCATTAGTCATCAAGGCAAGCTGTTCAAACTGATCTCTGCACGAATGTCTTCCTGGCCAGGTGCCCATTCCTTTTACTTCTCTAGGGGAGAGAATAAACTGAAGGACTGTTTTCCTCCTCAACTTTCGGCGAGGTGTGGGAAGTTCAAAAAGAAAACTTTGAGCGTGCCCCTCTTCGTCGTTTCAAATGGAGTACATGCTGCAGACTTTCCTCTTGACATCTTGTGTTTTGTTACAGTATAACTGAAGATTAAACTGTATTGTACATTCGCAATTGGACATTTTGATCATGTTCAGTTGAGTAAAGAAAAGAGGATTATCTTTGAACATAATTCGTCTTTCCTCATATTAGATAGAAACTCAATTGGTCCCCCCCCGTTTTCACATTGTAAATGAGAGGCCCACACTAACCATGAGATTTGCTCAGAAAATTCTGTCAAAGACACTAAGAGATGGAAGGGAAAGCCAAGTGGAGAATCAATGTGCAAAGAATCAGAGTGCTGGCTGGGTTGGGTGTGTATCATGTCCTGCCGACCTATCAATCAACATCTGTTTACCTTCTCGCCATGGTGACAATGTTGTGATGGCTATGTGAGGTAATTATCAGTGACGAGCGCTAGGACGGAGCCTGTCACTGGTGGAGGCATGCAGGGGATTTTGAAGCCTCCGTCTGCCTCCTTCATAACTCAGAAGCCTGGAGATAGAAGCTCCTCCATTTTTCATGATTTGATTCAATTTTGGTCTCTGTGTATAATGAGGCTCCTCAATCGTGGATCAGTAGCGGGCGCAGTGAGGAGGGCGGAGGAGGACCCAAGAGTATTAATCAGAGGAGAGCGAGCGTACGGCCGGATGGCCCCGGTACTACATCATCCTGTAGAGCAGACCTGGGCAAGATAAGGCCCCCAGGCCGGATCCGGCCTGTTGAGTCATTCTATCCGGCCCGCGATACATCCAATAATGCAAAATTAGATGCGTATTTATTTTATTTCAAATTAAAAGTCCCGTGGCACTACCAGTAATAAGTACAGTAGTATCATACTGTCTGTTTTTTTCACCAGACTGTATTCCACAAATGATGGAATTACAAGAACATGTCTGCGCTTGCACACAAAATTGCCCAAAACAGCAAACCATTCAGTGATGGGGAATTTATTTAAGAATGTTTAGTCGACTCGGCTGCAATACTATGTCCAGAAAAAAAGACACAGTTTCGAAAAGGTGTCACTGTCACGAAGAACAGTTATCATTATCACCTTCGACACCAGCTGACAGCCAAGGTAAATTACTTCTCTCTTTTTTCACTGGCTCTGGATGAGAGCTGTGACGAGACACAGCCTAGTTGTTGTTTTTTTTTTTTTTACAAGGCATTGACACAGATTTTACTATTGCCGAAGAACTGGCTTCAGTGCAACCAATGAAGAGCACAACAACAGGAAATGATTTACTAGCAGAGGTGAATGAATGCATCTCCAAACTGGGACTTCAATGGGAAAGGTTGTCGAGGGTGACAACGGATGGGTGACAACGGATGGGTGACAACGGATGGGTGACAACGGATGGGTGCCCCAACTTGAATGTGGGAAATGTGGGGCTTCTAAAGCACATAAAACACCAAGTAAAAGCAGCAAACCCAGAGCAGGAAATACTTTTTCTGCACTGTATTATTCACCAAGAGGTTCTCTGTAAAACTGTTTTGAAACTCACTCATACAGTTACAAAAGTGGTGATTTTTATCAGAGGGAAGGCACTAAACCACACTGTTAGAAGAATCCGAGTCAGAATACACAGATCTCCCCTATCATTCAAACATTAGGTGGCTTCAATCAATCAATCACATTTATTTATAAAGCCCTTTTTACATCAGACAATGTCACAAAGTGCTATACAGAAACCCAGCCTAAAACCCCAAACAGCAAGCAATGCAGATGTAAAAGCACAGTGGCTGGGAAAAACTCCCTAGAATGTCAAAAACCTAGGAAGAAACCTAGAGAGGAACCAGGCTCTGAGGGGTGTCCAGTCTTCTTCTGGCTGTGCCGGGTGGAGATGATAACAACTAATGGCCATTAAGGCCAGATCTTTCTCCTAGATGTTCAAACGGTCATAGATGACCAGCAGGGTAAAATAATAATCATAGTGGTTGTAGAGGTTGCAACAGGTAAATACATCAGGAGTGAATGTCACTTGGCTTTTCATAGCCAGGCATTTAGATGCGGTAGAGAGCGCAGGTACGGTGCGATAGAGCGCAGGTGGGTAGAGAGAGAGAGAGAGAGAGAGAGAGATGAAAACAGCAGGTCTGGGACAAGGTGGCACGTCTGATGAACAGGTCAGGGTTCACGACCAGGTGGACTTGGGACAGCTAGGAGTCATCAGGCCAGGTGGTCCTGAAGCATGGTCTTAAGGCTCAGGTCCTCCGGGAGGGGAGGTAGAGTGGGAGAGAGAGAGAGAATTAGAGGGAGCATACTTAAATTCACACAAGACACCAGATAATAACACCAGATTTAACAAACTGACCCTATCCCCCCGGCACATAGACTATTGCGGCATAGATACTGGAGGCTGAGACGGGGGGGGGGGGGGGGGGGGGGGGGGTATGGGGTGGTCGGGAGACACTGTGGCCCCGTCTGGCAATACCCCCGACAATAACCCCGGACAGGGCCAACCAGGCAGGATATAACCCCACCCACTCTGCCAAAGCACAGCCCCCACACCAATAGAGGGATATCAACAACCACCAACTTACTTACAAAAATGGAGGTCTATAGGGGAAAGCCCTGCCTCCAGCTGTTTGCTTAGAAATTCCAGGGACAATAAGGAGGCCTGCGTCTTGTGACCGGAGCATACTTGTAGGTATGTATGGCAGGACCAAATCTGAGAGATAAGTATGAGCAAGCCCATGTAATGCTTTGTAGGTTAGCAGTAAAAACAGTTGAAATCAGCCCTAGCCTTAACAGGAAGGCAGTGTAGAGAGGCTAGCACGGGAGTAATATGATCACATTTTTTGGTTCCAGTCAAGATTCTAGCAGCCGTTTTTAGCACTAATTGAAGTTTATTTAGTGCTTTATCCAGGTAGGCGGAGAGTAGAGCATTGCAGTAATCTAATATAGAAGTGACAAAAGCATGGATTAGCTTTTCTGCATAATTTTCTGACAAAAAGTTTCAGATTTTTGCAATGCTACGAAGATGGACAAAAGCTGTCCTTGAAATATTCTTGATATGTTCGTTAAAAGATCAGGGTCCAGAGTAACGCCGAGGTCCTTCACATTTTTGGGGGGGACAACTGTACAATCATCAAGATGAAGTGTCAGATCCAAAAGCAGATCTCTTTGTTTCTTGGGACCTAGAACTAGCATCTCTGTTTTTTCAGAGTTTAAAAGTAAAACATTTGCAGCCATCCACTTCCTTATGTCTGAAACATAGGCTTCCAGGGCAGGCAATTTTGGGGCTTCACCATGTTTCATCGAAATGTACATCAGTGTGTCGTCCGCATAGCAATGGAAGTTAACACCAAGAGATAAAATACATAGTGAAAACAATAGTGGTCCTAAAACGGAACCTAGAGAAACACCAAAACATACAATTGGCAGGCTGGCTAACCAACTGACAAACCATCCACGGAGACAAACTGATATCTCTCCGACAGATAAGATCTAAACCAGGCAAGAACTTGTCCGTGTAGACCAATTAAGGTTTCCAATCTCTCAAATAATATGGTGATTGATGGTGTCAAAAGCAGCACTAAGGTCTAGGAGCACGAGGACAGATGCAGAGCCTTGGTCTGACGCCATTAAAAAGTTATTTACCACATTCACGAGTGCAGTCTCAGTGCTATGATGGGGTCTAAAACCAGACTGAAGTTTTTTGTATACATTATTATTTGTCTTCAGGAATGCAGTGAGTTGCTGCGCAACAGCTTTTTCTAAGATTTTTGAGAGAAATGGGAGATTCGATATAGGCCGATAGTTTTTTACATTTTCTGGGTCAAGGTTTAGCTTTTTCAAGAGAGGCTTTATTACTGCCACTTTTAGTGAGTTTGGTACACATCCGGTGGATAGGGAGCCATTTATTATGTTCAGCATAGGAGGGCCAAGCACAGGAAGTAGCTCTTTCAGTAGTTTAGTTGGAATAGGGTCCAGTAAGCAGGCTGAAGGTTTAGAGGCCATGACAATTTTTGTGAATGTGTCAAGAGATATAGGATTAAAAAACTTGAGTGTCTCCATTGATCCTAGATCCTGGCAGTTCTGTCAGACTCAAGACAGCTGAGCTTTGGGGAAATACGCAGTTTCAAAGAGGAGTCCGTAATTTGCTTTCTAACGATAATGATCTTTTCGTTGAAGAAGTTCATGAATTCATCACTGCTGAAGTAAAAGGCCTCCTCTATTGGGGTATCAAATATTTTTTTTTGATTGTTCTTATTCTCCTCAATTAGGTTGGAAAAATAGGATGATCGAGCAGCAGAGAGGGCTCTTCGATATTGCACTGTACTTTCTTTCCAAGCTAGTAGGAAGACTTCCAGTTTGGTGGAGCACCATTTCAGTTCCAGTTTTCTGGAAGCTTGCTTCAAAGCTCGGGTATTTTCTGTGTACCAGGGAGCTAGTTTCTTGTGGCAAATGTTTTTTGTTTTTAGGGGTGCGACTGCATCTAGGGTAATACGCAAGGTTCAATTTAGATCCTCAGTTTGATCGTTAACTTATTTTTGTACTCCGACATCCTTAGGTAGGTGGAGGGAGTCTGGAAGGGCATCTAGGAATCTTTGGGTTGTCCGATAATTAATAGCAAGGCTTTTGATGATCCTTGGTTGGGATCTAAGCAAATTATTTGTTGCGATTGCAAACAAAATAAAATGGTGGTCCGATAGTCCAGGATTATGAGGAAAAACATTTAGATCCACAATATTTATTCCACAGGACAGAACTAGATCCAGAGTATGACTGTGGCAATGAGTAGCTCTGGAGACATGTTGGACAAAACCCACTGAGTCGATGATGGCGCCGAAAGCCTTTTGTAGTGGATCTGTGGACTTTTCCATGTGAATGTTAAAGTCACCAAAAATGTGAATATTATCTCCCATGACTACAAGGTCCGATAGGAATTCAGAGAACTCAGTAAGGAACTCTGTATAAGGCCCAGGAGGCCTGTAAACAGTAGCTATAAAAAGTGATTGAGTAGGCTGCATAGATTTCATGACTAGAAGCTCAAAAGATGAAAACGCTCTCCTTTTTTTGGGGGGTAAAATGACATTTGCTATCGTAAATGTTAGCATCACCTCCGCCTTTGCAGAATACGCAGGGGATATAGTCACTAGTGTAACACAGTAAATTCATCATGCTTAAGCCATGTTTCAATCAGGCCAATCACATCAAGATTATGATCAGTGATTAGTTCATTGACTATAACTGCCTTGGAAGTGAGGGATCTAACATTAAGTAACCCTATTTTAAAGAAGTGAGATATCACAATCTCTTTCAATAATGACAGGAATGGAGGAGGTCTTTATTCCAGTGAGATTACTAAGGCGGACACTGCCATGTTTAGGTTTGCGCAACCTAGATCGAGTTACAGACACGGTCTCAATGGGGGTAGCTGAGCTGACTACACTGACTATTCTAGTGGCAGACTCCACTAAGCTGGCAGGCTGGCTAACAGGCTGCTGCCTGGCCTGCACCCTATCTCATAGTGGAGCTAGAGGAGTTAGAGCCTTGTCTATGTTCATAGATAAAATGAGAGCAACCCTCCAGCTAGGATACTCTACTGTAGAGCTCATCACTCCCTCTAACTGGGAGGGGGCCAGAGACAATTACTCGATGCCGACACATCTTTCTAGCTAATTTACATGCTGAAGCCATGTTGCGCTTGGTGACCTCTGACTGTTTCATCCTAACATCGTTGGTGCCGACGTGGATAACAATATCCCTATACTCTCTACACTCGCCAGATGTTGTTTTAGCCAGCACCATCTTCAGATTAGCCTTTATGTTGGTAGCCCTGCCCCCTTGTAAACAGTGTATGATCGCTGGATGATTTGTTTTAAGTCTAATATTGCGGGTAATGGAGTCACCAATGACTAAGATTTTCAATTTGTCAGAGCTAATGGTGGGTGGCTTCGGTGGCTCAGATTTTTACTAGTATCTGTACTTACTGGTGACACTTCAATTGCCCTTGCCTAACTATTGCGTCTGAAGCTGGGCTTGCAACGAGGCTATCCTCGCCATAAGGCGATAGTTTTCCTGTATGTTATGAGTACGGTGACTGCAATTAACAGATGGCATAGTGTTAATAATGTTATTACTTAACTTCGGCTGGTGGAAGTCCTGTACTGGAAACTGGACGAGCTCCGTTCGAGACTATCCTATACTATCCTAAAAACTGTAGTATCCTATGTTTGTCGGAGTCGTGGCTGAACAAGGACATGAATAATATACAGTGCTGTCAGAAAGTATGCACACCCCTTGACTTTCTCCTTATTGTGTTGTGCTACAGCCTGGATTTAAAATGGCCTTACACCCAATACCCAATAATTGCAAAGTGTAATTATGTTTTTAGAAATGTTTACAAATGAAAAGCTGAAATGTCTTGATTCAATAAGTATTCAACCCCTTTGTTATGGCAAGCCCAAATAAGTTCAGGAGTAAACATTTGCTTAACAAGTCACATAATAAGTTGCATGAATTTCAAACACAGATTCAACCACAAAGACCAGGGAGGTTTTCCAATGCCTCGCAAAGAAGGGCACCTATTGGTAGATGGGTAGAAAAACAAAACAGATATTGAATATGATTTTAAGCATGGTGAAGTTATTAATTACACTTTAGATGGTGTATCAATACACCCAGTCACTACAAAGATACAGGTGTCTTTCCTAACTCAGTTGTCAGAGATGTAGGAAACCGCTAAGGGATTTCACCAAGAGGCCAATGTTGAATTTAAATCAATTATAGAGTTTAATGGCTGTGATAGGAGAAAACTGAGGATGGATCAACAACATTTGGGGCGGCAGGTAGCCTAGTGGTTAGGGTGTTGGATTGAATCCCCGAGCTGACAAGTTAAAAATAATCTGTTGTTCTGCCCCTGAACAAGGCAGTTAACCCGGTAGGCTGTCATTGTAAATAAAAATTTGATCTTAACTGACTTGCCTAGTTAAATAAAGATAAAGAAAAAAAAATGTAGTTACTCCACAATACTAACCTAAATGAGTGAAAAGAAGGATATTCCAAAACGTGGCACCTGGTCTGGTGGCGGCTCCGGCCCCGGAGCAGGAAGTGGAACCGGGTTAGGTGGAGGCTCCGGCCCTGGCGTAGAACGTTGCCTTGGGTCCAGCGGTGGCAGGACTGGGTGCAGGAGCAGGGAAAGGCTTTGCATCCGGATTCGATGGAGGCTCCGCCCCCGGAGCAGGACAGGGCGCTGGGTCAGGAGCCCTGGTGCGTGGGGCCGGCACAGGAGCCCTGGTGCGCAGGGCCGGCACATCTCAGTGCAAGTAGTGTCACTGCAGTCCCTGGTTCGAATCCAGGCTGCATCACATCTGGCTATGATTGGGAGTCCCATAAGGCAGTGCACAATTGGCCCAGGTTTAGCCAAGGTAGGCTGTCATAGTAAATAAGAATTTATTCTTAACTGACTTGCCTAGTTAGATAAAGAACAGGGAGTGGTAAGGAATTAATTGGAGCCAGTTGTGCATGTGTTCGCATGCATGCCTGGGATAGTGTGGTGGGAGAGCTCACTGATGTCATGTGAATATGGACTGTCACTCATCTTTATCTGCTGTCAGAGTAGCAGACAGCTCCTGTCACAAGTCTGCAGAAAATGAGGCAATTCAATTATGATGACAGTCATTTTCATTTTACACCTCCAACCGAATAAAGTTGACCCACATCATACATATTGCTGTAATTGTAACATTGTAATTTGTGTGATATAACAATGATTTGTTAATGATCAAATCATTTAGGAAAACTAAAACTCACTCTCTGAGAGTGACGTGGTCCTTTCAGGAGGAGAGTTGGTCATTGGCCAAATCTTCAGTAAGCTTGAATGTTTTGAAGTTTTAATATTTAAAGTCACTCTTTATTTTCAGGGTGCCTGTGTGGCATTGCATTATTCAGAGAGAGAGAGAGAGGAAAAACAAGAGAGAGAGGGAGAGAGCGAGAGAGAGAGAGAGAGAGAGAGAGAGAGAAGAGAGACAGGATTCTGTCTGTGGCTGTGGAAGCAGGCCTGCCGTAGCAGTGAGGCAAGTTGAAGTTCGGTAGCTGGAAGTCTATTCCCCTTCGTCGGTGATTGGTCAACAGTACTACTCCTAGTAGCAGTGGGAACATTAAGTGTTTGTTGTTGTTCAATGAGAGACGACTGGTTTTCATGCACATTTATTTACTTCAGAAATACTGCACCAAACATCTTAGTTGTTGCTACAGTGGCTCTAGAGGGACAAACAGTTATATTGCAGCTTTTTTCTCGTTTTCAAGCAGAGGTCTTTAGGGAGTATAAGAGCACAGATCACTTCGCCTAGCTGAATTCTGCTAGGAGCAAACCAAAACGATGTATGAGGACGCCTTTAGAGTGTGTGTGTGTATATGTCTCTTCAAGGTCCACGTTGTGCTGTGAGGTGTTGTTTTATCCGTTTTTTTAAAAATCAGATTGTATTGCTTGCTTGAGTTACCTGAAGTGGGAGAGATGTCCATGTAGTGTAATGGCACTATATAGTAATGTGCGTTTCCTAGCCTCTGTTCTGGACTTGGTCGGGACTGTGAAGAGACCCCTGGTGGGGTGTCTTGTGGGGTATGTATAGGTGTCTGAGCTGTGTGTTAACTGATTGAACAGACAGTTTGTTATTTTCAATATGTCAATACCTCTTACAAAGACCGGTAGTGATGCAGTCAGTCTCTCTTCTACTTTGAGCCAGGAGAGACTGACATGCATGTTGTTGACGTTAGCCCTGCGTGTACATTTAAGGGCCACACGTGCTGCTCTGTTCTGGGCCAACTGGAATTTGCCCTTCTTTGCTGCACTTGACCATATAACTGGGAAATAGTATAGGTGTGATAAAACTAGGTCCTGTAGAAGTTGTTTGGTTGATTGTGATGTCAAGAAAGTAGAGCAGCGCTTTATCACAAACAGACCTCTCCCCATTTTAGCAACAGTTGAATCAATATGTTATGACTAACACACAATTCCCCATAATGACAAAGCCCAAAAAGTGTCTTCTTTAAGAAATAACTGAAATATCAAATCCTGCGCTGTCTTGGCTGCGCTGTCTTGGCTGTATAAATTAATTTTGTTCCTCATCAATCTATACACAATACCCCACCTCTGAAAATAGTTGTTACCATGTAGTTATAGCTGTGCCAAGGCTGTAATAATCTAATATGAAGCTTGCAATAATATTATAGAATAAAATTGAGTAATTACCTAGTGCTTAGATATGTCTTATTTGGACATTTTGGACTAGAAATAGTTACTGTTTTAGTTAGTAAATACCTAGTACTTACCGGGCAAAAAAGGAAGTTAACATGATTTGAATTTGATTGCAGAGTTATTGGATTTAAGAGCTGAGTAAATTAGTGGGGAGGGTTGAAAATCAAGACTGGCCCACTGAGCATTCACTTACTGTTCGGTTTTCATAGTAACAGCCCATTAGATATTATGTCAGTGAACCATCCACTTTGATCTAGTGGTTTGGTACAAGTGCTGTGCTATGCATCCATTCACACTTGGGCATTGTTCTGTCTTTAATCTTGTGTGAGGGCAGCCGCAGTCCATCTCTCATATCTGTCTCTCGGTCTGTGTTTGACAGTTTTAGAGGCTGGTGAAGAAGCCCAAACGCTGAGTGGCAGCAGCCAGCATTAAATGGGGGCATTTAAGTGTTGGGTGACAGAGGAATCACTTTTCATTTGAAGGTGATCTGTAATAGAACCCAGAGTGGTGCTTCTCTGCACTGCTCCCTGCCAACCTGCCCCAGGGCCCAATGTCTCAGATTAGGAGTTCTGATCTAGGATCAGGTCCCTCTGACAGTCAATATAATCTTGTTCATTTTGATCCAAAAGGCAAAACTGACCCTGAATCTGCGCTTCTCCTATTCTGAGAGGCTTTGTGATTTGGGAGACTTGCTGCTACCGCTGCTTTATTGATGTAATAGGAAATCATCCTGCCTTGATGCATGCATGGGGTTTCTGACAGTTGTTTCTCATATTATTCCATGGCCTGTTTGAATGTTGGGTGAGCGTGGTTCTAGATGTTGATTCGGTGGAGCTGTCCACATCCTTTCCTATTTTTGAAGGCACTAATCTGAAGCAAAGAGCTCAGGGTTGAATTCGTAGACCTTCCATCCAACACCTTTTTATACAGCTTCATCCGGTTTGAAACGGAAATAAATGTTCAAAGACAGTCTTTATGTTTTAGCTGAACAAAAAGCACTGCCACACTCGCATGTATGCAGCCAGGCATACACACACACGCACACACACACACACACACACACACACACACACACACACATATCACACACATATCACACACATTCTCTATATCTATGGGAGGTGGTGGCAGTCACAGTTGAGTTGGTGGCTCTATCCTCCAGGTCTCGTTTCACTTTGGTCCGGAGGATAAAGCAGTGTGGAGGGCAGGAGAGTGCTCTTTACATAACAGTTGACATTGTCCTTGCCCACGGCTGTGCTGTGTTAAGGAACTGATATCTAGGCCTGGACTTTTGACACCTCCCTCAGGGGGGACAGTAGCAGAGGACAGCGAGGATGACAGAGATGAACTTGGACAGCAGTGTTGTACATTTGTTCCAGTTGTGTTAGAAAATCCCACACGCGTTGTCTATATCCATTATGACTGTCTGCTGATGAAATGCACTATGCTTTGTGCTTTGTACTTAAAGAAACGCTGTTGATTTGACTTGTATCTACCAACATAAGGTGTCAGTATTACATTATTACACTACCGGTCAAAAGTTTTAGAACACCAACACATTCAAGGGTTTTTCGTTAAATTAGTGCTATTTTCTACATTGTAGACGAATAGTGAAGACATCAAAACTATGAAATAACAGATGGGGAGAGAGAGAGAGTTCCATTTTCTATTCATGTGTCTTATTTGAACGTATTGAGAGTGGAATATTGTTTTCCCATCTCCCTTGTATGTAAATAGTCAGAGATCTGCAGAAAGAAAAAAACATATCCTGCCTGCACAGAGCAATGAATAGGAGAGGAGGAAGGTCAAAGCAATTTATATTTGACATGCAGAGCTGAAGTGGCATGTCACCACCTGAGAGTGTCCTGCCCCACAAGATCCCCCTCCACACACACATATGTCCCACTGAGAAGGGGGAAGGTGCCACTGAGAAGGGGGAAGGTGCCACTGAGAAGGGGGAAGGTGCCACTGAGAAGGGGGAAGGTGCCACTGAGAAGGGGGAAGGTGCCACTGAGAAGGGGGAAGGTGCCACTGAGAAGGGGGAAGGTGCCACTGAGAAGGGGGAAGGTGCCACTGAGAAGGGGGAAGGTGCCACTGAGAAGGGGGAAGGTGCCACTGAGAAGGGGGAAGGTGCAACTGAGAAGGGGGAAGGTGCAATTGTGATGCGTAGATATAAAAAGCACTCTATCTTCACCTCCTTCTTCTCCTTCACCTCCTTCCTCTACTTCAACTCCTTTAAACTCATTAAACTCCTTCAACTCCTTCACCACCTTCACCTTCTTCAACTTCTTCCTCCTTAATCTCATTAAACTCCTTCAACTTCTTCACTCACTTCAACACTTTCATCTCCTTCAACTGCTTCACCTCCTTCACCTTTTTCAACTTCTTCAACTCCTTAAACTCCTTCAACTGTTTCATCTTCACCTCCTTCACTTACTTAGTGTACTTCAATTACTTCAACTCCTTTCTCTCCTTCAACTCCTTCACCTACTTCAGCTCATCTGTTGATACTGCTGGTATCTGTTATTGCCTTCTCTTCTCTGGGTTATTAATGTGAAAAGGACAACATCCCCCAGCACCAATCAATCTCTATGTCCACTAACCATAAAAGCAGGCTTTATGTGCAAGGAGGCACGATGCTGTTGATTCTTTAACACACAGGGAAACATGCTAAAAGTGAACGCAACATTATCCAAAATTCCCTTGATATGTACATGCTGTCATTTCTGTAAGACTCGAGACATGGAGATATGAATAATTAGAGAAAATAACAAAGCGATTAATCTTTATAGGTATCAGGGCACAAGGCGAGACCCTGATGCAGACACAGGAGGCAGATGGTTAGAGCTCCGATATTTATTAAGGTACCAGGGTAGGCAAAAGGCAGGTCAGGGACAGGCAAAAGTTCATAAACCAGATCAGAGTCCGAACAGTACCGTAGGGCAGACTCGTGGTCAGGACAGGTAAAGGGTTCAATAACTAGGTCTGAGTCCAAACGGTAAAGGACGATAGGCAGGCTCGAAGTCAGGACAGGCAGAATGGTCAGGCAGGCGGCTCAGTGTCAGGACAGGCAGAATGGTCAGGCAGGCGGCTCAGTGTCAGGACAGGCAGAATGGTCAGGCAGGCGGCTCAGTGTCAGGACATTCAGAATGGTCAGGCAGGCGGCTCAGTGTCAGGACAGGCAGAATGGTCAGGCAGGCGGCTCAGTGTCAGGACAGGCAGAATGGCCAGGCAGGCGGCTCAGTGTCAGGACATTCAGAATGGTCAGGCAGGCGGCTCAGTGTCAGGACAGGCAGAATGGTCAGGCAGGCGACTCAGTGTCAGGACAGTCAAGGGTCAGAACCAGGAGGACTATGAAAAAACAGGGACTGGGAAAAATATGATAGAGAAAAGCGGTGGTTGACTTGGCTAACAAGACAAACTGGCACAGAGAGACAGAGAACACAGGTATAAATACACAGGGGAATAATGTGAAGATGGGCGACACCTGGAGGGGGTGGAGACAAGAACAAGGACGGGTGAAACAGATCAGGGCTTGACAGAGAGACAGCGAGAGAGAGAGATAATGGAGAGACAGCGAGACAGAGAGAGAGAGAGAGAGAGAGAGAGGGACAGAGAGACATAGAGAGAGAGAGAGAGAGAGGGACAGAGAGACAGAGAGAGAGAGACAGAGAGAGAGAGAGAGAGAGAGAGAGAGAGAGAGAGAGAGAGAGTTTTTGTTTATAATTATTTTATTTAACCTTTATTTAACAAGACAAGTCAATTAAGAACAAATTCTTATTTACAATGACGGCCTACCAAGAGGCAAAAGGTCTGCTGAGGGGAATGGGGCTGGATTAGGGCAAAACACACATCACGACAAGAGAGACACCACAACACTACATAAAGAGAGACACCACAACACTACATAAAGAGAGACACCACAACACTACATAAAGAGAGACACCACAACAATACATAAAGAGAGACCACAACACTACATAAAGAGAGACACCACAACACTACATAAAGAGAGACACCACAGCACGACATAAAGAGAGACCAGAACACTACATAAAGAGAGACACCACAACACTACATAAAGAGAGACACCACAACACTACATAAAGAGACACCACAACACTACATAAAGAGACACCACAACACTAGATAAAGATAGAGAGAGAGAGAGAGAGAGAGAGAGAGAGGGGGGGGGGGGGGTAGAGAGACATGGAGAGAGAGAGAGACAAGGAGAGAGAGAGAGAGAGAGAGAGAGAGAGAGAGAGAGAGAGAGAGAGAGAGAGAGAGAGAGAGAGAGAGAGAGAGAGAGAGAGAGAGAAAGAGAGAGAGAGACAGAGACAGAGAGAGAGAGAGAGAAAGAGAGAGACAGAGACAGAGACAGAGAGACAGAAAGAGAGAGACGGGGAGAGAGAGAGACAGGGAGAGAGAGAGACGGGGAGAGAGAGAGACAGGGAGCGAGAGAGAGAAATGACAGCCTATGATAGATTAAATCATCACAATGTGTCAGTATCTTTTATATTACCCATCTGCCCTGGGTGGAAGAAATGATAAGAGGCCGTGGGGAAAAAATAACTGCTGGGGTAGAGAGAGGTCCAGCACTGCTGGGGGAGAGAGGTACATTACTGCTGGGGGAGAGAGTTTCAGCACTGCTGGGGGAGAAAGTTCCAGTTCTGCTGGGGAAGAGAGGTCTAGTACTTCTGGGGGAGAGAGGTCCAGTACTGCTTCGGGGAGAGAGGTCCAGTACTGCTGGGGGCAAGAGGTCCAGCACTGCTGGGGGAGAGAGGTCCCGCACCGCCGGGGAGAGAATTGGATGGGATTCTTGTTGGGCAGGACACTCTCAGCTGAAGACATGCCACTTCAGCTCTGCATGTCAAATATAAATTGGTTTGACCTTCTTCTTCTCGTATTCATTGCTCTGTGCAAGAAGGAGATGTTTTTTTTCTTTCTCTCAATACGTTCAAATAAGACACATTAATAGAAAATGGAACTCTCTGAAACACCCTACCCTACCTCCCCCAACCATACCCCACCGCCCATCCCTTACCGTCAGCGTTGTAATCCGTTACACTTACAAATTACCTGTCCAAAATTGTAATCAGTAACGTAACCTTTGGATTACCCAAACTCAGTAACGTAATCTGATTACATTCAGTTACATAGAGATTACTTTCCCCTTAAGAGGCATTAGAAGAAGACTAACATGTATGTTACCAATTGAATGACATGTATTGCAGGATAAATCAATGTTAAAGTTAATATAGCTGGCCATATATGGATGTTATATTTTACTTTATGGGTTGGTTATGTTGGCTTCTTCTAACCCATCACTTTCTACTACATTTAATAACATGATTAAATTATATCTTTACATAAAAACCAAAGTCTATCAGAATTCCAATAAATGTTATACCCCTTGATCTTCAAAAATAGGATTTGGAAATATTGAAGTATAGATTAGCCAAATTGTTTTACCTGAGCATGACTAAGGATTTATTAGCCAGCCCTACTCTGTTGTTTATGATTTTGTTGTCATGGAGGACTGATTGGGCTCATTGATTCCAGTTGAAAAATAAATGCTACGCTCATGGAATGGCTTGCTTTGCCAAGAGTGTGCAAAGCTGTCCTCAAGGCAGGTGGCTACTTTCAAGAATCTAAAATATATTTTGATTTGTTTAACACTTTTTTGGTTACTACATGATTCCACATGTGTTATTTCATAGTTTTGATGTCTTCACCATTATTCTACAATGTAGAAAATAGTAAAAATAAAGAAAAACCCTTGTATGAGTAGGTGTGTCCAAACTTTGCACTGGTACTGTCTATATAATTTATCCAAAAAGTCCAAAAATGTATGTAACAACTACAGATTGGCACTTTAAGTGGATTCTTTTTTAAAGCTTTTGCATGAATTAGATTGAGCAATAAAAAGGCTTGGATCCGCGCTATGCAGCTGTTGCAAGAGCACATTTTTCACTGGCTGTCCACTGGTTTCAAAAACAATGATTGATATGCAGCTTACATTTTGTGAATTCAACCATTATTGGGTTCAAATACACATTTAGATTTGTGAACAGCCATCCACAACAACCACAATTGGTAAAGTGCAAATAGCTAAATGAGAGAGCAGCAGTGTGATTCACATCAATGTGCTATGTAGATATCAATAATAAGTGATATCCGTATCTCTGTAGGCTACACCACTGCTGTCATCCTTACCTCCAAGCGTTTATTCAAGTTGGATAATCTTTGGATGCCGACAGCAGTCTCACCATTGGAAGACATAGCTTGGACTGTAGCCAAGAAAAGCCTATTCCTGCTCTTTTCCCGCGATCCATCAAACACATTTGGTGTGTCATCATAGCGGTCTCTGATTGGTGGTCAGACTCGCTCAGGTGGAACAAACTTAAACAAGCCTTTTTCAATGCTGATTTGAATGTCATTGAGAAAACAGATTAGTGTCAAATATTTTTTTTCCTCAAACATTCTTTCTGAATGTAAAAGTAATCCTCAATGTAATCATCTAGTTTTTAAAAAGTATCTGTAATCTGATTACAATATTTATGCTGGTAACGGATTACAGTTACCGTTTTTAGTAATCCCTTACATGTAACGGATTACATGTAATAGTCACTAAAAAACAGTCACTAAAGTAAACAGACAAATATTTGGGTGGAGATTTCCTGCCTGTTTTACCCCATGCTCATATAGAGTTGTGTGTTTGGATTCTCAAAGTGAGTGACATGACTACAGTACTGCTGGGGAGAGAGGTCCAGTACTGCTGGGGAGAGAGGTCCAGTACTGCTGGGGAGAGAGGTCCAGTACTGCTGGGGAGAGAGGTCCAGTACTGCTGGGGAGAGAGGTCCAGTACTGCTGGGGAGAGAGGTCCAGTACTGCTGGGGAGAGAGGTCCAGTACTGCTGGGGAGAGAGGTCCAGTACTGCTGGGGAGAGAGGTCCAGTTCTGCAATAAATACCTATCGTAGAAACTCACCAATGATTTACGAGAAGTTGAGCAGAGAGGGGGGGGGGGGGGGGGGGCTACAAACAACCTTCACCCTTATCAGGTTTTATCTGAGTGGAGATATTGGGGGTGGGAAGGTGGAAGGAGATCTATAATCTGAGCGTCATGTTGAGCTGTCCCCTGTAAGAGAGACAGTTCTCTGCTGCTCAGTGAGGGGAGGAGGGGTGTGTTTGACACAGTGTGTGTGTGTGTGTGTGAGTGTGTGTGTGTGTGTGTAACCACGTGTGTGTGTGTGTGTAACCATGTGCGTGTGTGTGTGTAACCATGTGTGTGTGTGTGTGTGTGTGTGTAACCATGTGTGTGTGTGTGTGTGTGTGGTGGAGGCCCAGAGGATGACAGTTATAGATGAGCGTCTCAGCGTGTGGTCTCAGGCAGGCAGTGAGCTGTAGCCAATGCAGCAGACCCACCCTCTGAGCTGAGTGGCACATTAAATCTACCTTCCCTTCCCCAGAAGTCCCAGCAGCCCCAGCAGCCCCACAGCCTCCAGACAAAAGAACACTTCACTAAGGTCCCACTGAAACTTAGCAAAAGAGTGTCCCCTTGAAGAGTGGACTATGTTTTCATTTGAATCAGTTCCAGTTGCATGGATAAATCCATTCCGCGGGTTAAACAGAAGATCAAGGTGAAGCTACATGGAACGTAGCAGAGATTTTACTTCCCCCTCTCTGTGTTTCATCCACATTTTTTTTTACACTTTAGTCATTTAGCAGACGCTCTTATCCAGAGCAACTTTCATCTTAACATGGCTAGGTGTGACAACCACAAATTACAGGCATAGTAAGTACACTTTCCTCAATAAAGTAGTTATCATCTAAATCAGCGCTACAGAGGGTGTGGGGGAGGGTCGAGGTGAGGAGGGGGATTATTTAAGAGGTAGGGTTTCAGGTACTTTTGGAAGATGGGCAGGGACTCTGCTGTCCTAGCTTCAGGGGGAAGCTGGTTCTACCATTGGGGTGCCCGTAGGGGTGGTTGGGCCAAGAGACCAGAGGTGGCAGAACGGAGTGCTCTGGTTTGGGGTATAGATTTTGAGCACGGCCTGAAGGTAGGGAGGAGCAGTTCCTCTTGCTGCTCCGTAAGCAAGCCCCATGGTCTTGTAGTGGATGCAAGCATTGACTGAAAGCCAGTAGAGCGTGCGGAGGAGCGGGATGACATGGGAGAACTTGGGAAGGTTGAACAGAGGCGGGCTGCAGCGTTCTGGATAAGTTGCAGGGGTTTGATGGTACAGCAGGGAGCCCAGCCAACAGCGAGTTGCAGTAGTCCAAACGGGAGATGACAAGTGCCTGGATTAGGACCTGCTCCGCTTCCTGTGTGAGGTAGGGTCGTACTCTACGGATGTTGTAGAGCTTGAACCTGCAGGAGTGAGTCACTGCTTTCATGTTTGCAGAGAATGACAGGATGTTGTCCAGGGTAACGCCAAGTTCTTTGCACCCTGCGAGGGGGACACTGTGGAGTTGTCATCCGTGATGGAGTGGTCTTTGAGTGGACAGGCCTGCACTGGGAGGAAGAGCAGCTCCGTCTTTTCGAGGTTGAGCTTGAGGTGGTGGGCCGATATCCAAGCTGAGATATCTTCCAGGCACGCAGAGATGCGTGTCGCCACCTGGGTTTCAGAAGGGGGGAAGGAGAAGAGTAGTTGAGTGTCATCCCCATAGCAACGACAGGAGAGACCAACTGAGGATATGATGGAGCCGACTAACTTGGTGTATAGCGAGAAGAGGAGATGGCCTAGAACCAAGCCCTGGGGGACACCAGTAGTGACAGTACATGGTGCAGACACAGATCCTGTTCATGTAGGGTGCAATCCAAGAGGGTGCAGCGCCTGAGACACCCAGCCCTGAGAGGGTGGAGAGGAGGATCTGATGGTTCAGGGTGTCAAAGGCAGTGGATAGATCTTGGAGGATGAGAACAGAGGAGAGAGAGAGTCAGCTTTGGCAGTGCAGAAAGCCTCTGTGACACAGAGAAGAGCAGTCTCGGTTGAGTGACCCATCTTGAAGCCTGATACTCTCTGCATGTCTCGGCACACCTGAGCATATTACACCATCTGTTACAAAGATTTCCTCCTCCCTTTATATCTTGTCCTATAACAGACGCATTTTACCTTTATGGTATGTTCAGAAGTCAAAACAGCACTCTTATCTTACAATGAACAAAAATATAAACGCAACATGTAAAATGTTGGTCCCATGTTTCATGAGCTGAAATAAAAGGTCCCAGAAATGTTCCATCTGCACAAAGAGCTTATTTCTCTCAAATGTTGTGCACAAATGTGTTTGCCCTCCCATGCTGCACCCCTGCCCAGTCATGTAAAAACTATAGATTAGGGCTTCATGAATTTATTTCAATTGACTGATTCCTGTAACTCAGGAAAATCTTGTTGCGTTGATATATTTTTCTTCAGTATATTATCAGCTTTCATGAAATAATCGCACTCCCACTGTCCCAGTCTGTAATGTTGAAAAGCACACCTGTGCTGTGATTCAGTGGCTTTTCATGACGACTAAGCTTGTTGTATATCCTGTGATGAGACCGGAGGAGAATGTGCTGTTTCAGGAGACCTGCCGCTGTTAGTAGCAGGGGTCCTGGCACGCCGTCGCCTTGACAACAGACCGGCCGTCGCCATAGGAGACGCGAGAGAGTGGTGAGGTGGGACGCAGTGCGCTCCAGGTGAGTGAAAGTCACTGAGACGCAGGCTGGTGCGCTAGGCCACGCCCATCCCACACCCATCCCTCTTTACAAGGACAGAGCAAGGTCATTGGAAACTGGGAGCTGGGGAGGTTTAAAGGGGAAGGAGAGTGGAGCTGTGGCTGGGCTTGGCACTACTGATTAATGAGAAGGTTGTCTGGCCAGTGAAGCAGGTGTAGGATTGCAGAGAGGGGAAAGAGGCCATGGAGGAGATGGGACTAGACTAATAAGGTGTAGGAGAACATGTCAAGCTGTTTTCTGAGTATGAATTGAGTTGGGCCTTCGCACTTCAGGGTTTCTTGGTAAGCCCTACTCATGTTCTCAGAGTATAATGGAAGTAGAATAAGATCAGCAGAAGCGAGTCTCGTTTATTTTAGTTATTTGTAAACCCGTAGTTAGTACAACGCTGTCACTATTCAACTGTCAGGCTCATGTGCAAACATATTTAGTTCAAGAAAATTTGATATATGTATCACCCCTACTCAATCTGTCAACTATGGAACATTTTTGAAAAGCTGATAAATATTCAATTTTCCCTCTTTATGTAACTTTGGTTCTCCCTTTACTCTGGTAAAACCAGCTATCTGAGGAGGATAGGAGCTCTCAGACAGGGACAGAGGGGACAAAGTCAACGTGGAGGTCTCTTAGCTGCCCACACCAGCCCTCCGGGGGCCAAGCGTGAAGCCAGTGGCCTTCCTCAGCCGGCTGCTGATGCACACGGACACATCACACCTCAGACATGGAGTTGCTTTTAGGTATTAACCCACATGTATTATTCATTACCTTCACAGGGAGTTGGCGTGAAAAAGGTCACGGCGCAGTCAACTTCAGCTCCGTCGTCCCGGCCTGACGATTCAGACAAGTCTGCATCGATGATGGACCCTAATCGACTTCCATTGGAGGGTGACGGGGAGCCAGGAAGGGAAGGGGAGGGGAGGGGAGGGGAGTCGAGGGGAGGGGAGGGGAGGGAGAAGACCAAGGGAGTAAAGACAATTATGGTGGACAATACTTTTTGGTTGGATCAGGAGAACCGTATTGGGGTCAGACCTGGGTTAAAATACATGTGTATTTGAGTATTTTCAAATACACAGCCCAAAACAAGTACTTGTTTTGAGTATTTGAATGGTTATTTGTCAAAATAAAAAAAATTGTCTACTAAATTGTATTTAAGAATATTTTCAAAAAGTATTGTCAAATAATGTGGTATACTACCAAATGAATAAAAATATTTGGTCCCACTTTAAATGACATGCTGCTTATAAAGGCTTTATAAAGCCTTCATAAAGCCTACGTAAACACTATATAAATATGTCATAAATCATCTATAACCGTATGTCATGCTCTATAAAGGGTTCATAAATGTTGCATTACTGTGTGCCATAACCACCAATGTCAAATGTGACATAAACCTGTGGTGAGAATAAGCACTGCTTAATAAAAGCTTTATAAATCATATAAATCATTTATAGCCTTGTCATCCATCTTGGTAGAGCATTGCAACACCAGGATAGTGGGTTTGATTCCCGGGACCACCCATACGTACAAATGTATGCACGTATGACTGTAAGTCACTTTGGATTTGTTTGCTAAATTATATTAAAACATTTCTAGGATGGCCCAACCTCTTTCCCTTTTGGATGCACTGCATCTCAGTGCTAGAGGCGTCACTACAGACACCCTGGTTCGAATCCAGGCTGTATCACAACCGGCCGTGTTTGGGAGTCCCATAGGGCTGCGCACAATTGGCCCAGCGTCGTCCGTTGTAGGCTGTCATTGTAAATAAGAATTTGTTCTTAACTGACTTGCCTTGTTGCCTAGTTAAATAGAGTTGAGTTGCAAAGAAAAAGCCATATCTCAGACTGGCCAATAAAAAAAAAATTTGGGCAAAAGAACACGGACACTGAACAGAGGAAGATATGGCTTTTTCTTTGCAACTCTGCCTAGAAGGCCAAGCATACCGGAGTCGCCCCTTCACTGTTGACGTTGAGACTGGTGTTTTGCAGGTACTATTTAATGAAGCTGCCAGTTGAGGACTTGTGAGGCGTCTGTATCTCAAACTAGACACTCTAATGTACTTGTCCTCTTACTCAGTTGTGCACCGGGGCCTCCCACTCCTCTTTCTATTCTGGTTAGAGCCAGTTTGCGCTGTTCTGTGAAGGTAGTACACAGTGTTGTACGAGATCTTCAGTTTATCGCATGGAATAGCCTTCATTTCTCAGAACAAGAATAGACTGACGAGTTTCAGAAGAAAGTTCTTTGTTTCTGGCCATTTTGAGCCTGTAATCGAACCCACAAATGCTGATGCTCCAGATACTCAACTAGTCTAAAGAAGGCCAGTTTTATTGCTTCTTTAATCAGCACAACAGTTTTCAGCTGTGCTAACATAATTGCAAAAGGGTTTTCTAATGATCAATTAGCCTTTTATAATGATAAACTTGGATTAGCTAACTCAACGTGCCATTGGAACACAGGAGTGATGGTTGCTGATAACGGGCCTCTGTACGCCCATGTAGATATTCCATAAAAAATCTGCCGTTTCCAGCTACAATAGTCATTTACAACATTAACAATGTCTACACTGTATTTCTGATCAATTTTATGAAATAAAATGGGCTTTTCTTTCAAAAACATGGACATTTGTAAGTGACCCCAAACTTTTGAACAGTAGTGTGTCTAGAATACTTACTTTGAGTGTATGTGGAAGTAATTGAGATACTGTATTTGAACCCAGGTCTAATTGGGGTGTTGTGCCCCCTCTATCTAGGAGTATTGGGTTCAATGCCAATTTTCCTCAATGCTTTTCAACGAGAAAAGTGTGGAATTGACATTGGAATTTCAGTTTACTTCCTGAATTGACTTAATTGAAATGGAATTGACCCCAACCCTGCTATCTAGTAAATGAAAGCTAAAGCCTTCGTTGGATACAGTACTCAGGCTGCTTTGCTGATGACATTGCTTTCTTTGACAGAAATGTCCTGTGGTCTCTCACTTTTCTCGAAAGTGCTTTTTTCAAAATTGCTTTTTGTTATACACAATAGGCGTTGGTCACTGAACAGAATTGGCCACTGATTACTGTGAAGAGTATGTCAGGGCTGTGGAAGTGGCCCCCATCGAGAGATGAGAGCATCTGGAAGCTAACAGTGTGGGAGTCGTCCTTGCCTCAGGCTGCAGGACTATTCCTCAGGCTGCAGGACTATTCCTCAGGCTGCAGGTCTATTCCACAGGCTGCAGGACTATTCCTCAGGCTGCAGGACTATTCCTCAGGCTGCAGGACTATTCCTCAGGCTGCAGGACTATTCCTCAGGCTGCAGGTCTATTCCACAGGCTGCAGGACTATTCCTCAGGCTGCAGGTCTATTCCACAGGCTGCAGGACTATTCCTCAGGCTGCAGGACTATTCCTCAGGCTGCAGGACTATTCCTCAGGCTGCAGGTCTATTCCACAGGCTGCAGGACTATTCCTCAGGCTGCAGGACTATTCCTCAGGCTGCAGGACTATTCCTCAGGCTGCAGGACTATTCCTCAGGCTGCAGGTCTATTCCACAGGCTGCAGGACTATTCCTCAGGCTGCAGGACTATTCCTCAGGCTGCAGGACTATTCCTCAGGCTGCAGGACTATTCCTCAGGCTATTCTTCCCCATGTCTTTGTTTCACTCAACTCTGAGGGCTGACACTTGTAGGGGATAGGATACAAGCTGGACATGAAGGTCTGATGTAAATGAACTAGGCATGAAAGGTTTGAGAATTACAGTAGAGGAATGTAAAAGTGTGGATATGGTGTGTGTGTGTGTGTGTGTGTGTGTGTGTGTGTGTGTGCCTCTGAAACAGGAAGGAACACAGCTTCAGAGCCAATGCATGACGAATGTATTGAAAATATTGTTGATCTCTTGGGCCGTTATACCTGGCTTATACCTGGTTTATACCTGGTTTATACCTGGTTTATACCTGGTTTATACTTGGCTATGTGTTGTATCTGGCTCTGTATTGTATCTGGCTCTGTGTTATACCTGGCTCTGGGTTATACCTGGCTCTCTGCATGCTTCCCCAATAAATACTAGTAACTGAAGAGTTAGCCAGTTTCATTTAGCAAGCTTCAGTTATCCATCTTACATCCTGAGACATTCTCCATCTTCAGTTTGGCAGTTCAGCAGGTAAAACACATTCAACAGTCTCATAATAAACTGTCATGAGATTCAGTTAACAATACACTGGAAAGTGGAGCTGTCATAGAACGTTAAAAAGATAACATTACTGTAGACACCTTAAAGTTTTGGTGACAGCATCTCGTTTGCAAGCAAAGATGTTTGCGTTGCCTAATTAATTGTAAATAAATACATTGTTTTGCCCCACAATTAGCCAAGATGATTGGCTAGCTAGCTAAAATGGTTTGCAGTTAGTTAGCAATCACTTCTACACTGTTCTGCCAGCTACAGTAGTAATGTCGTGTCAATAACATGTCTCCAAAAACCACTAAGAGTCTCCAGTTGTATTAACATTTGGCCACTCATGCTTATCGACTATCCATGTTTATCCACTATCCATGCTTCTCCACTATCCAAGCTTCTCCACTATCCATGCTTCTCCACTATCCATGTTTATCCACTATCCATGCTTCTCCACTATCCATGCTTCTCCACTATCCAAGCTTCTCCACTATCCATGCTTCTCCACTATCCATGTTTATCCACTATCCATGCTTCTCCACTATCCATGTTTATCCACTATCCATGCTTCTCCACTATCCATGTTTATCCACTATCCATGCTTATCCACTATTCATGCTTATCCACTATCCATGCTTCTCCACTATCCATGCTTCTCCACTATCCATGCTTCTCCACTATCCATGTTTATCCACTATCCATGTTTATCCACTATCCATGCTTCTCCACTATCCATGTTTATCCACTATCCATACTTCTCCACTATCCATGCTTATCCACTATCCATGCTTCTCCACTATCCATGCTTCTCCACTATCCATGCTTCTCCACTAACCATGCTTCTCCACTATCCATGCTTCTCCACTATCCATGCTTCTCCACTAACCATGCTTCTCCACTATCCATGCTTATCCACTAACCATGCTTCTCCACTATCCATGCTTCTCCACTAACCATGCTTCTCCACTATCCATGCTTCTCCACTAACCATGCTTCTCCACTATCCATGCTTCTCCACTATCCATGCTTCTCCACTAACCATGCTTCTCCACTAACCATGCTTATCCACTATCCATGCTTATCCACTAACCATGCTTCTCCACTATCCATGCTTCTCCACTATCCATGCTTATCCACTAACCATGCTTATCCACAGCACTGACTGCAGCAACCGATCCCCCAGACACTGTAGGTACAACACAGTCTGACAGACAACTGCACTTTTAGCCCAAGGCTATTCACCTGATTACCATATAGAGTTCAGGGAACACAACCAAAACGGCCCACAGCCCTCATTTGGTCCTTTCTCCCTCTGTTCTGCCAATCGTTCCGTTAATGAGTCTTTAACACCATGTCAATAAGAAGTGTGCCCCTGTGTGTTCGTCCGAGCATGGCTATTCCCCCCTCAATTACAGAGAGAAGGAGAGAAGGAGAGAGTGGGGCGCGGTGGCCACAGGATGGTGTGGGGATAGGGGATGTTTTCCTAATGGCAGAGCCCCATGGCCACGGGGCACAGCGACGAGTGGCTCATTACAGATAATGGCTGAGATAAATGAGATCCTCTTCACCCCTGCTCATCTATCGTTTCCTGATTACCCTCTCCTCCCTAATAATAATAATAATAACAACAATAATGGCAATAATTCCACAGGGGGTCAAAGGGTTAACACAATGATGAGTGCTGATTGGTTTGTGCTGCTTGGTACGTTTGTTTTGTAGGCTGTTGTTTTCCCTCTCTAGTCTGATATGGGCACGGTTGACATTAATTAATTTGTGAAGAGCATGATTGATGGGACATGGAGCCTCCGGGGTGGACTGCACAAAGCTACTAATGCCTTTGGCTATGTTTTTTTTTTAATGCGTTTTTGTTTCAGTTCATACTCCATTGCATATGCTTTTTTTTTTTTGCCCTCGTAAAAAATTATAGTTTAAACCATAATCGTATTAACCAATAAAAAAGTTAATTAGATTCAACACATTGAGTTATTTATAGTAATGCTAACACACAGTGGTATATGCACACGCACTACACACACACACGCGCACGCATACACACACACATTCACGCACACGCACACGCATGCCACACACACACAATTCATGTAGGAATGTTGTTCGGTGTCCTACCTTCGAGTTGAAGTCTTCATTCTCCGCCATGCCTGGAAGCTCTGCTCTGACTGCAAAGCTTTCATTTACACACCATTATGCAGTGGAAGGACTGTAGCCTCTCTGACCTAACTGCAGACATCCTCACCTCCCTGCAGACCGGAGAGCAGGAGAAACTTTCAGCAGTTACTATTTCAAAGCCCCTGTCAGCCACAGCCACTGTTAATCCACCCCGTGATTCCCCCTCTTTACCTCTGTACCTTTGCTTTGATTTATTCACAACTGCCATCACCGTCTCAGCTCTTCTCAAGATTGAATTTCACAATCCCACTACGGGTTCAAATGCTCCGTTTCCCTGTGTTGTGAATACTCCAACAGGCTGGATTTAAAAGGTTCAAAAGACAGGGTGCGTTCTGTGAGCGAGTGGCCCCCAAACTCACACCCCATGGCGAGCGAGGGGGCAGGATAGGGGAAGTGGTGGTTGGGGGGGGGGGCGTTATCAGGCCGCTTCATTCCGTCTGCCACCAGCAGGGGAGCGGTCTAATCGCTGTCAGCTCAGTGGCCCGCCCGTCATCTGAGGAAAGCAGATAGACGTCGCACACCAAAGGACTCATGGCCATACGCCTAGACACACACACACACACACACACACACACACACACACACACACACACACACACATCATCCAGACGCCACATTTCAAAGGGGAGCAAAACAAGGGACCCAGAAAAAGGGAAGAGACTGATGGGGCTGGGGGTGGGTGGTTATGGGACAAAAGAAGGACAGAAGGGATGGGTCGGCTTCTAACTGCCAGATCTGGTCTTGAATCCCCCCCCACAATGATCAAAGTTATCATCTCCTTCTTCAGACAGTGGGTTTTAATTGAGTAGAAAGTTGTTATCTCTGTGTATTCTGTTTAGAACAGATAGATGTTTTTCACAAGGGGCTGCTTTATATGGAAATGGGATGGATGCATGAGGAGAACGAGGCACAAAAGTTGATTGGAGAAACTTCAAAGCGTGTATAAATGTCATGCAGATTTTACTTTACTACTTCACTTTTCTATTTCCATTCTCATTTTGTCAGAGACAGGGAGGTCTACAATACAGTATCTTCTGTTTTACTGAGTCTATGTCCAGGGGTACGAGGTAACAACATGGTTATATACAGGTTAGTACCAGTACTGAGTCTATGTCCAGGGGTACTAGGTAATAACATGGTTATATACAGGTTAGTACCAGTACTGAGTCTATGTCCAGGGGTACGAGGTAACAACATGGTTATATACAGGTTAGTACCAGTACTGAGTCTATGTCCAGGGGTACGAGGTAATAACATGGTTATATACAGGTTAGTACCAGTACTGAGTCTATGTCCAGGGGTACGAGGTAACAACATGGTTATATACAGGTTAGTACCAGTACTGAGTCCATGTGCAGGGGTACGAGGTAACAACATGGTTATATACAGGTTAGTACCAGTACTGAGTCTATGTGTAGGGGTATTAGGTAATAACATGGCTATATACAGGGAGTAACTACTGTATGTATACATAGGTAGGGGTAAAATGACTTGTCAACAGGATAGGTAATAGACAGTAACAGCAGAGGTCCAGAACCTGCTGGTTCTGGACCTCTGTAACGAGGTCCAGAACCTCGTTACAGAGTGAAGTATATAGACAAGAAGCATCTGGATATCAAATAATATCTGCACAACAGGCAGACAACTATTTCTCAATAATCCTACAGTGGACCAACGGCAGCAGGAATCCAAGAAATACCAATAGTTATTTAAAGGGATAGTTAACCCAAATTACATAATGACATATTGTTTTTTTTTACACTGTAAGCAGTCTATGGACAAGACAAGAAAGACAGCAATCCATGCTTTGGTTTTGTTTACCTGGCCTGTTTGATTGTCTCAAACTTCTGCTTTTACAAACTATAAGAAAAATCCACATGAAATGCTACTTGGGAATATCAAATATTCACCCATCCCAATTACTACGTGAATATTCCCACCTGCTAGTATGAGGGTTGTTTTGTTCCTGTTCTGGATGAGATGCTGGATAAGATGCTGGATGAGATGCTGGATGAGATGCTGGATGAGATGCTGGATGAGATGCTGGATGAGATGCACGCACACAGACTCCTGTCTGTCAACACTCAACATGGAGGGATATTCTAATACCTTGATTGGATGATATATTTTGGGTTACATTTAACTTCACTCTGTTATATATTCTATAACATAACCCATGTTCATAACACATCTCAGAACAGAGAGCTGATATAGGATCAGTTGAAATATGTTGTACCTTTAATTAGAGTTTTATCCACAGAACGTGTTGAGAATAAATGGAGCAAGTAAAGAAATCCATCTAAATATATGCATATTCGTCTCCGTTTCAGTACCAGTTGGTAGATTTAGAAATTCTCTGATCTTGTAGAAAAATGTAGGCAAATTTTAGGGTTAGGAAATTATGTGTGAATCATAAAAACAGGATTGGCGAGCCTTTACGCACAATATAGTGATGCATACAAAATACAGTGGTTTGATTCATCCTGAAAGTTGTCATATTCAAGTTCAATCTATTAAATATGATATTACTGGAAGGTGGAAAAAAGTGTACAATAGGGGTTGAACAATAGTCCCATAATTCTACCGTGTGCCAGGCTCCAGGTTTAAACTGCTACCTGTGGGCCGAGTTCCATAATGATTCAAATAGGCTACACGTCACAACGTTAGCCTAATATGATCCACTAACGCTAGCGACCCTCAGGGAACAACGACACGGACGTGACAGAGGACAGAAAGGGGAACAGAATGGAATGATGCAAAATGTAAGCTACAAATTGAAATGAAACTAACACTAAAGTGACAGTTATAAACGTGTGGGGATATTACTGACGGTGTCTCCCGACGGGCTAATATTTAACCTGATAAAATGTGTAAAATAAAACAGAGAAAAGCCCAGGCATATAATTAAAACGCTCTAAAGCGCATACATCAGTTCAGCAGGTTCAGCCCTACAGAAGCCTATAGCTTGGGTCGCCACATTTCATCCACACTAATTATGAGGGCATACAATTAAAATGTGGAAAAAAGGCGCAGCTATTTATAGCCTACTTCACTGCATTATCTTACATCAGATAGCAAGTTGATTCTACCTCCACTCGGAACCTACAGGTTTGCACAACCTTATTAATGATTTTATTGCGCGTAAAGGTGGTGGAATTATGAGGGAATGAAGTCAAGGTCAGAATACGGGGTATCTGTAGACACACCTCCGCCACACCTTCATTTCTTAGAACTCCACCCTGAACGAATAGAAGGGGAATAGCATACTATTCAATGCTTAAGTTCAAGGTCACAATACGTTCAATACGTATATGAATTATGTTCCCTTTGCTCTCACTTAACTCAGGTCTGAATCCCCCCCCCCTAATGAATACATACCCTGTTGTCATAACAACAGTTACTGCTGGTGTCTTTGGTAACTCACATAACTTTCGTAATTCCGGCCAACATGTTGGGTAGTTCTATACTTCTATTGATGCATGTGTAATAACAGTTCAGTTAGACCTTTTATGTTTTCATGGGTGTTCAAAGCTTGTTTTATTGACTCCAGATTGCAGTGCATTTGATTTCATAACTAAAGTTATTTAATTCACTCACTGTGAAGAGCATTCTGTGAAACAAGGTCTGCATCTGATGAATAACTGCGCTCTCTTTTCATGGCATACAGTTCTTAACCTCCTTATGCAACCTGGTCTCAGGGCATTTCGTATTACTCTGTACGTAAAAAGCCAAACATCTCCATTTAGTATGACATGTTACGTTTTGTATGGTATGTATTAATTTGTGGATATCCATCACCCATTTCGTATGTTATGTTACGAATTTGCAAATCATACTATATCTTACAAATTTGCAAAGCATATGATATGTTACGAATTCTAGCTAGGTGGCTAGGTGGCTAACATTGGCTAGCTGGCTAACGTTAGCTAGGCTAGGGGTTAGGGTTAGGGTTTAGGGTTAAGGTTAGGGTTAAGTTTAGGAGTTAGGTTAAAGGGTTAAGGTTATGGTTAGGAAAAGGGTTAGCTAACATGCTAAGTTGTTGCAAAGCAGCTAAAAAGCAGCTAAGTTGAAAAGTTGCTAATTAGCTAAAATGTTAAAGTTGTCCGTGAAGAGAGTCGAACTCTCAACCTTTGGGTTACTAGACATTCATGTTATACGCCTACCCATCCACCTCGAACAACCACCATACTTTCAGTTTGCCTTAATTAACCTTCTGTCTTATGTAATCATATCATTTTGTACTACTTGAGTGTCCCAGATTTAACTTTACGATGTTACGTCTTGTCTATGAGACCAGGCTGCCTTATGTGGTGTAATGTGATATCCAACCGTAGAGCAGAACAGCTCTGAAAAACCTCACAACCTCACAACCTCACATCACCTATTCACATACACACTTCTCGTCATTTTCAGTGTTTGTCAGTCTGCTGATAAGCAGAGCATGAATAACGGCCATGTAGCGGGGCCAGTCATGTAGCGGGGAAGGTCATGTAGTGGGGAAGGTCATATAGCGGGGAAGGTCATGTAGTGGGGAAGGTCATATAGCGGGGAAGGTCATATAGCGGGGAAGGTCATGTAGCGGGGAAGGTCATGTAGTGGGGCAGGTCATGTAGCGGGGAAGGTCATGTAGTGGGGAAGGTCATGTAGCGGGGCAGGTCATGTAGCGGGGAAGGTCATGTAGCGGGGCAGGTCATGTAGCGGGGAAGGTCATGTAGCGGGGAAGGTCATGTAACGGGGCAGGTTCTGTAGTGGGGAAGGTCATGTAGCGGGGAAGGTCATATAGCGGGGAAGGTCATATAGCGGGGAAGGTCATATAGCGGGGAAGGTCATATAGCGGGGAAGGTCATGTAGTGGGGAAGGTCATGTAGCGGGGAAGGTCATGTAACGGGGCAGGTTATGTAGTGGGGAAGGTCATGTAGCGGGGAAGGTCATGTAGTGGGGAAGGTCATGTAGCGGGGCAGGTCATGTAACGGGGCAGGTTATGTAGTGGGGAAGGTCATGTAGCGGGGCAGGTCATGTAAGGGGGCAGGTCATGTAGTGGGGCAGGTCTTGTAGTGGGGCAGGTCATGTAACGGGGCAGGTCATGTAGTGGGGCAGGTCTTGTAGTGTGGCAGGTCATGAAGTGTGGCAGGTCATGTAAGGGGGCAGGTCATGTAGTGGGGCAGGTCTTGTAGTGGGGCAGGTCATGTAGCAGGGCCGGCCATGTAGCGGGGCCAGTCATGTAGCAGGGCCGGCCATGTAGCGGGGCCAGTCATGTAGCAGGGCCGGTCATGTAGTGGGGCAGGTCATGTAGTGGGGCCAGTCATATAGTGGGGCCAGTCATGTAGTCGGGCCAGCCATGTAGCAGGGCCAGTCATGTAGTCGGGCCAGTCATGTAGTCGGGCCAGTCATGTAGCGGGGCCAGTCATGTAGTGGGTTAGGTCATGTAGCGGGGCAGGTCATGTAGCGAGGCCGGCCATGTAGCGGGGCAGGTCATGTAGCGGGGCAGGTCATGTAGCGGGGCAGGTCATGTAGCAGGGACCGGTCATGTTGCGAGGCAGGTCATGTTGCGAGGCAGGTCATGTAGCGGGGCAGGTCATGTAGCGGGGCAGGTCATGTAGCAAGGCAGGTCATGTAGCGGGGCCAGTCATAGATAGATAGATAGATAGATAGATAGATAGATAGATAGATAGATAGATAGATAGATAGATAGATAGATAGATAGATAGATAGATAGATAGATAGATAGATAGATAGATAGATAGATAGATAGATAGATAGATAGATAGATAGATAGATAGATAGATAGATAGATAGATAGATAGATAGATAGATAGATAGATAGATAGATAGATAGATAGATAGATAGATAGATAGATAGATAGATAGATACTTTATTGATCCCCCGGGGGGGAAATTTCATTTTCAAGCAGCTACAACAAAACACAGGGCAGGTGCAAAATGCCACAACGAAAGTACACAAAAGACAGATACACGGTACATGATACATAGAGCGGCAGTATGAAAAAGTATAGAAATACAAGATATCTGGAGTGCAAAAAAATAAAAGCTATAAAAAAGACATGGCATAGTATGGGTGGTTGGCTGAATATGTACACTATACATTGGTGGATGTGTACACTATACATTGGTGGATGTTGGATGGTTAACTATACTATACAGGTCGATGGCAGAGAAATACTTCAGTAGCTAAAAATGCGTATGATATGAGCGAGGGTAATAATAGTTTACTTAATAGACAGACTGGGTAAATGAACAGGTAAGTGAACATTTTGCATGGTTAAATTAGCTGTACAGTTAGGTATACAGTTATATTTACAGATAAGTGAATACTTGCATGGTTACACAAACTGTACAGGTAAATGACAGGAAGAGATACTTGAATAGCTAAATGTGTGTATGATATCATTAGTGCGCAGGGTTTAATTACAGACAACTGCACGGCAGGGCCAGTCATGTAGCGGGGCCAGTCATGTAGCAGGGCCAGTCATGTAGCAGGGCCAGTCATGTATCAGGGCTAGTCATGTAGCAGGGCTAGTCATGTAGCGGCCTCTTTTCCATTCCTTTCCTCACTCCAGTTCCCTATCTGTCCTTTCCTGTGTTAATGCCCATTAAATTTAAGTGTTAATTTGCATATCCTCACCTTCAGAAGGCACCGGAAGGTGGTCCATGTCCCAAGGTGTTTTCCCTGATGCCATCTTGCGTGCCATTCGGCTCCACTCAGACAATTTAATTGCCAGACATCCGAGGGTAAGGATTTTATGATGCATTTACTGCCATGTCTTGCTAGTACTGCTCTTGGCACCGACGCACCCTTGGAAGATGAATTAGTAGGAGACCTGGGGTTGGCATTATGACTTAACCAAGCATGGGGCAGAAACACTCCTCCTCTCTGTTTCTCCTTTGTAGTCTGAGGAAAGTGGCTTCATCCCAAATGGCACCATATTCCCTACTTGGTGTACTATAATCCATAGGGCACTATGTAGGGAATAGGGTGCCATTTGGGACCAACACAGTCTCTGTCATTCTTAATGAATTCCCAGCGTGTGATTCTAACTCAGATCCTTGTAGCACATTGATCTGGTTGTTAGTGGGGTTCATCAGAACGCTAACTGGGATAATTACCGCTCACTACTTTGGAAATACGCCGAGGTAGGAAGAGAAGTTGACGTACACAGATATGTACATAATAACATGCACGCACAAATACATACACACTCGATTGTATGTAATACAGAGTATAAGCATTGAACGCATTTCCAGGAAAATGACTCCATCCCTATCCAGTATGGTTCCAGGAAAATTACTACATCCCTATCCAGTATGGTTCCAGGAAAATTACTCCATCCCTATCCAGTATGGTTCCAGGAAAATTACTACATCCCTATCCAGTATGGTTCCAGGAAATTACTCCATCCCTATCCAGTATGGTTCCAGGAAAATTACTACATCCCTATCCAGTATGGTTCCAGGAAATTACTCCATCCCTATCCAGTATGGTTCCAGGAAAATTACTACATCTGCTCAGGTAGCGTCACAAATGGCACTATTCCCTATATAGTGCACTAATGTAAATAGGGAATAGGGTTGCTGACCATTTCTCTGTGCTATGAAACCACAATACATTTACTGCCATGGTACTCCCTAAGCACTGACTGGTAAGGAAAAACAAAATCCTTTCAGAAGTTGATGTGAAACCTCTGGGAATAGTAGGGAGCATGCAGCGACGTCTGGAACTGTGACATCACCTGTTGCTCTTCCTCAGCTCCTGCAGTCAGCTGAGTTGACATCACCTGTTGCTCTTCCTCAGCTCCTGCAGTTAGCTGAGTTGACATCACCTGCTGGACAAGCAGGGAAACAGAGAGAAACAAAACAATAACAACTGGGATATCTCTCTCCCGTAGACTTGTCAATCACTGACTGTCATTATTATCACATCAGCAAATCATCTACAGCATGCATTATGTGGTCGTCAAGCCAACTGTCCAGTAATTTAAGGTTTAATTTGATAGTTTATTTTCACTGCCGTGTTGCCCATACCCTCATGGTTGTATGTAGTATAATTTAAATCTTTCCAGGTTGTATGTGTATGCATCACAATGTCTCAACCTTTGTTTTTGTTACGGGTCTAAAGTAATCTCCACTTTGTTCTACTTATATAGTCTATCTATAGTTGACAGTACGGTGTTCATATATGGACAGTCTATTTGCCTCAACCAGCAGGTGTCAGTCTAAGCAACGGCTTTTCCGTTGTTACAGAGGTCTCACCTGACTGGGCATGTGCAGACACATTCTGCCAATATCAGTGAGGAGACCAAATAGAAAACAACAACACATACCTAATTCTGGTCAGACAACTCGCTGTCAATCAAACGTGCAGAGAAATAACAATCATTTCTGGGGAAGATTCAGTTGCTATCGGCAACTCCGTCTTCCCCAGAAATTATTGTTAGTGTTTCCTGTCTTTGGTTACCTAAAGAGTTGGAATGTCCTTTTTACTTCATTTGATAAGAAATTCTAACAGAACATTAAACCTGGAGGCATTTTCAAATAACTGTTTAAAACAAATCCAAACAGAATCAACTCCAGTTGTTCTAATTGCGTTCTCGTAATGAAGTCCCCGCGGAGATTATTGTGTCACAGTCATGTTCAAGTGCTGGCAGATATCCTTCACAAATTAAGTCAAAATAAACATTGAAATTAATATTAATAATTACAGAGCAAACGTCCTCCCGTGTGCCTGCACACAGGGCAGACTGTGCTGAAGGTTTTGGCCACAGCATGGTGTTGAATCCTTGCAAGCTGCCTGGTTATAGCCACAGCAAGATGCCTCGGATGAACCTTTTATCTCCTCATGATGAATGGATCTTCTCTGAGGTTCTGCCTTCCAGATGTTGTTGCCAATTTCCCACCTCCTAGATTTCCAGTTAGAACGGATTCTTTGTGAACTTTTCAGTTCATCATATAGGAATGTGTTTCTCCACTTCTAAGCGTTACTGGACACTCCAGATCCCCTGTGCCACAGATACTGATTATTTCTGCACGTGATGCGGATAGCCGGCTTCTCTCTTCATCTCTTCTCTCTTCATCTCTTCTCTCTTCATCTCTTCTCTCTTCATCTCTTCATCTCTTCATCTCTTCATCTCTTCTCTCTTCATTTCTTCATCTCTTCATCTCTTCATCTCTTCTCTCTTCATCTCTTCTCTCTTCATCTCTTCATCTCTTCATCTCTTCATCTCTTCATCTCTTCTCTCTTCGTCTCTTTGTCTCTTCTCTCTTCATCTCTTCATCTCTTCATCTCTTCTCTCTTCATCTCTTCATCTCTTCTCTCTTCATCTCTTCATCTCTTCTCTCTTCATCTCTTCTCTCTTCGTCTCTTCATCTCTTCATCTCTTCTCTCTTCATCTCTTCTCTCTTCATCTCTTCATCTCTTCATCTCTTCATCTCTTCTCTCTTCATCTCTTCATCTCTTCTCTCTTCATCTCTTCATCTCTTCATCTCTTCTCTCTTCATCTCTTCTCTCTTCATCTCTTCTCTCTTCATCTCTTCATCTCTTCATCTCTTCATCTCTTCTCTCTTCATCTCTTCATCTCTTCTCTCTTCATCTCTTCATCTCTTCATCTCTTCATCTCTTCATCTCTTCTCTCTTCATCTCTTCATCTCTTCATCTCTTCATCTCTTCTCTCTTCATCTCTTCATCTCTTCTCTCTTCGTCTCTTCATCTCTTCATCTCTTCATCTCTTCTCTCTTCATCTCTTCTCTCTTCATCTCTTCATCTCTTCATCTCTTCATCTCTTCTCTCTTCATCTCTTCATCTCTTCATCTCTTCATCTCTTCATCTCTTCATCTCTTCATCTCTTCTCTCTTCATCTGCCCTCAATCTGTTTCTTCTCTTGTCCACCCATTCGTCACTTTGTTTTCGGCCTCAATTTGTCTTCGGGCTCAATTTGTCCAGTTGACACTGATATTCTCCTATGTTCTGGAACTGTTGGGAGTTTTGCAGGGTTTCAGAGTTTCAGTGGATATCTGACTGACTCTAAATGATCCCTAGCTTCAGATGACAATTGACAGAGGTTTAGCTTCCTACTGAATCTTACAGTATCTCCATTGTGTTTTGCAGTTACGTCTACAGGCCAAAATGAGTGGTGGTCTTTTCGTGGTACATTTTTGGCTGATGTATCTTAGCAATTTTGTAAGTTTAGGCCAGGGATATCCAACCCTGTCCTGTAGAGCTACCCTCCCATAGGCTTTTGCTCCAACCCCCGTTGTAACTAACCTGATTCAGCTTATCATCCAGCTAATTTTTAGAATCAGGTGCGCTAGATGAGGGTTGGAGTGGAAACCTACAGGATGGTAGCTCTCCAGGAACAGGGTTGGAGAACCAACCGGTCAGTGTAGACCAGATATCAACATATCCAGCTGGTCAGTGTAGACCAGATATCAACATATCCAGCTGGTCAGTGTAGACCAGATATCAACATATCCAGCCGGTCAGTGTAGACCAGATATCAACATATCCAACCGGTCAGTGTAGACCAGATATCAACATGTCCAACCGGTCAGTGTAGACCAGATATCAACATATCCAGCTGGTCAGTGTAGACCAGATATCAACATATCCAGCTGGTCAGTGTAGACCAGATATCAACATATCCAGCTGGTCAGTGTAGACCAGATATCAACATATCCAGCTGGTCAGTGTAGACCAGATATCAACATATCCAGCTGGTCAGTGTAGACCAGATATCAACATATCCAGCCGGTCAGTGTAGACCAGATATCAACATATCCAACCGGTCAGTGTAGACCAGATATCAACATGTCCAACCGGTCAGTGTAGACCAGATATCAACATATCCAGCCGGTCAATGTAGACCAGATATCAACATGTCCAACCGGTCAGTGTAGACCAGATATCAACATATCCAGCTGGTCAGTGTAGACCAGATATCAACATATCCAGCTGGTCAGTGTAGACCAGATATCAACATGTCCAACCGGTCAGTGTAGACCAGATATCAACATATCCAGCTGGTCAGTGTAGACCAGATATCAACATATCCAACCGGTCAGTGTAGACCAGATATCAACATATCCAGCTGGTCAGTGTAGACCAGATATCAACATATCCAGCTGGTCAGTGTAGACCAGATATCAACATGTCCAACCGGTCAGTGTAGACCAGATATCAACATGTCCAACCGGTCAGTGTAGACCAGATATCAACATATCCAGCTGGTCAGTGTAGACCAGATATCAACATATCCAACCGGTCAGTGTAGACCAGATTTCTACTGCCACAGCACAACAACTCTTCATCGTAGACAATTCATGTATCTCTAATGTAGATTTAGATCCAATTTAGAAGAAGTTTAGGTACAAATGCAACCTAAAACGCTATCCTATCCTCATGCTGTCGTGTTTAAAAGATGGCCACGGATCTCCCTTTAGCGTCCTCTGCTTCCGTCGTGGATGCTGAACAGAGTCACCTCTCTGATTGAGACTGTTGTGTCTAATGATTCAGCGAGTGCTCGACTGAGGGGTAATAAAGTGAGTGTTAGTGTGTCTGACAGGAGGATCCTATTATTGACCATTTCCTGGACCTAGTCATGCGGGAGAGGTAATGCACCCTGTAATAATCCTGTCAGGGAAACAGACCACTTTCTCCTGATCAATAGCCTTTTCCAGTGTTGCGTTCCAAATGGCACCCTATTCCATCTACAGGATGTATGTTTTACACACTGATTTATTCAGCATTGTGCATATAGGATCATTACATGTAGTATAGAGAGTGTATGTCTGCATAAAGGATTTCTATTTTTCTTGAGAGCACACATGATGAATTGAAAGCGTTCTAAATGAGAGGTTAAGTTAGGACCAATCCATTCAGCTTTGGGCTATACAGCCACTAAGAATACAGAGTAGTTGTAGTGACTCGAACACAGCAGGGTTTTCTCAATGGTTTTACATATTAATCTATTTCTCACACCAATTTCAAGGTCATTGTGAGAAAGTTAATAGGTTCACTGTGGAAAACATGCATCTGGCATACACTCACACGCAGATGCACGCACGCACACACACACACACACACGCGCACACACACACACACACACACACACACACACACACACACACACACACACACACACACACACACACACACACACACACACACACACACACACACACACACACACACACACACACACACACACACACACACACACACACACACACACACACACACACACACACACACACACACACACACACACACACACACACACACACACACACACACACACAGGGGACCTCAAGCCCACAGCATACCACAATGTCCTTGAGTCAAGTCTGTAGTCAAGACAGTTTCCCTGCTTGAACATAAACAAAGCATATCATTTTCTGTGAGATAAGTGACAACCCTAAGCTAGATGTTTTCAACCATTTCAAAAGAGTGAAATGAAGGTAAACCTTGAGCTCCATGAACTTAAAAATAGCTGTTTGATCCAATTTGACCTGAGTTGTAGGCATGAAAAAATGGTGTCTCACCCAGCATTTTATATTTGATGGTGTCAGTTCCCTTAGGCATAACATTAACTTTTAACATATGGACCATGGTTATCGCCCACAGCAAAATACATCACAAATGTTAATGTTTTGGAGAACACCCTCTACAAGTTTGAGGACAGACATATTCAGGTTAGTTGAAACATATTTTTATTGTCTTAATAAAAAATTTTGTGATACGAAGTCAGCCTCATTTACTCTAATATCAACGGGTGGAACAGTTGAACAGTTTCAGAATGTCTTAAACTGATCATTTGAAAGTGTCTTGACTTGAGAATGCTGGGTCTCAAATTGTCCAAACGTTCTAACCGAACTGCCATAGGCTGGAATTGCACCAGTGTGATTGTGAGGATGTCTGAAGAGCACTAGTGTGCTGTCAGTCCTGAATAATGAAGGTATAACCAAGCATCACTGAAAGCAGTGGTGGTGCTCAGTGTGCGCTTTGTAATTCTATCTCATATTGGCACCGTCGAGGGCTGATGCCAGAGAGTCTGAATAGACACTTCTCTTTCCTCGAGTCATCCTTTAGGCATAGGCATATTTTCTGTACTCCTTCCCTGACAAATCAGTGCCTCTGAAATGTACCATGAAAGAGGGCCAAATGATACAATGCCATGTTGTACCATGAAAGAGGGCCAAATGAGTCAATGCCATGTTGTACCATGAAAGAGGGCCAAATGAGTCAATGCCATGTTGTACCATGAAAGAGGGCCAAATGAGTCAATGACATGTTGTACCATGAAAGAGGGCCAAAGGAGTCATTGACATGTTGTACCATGAAAGAGAGCCAAATTAGTCAATGCCATGTTGTACCATGAAAGAGGGCCAAATGAGTCAATGACATGTTGTACCATGAAAGAGGGCCAAATGAGTCAATGACATGTTGTACCATGAAAGAGGGCCAAATGAGTCAATGCCATGTTGTACCATGAAAGAGGGCCAAATGAGCAATGCCATGCTCGGCGATGTGTCTCTTGATCTGTACTGCTACCCTCATTTCTCTCAGCTCTCAGTGGATTGCCCTGGAGACAGGCTCTCTCTCAGACAGGACCGGTCAGGTCAGCCGGAACAACAACATACACCACCAGCACATAATAATAATAATAATAATAATAATAATAATAATAATAATAATATTTTATTTGTAATGCACTTTACATTTGGATCAAATCTCAAAGTGCTACAGTTAAGATCATAAAAGCATGGTAAAAAAAAATCAATATAAAATACAAATAGACATATTAGTTAAAAGTCATAAGTTCTCCTAAAAATATATGTTTTTAGTCCTTTTTAAAAGTCTCAATAGTTTGAGCTGACCTCAGATGGTCGGGGAGGGCATTCCAGATACGAGGAGCAGCAGAACAGAAAGCCCGATCACCCATGGTGCTGAGCTTAGTCTTGGGGAGAAGGAGGCGGTTTGATTTTGTTGAACGGAGAGATCGAGTTGTAGTTCTTTCAGATAGGGGGGGGCATTTCCATAGATGCACTGGTGGGTAAGAAAGGCGACCTTATATTCAATCCTGGCAGAAACAGGAAGCCAGTGAAGTGAATGAAGAATGGGTGTGATGTGGTCGTATTTTCGCACTCTTGCAGCACTATTCTGAACACACTGCAGTCTCTGCAGGCTTTTGTTAGGGATCCCGATGAGAAGTGCATTACAGTAGTCCAGTCTGGAGGAGATAAAGGCGTGGACCAGTATTTCAGCATCTGCTAAGGTGAGTGTGGAACGGATATGGTCCAGAGGAAGACGAAGATATACATGCCATGTGACTGTGTTGGTTAACCTTTGTTCCCTATGCAGCAGCACCTGTCTGTTCAGAGAGCACACAGTCATGTGCTTTGGACCATAGCTATGCTGAAGGAAAGGAAAGTGGACCATATGAGACTCGGTTAGATGGGTACAGGTATCTCTATTTTTGTGTTGCATTGCATCTTATTGTGTCTAATCTGTGACTGGCTTGGAGTGATCACTGCAGCAGTCTGGGAAGTTTGAGCACTCAGCGGGACGTCTATAGCATGTTCAACTCAGAATGACGTAATATAAGCCATTTAGCAGACGCTTTTATCCAAAGCGACTTACAGTCATGCGTGCATACATTTTAATGGAATCAAACCTACTATCCTGGCGTTGCAAGCCCCATGCTCTGCTAACTCAGCTACAGAGGACATCTATAGCATGTTCAACTTTGACTTTACAATATAGACAAAACTAATTGTGTTCATATTAGGACATCCTCAAAATACTAAGTATTGTTGAGATTGAGACTGTCCTAATATGGACACCGTAACAAAACAAAACATTCCTAGTTTGCTTGTTTTGTGGACTCAGAAACGGTGAAACAGGGACGTCTGTAGGCATAAAGGTTAGCTAGAATACATCTAGCTAGAGGAATGTGTCCCAGTGAATAATGGGGCCTGTATCTGAGTGGTTTGTCTGAGAAGGCTCTGGTGCTGGCTGCATGGCAGCAGATGAAGAGCAATACCTTTTAGTCTCAACCGCATTACTGCACAGACCATTAGGGTGCATTATTCCACATTAGAGACAAAAAGCCCAGGCCAGTGGTAAAATTAGGGTTAAATTAAATCAGTGTTAAATGTGTGTTATACTCAACCAGAGACGGAGAGGAATTGTGTCCTTCGTTGTGGGTGACAAATGACCTTGAGTGGGGATGGGCTGGGATGGGTGGGGATGGGCTGGGATGGGTGGGGATGGGCTGGGATGGGTGGGGATGGGCTGGGATGGGTGGGGATGGGTGGGGATGGGCTGGGATGGGTGGGGATGGGCTGGGATGGGTGGGGATGGGCTGGGATGGGTGGGGATGGGCTGGGATGGGTGGGGATGGGCTGGGATGGGTGGGGATGGGCTGGGATGGGTGGGGATGTTTTTTGGAGAGTCCCAGAATGTTAATACTGATTTATTAATCCCAGATTGTAACCTTGCAATGCTCCTCCCACTGCCAAACCCCTCCCCCCTCCCCGCCGCTCCACCAACCACCAGGATACTCCGCATTCGGAACATCCCAGGCATTCCCGTGATTGGCAGATAGCAGGTTGATTGGCATGTCAGACCCCGCGAACAGCGAACACTGGGTACTGGTAAGTACAACACAACCAACTAACAGAATAACACATAACACACAGCTGTCTGTGCGGGTCGCTACACTACATAGCCTTACTGTATTTCGCCTCAATCAAAGCACATTCTGCCTGGTGACGCGCGCTGTTGAGTTTTGGCCACATTATCATGTTTTGGTACTTCTCAGCTAACCATCCTAAAATAAATGAGGTAGTGTTTTTGGTGTAACAGTAACGTTATGCTATTATATTTGGTTATGTTATGTAGAATACTAATTCATTTGTGCGACTACAGAGCTGTGTGTCTGAACGGGCAGTTAGCAACACAGGGGCCCCCCAGGGAACGGTCCTGTCCCCCTTCCTGTTCACCCTCTACACCTCAGACTTCAGATATACAGTGGGGAGAACAAATATTTGATACACTGCCGATTTTAGAGGTTTTCCTACTTACAAAGCATGTAGAGGTCTGTAATTTTTATCATAGGTACACTTCAACTGTGAGAGACGGAATCTAAAACAAAAATCCAGAAAATCACATTGTATGATTTTTAAATAATTAATTAGCATTTTATTGCATGACATAAGTATTTGATCACCTACCAACCAGTAAGAATTCCGGCTCTCACAGACCTGTTAGTTTTTCTTTAAGAAGCCCTCCTGTTCTCCACTCATTACCTGTATTAACTGCACCTGTTTGAACTCGTTACCTGTATAAAAGACACCTGTCCACACACTCAATCAAACAGACTCCAACCTCTCCACAATGGCCAAGACCAGAGAGCTGTGTAAGGACATCAGGGATAAAACTGTAGACCTGCACAAGGCTGGGATGGGCTACAGGACAATAGGCAAGCAGCTTGGTGAGAAGGCAACAACTGTTGGCACAATTATTAGAAAATTGAAGAAGTTCAAGATGATGGTCAAGCTCCCTCGGTCTGGGGCACCATGCAAGATCTCACCTCGTGGGGAATCAATGATCATGAGGAAGGTGAGGGATCAGCCCAGAACTACACGGCAGGACCTGGTCAATGACCTGAAGAGAGCTGGGACCACAGTCTCAAAGAAAACCATTAGTAACACACTACGCCGTCATGGATTAAAATCCTGCAGCGCACACAAGGTCCCCCTGCTCAAGCCAGCGCATGTCCAGGCCCGTCTGAAGTTTGCCAATGACCATCTGGATGATCCAGAGGAGGAATGGGAGAAGGTCATGTGGTCTGATGAGACAAAAATAGCTTTTTGGTCTAAACTCCACTCGCCGTGTTTGGAGGAAGAAGAAGGATGAGTACAACCCCAAGAACACCATCCCAACCGTGAAGCATGGAGGTGGAAACATCATTCTTTGGGGATGCTTTTCTGCAAAGGGGACAGGACGACTGCACCGTATTGAGGCGAGGATGGATGGGGCCATGTATCGTGAGATCTTGGCCAACAACCTCCTTCCCTCAGTAAGAGCATTGAAGATGGGTCGTGGCTGGGTCTTCCAGCATGACAACGACCCGAAACACACAGCCAGGACAACTAAGGAGTGGCTCCGTAAGAAGCATCTCAAGGCCCTGGAGTGGCTTAGCCAGTCTCCAGACCTGAACCCAATAGAAAACCTTTGGAGGGAGCTGAAAGTCCATATTGCAAAGCGACAGCCCCGAAACCTGAAGGATCTGGAGAAGGTCTGTATGGAGGAGTGGGCCAAAATCCCTGCTGCAGTGTGTGCAAACCTGGTCAAGAACTACAGGAAACGTATGATCTCTGTAATTGCAAACAAAGGTTTCTGTACCAAATATTAAGTTCTGCTTTTCTGATGTATCAAATACTTATTTCATGCAATAAAATGCAAATTAATTACTTAAAAATCATACAATGTGATTTTCTGGATTTTTGTTTTAGATTCCGTCACTCACAGTTGAAGAGTACCTATGATAAAAATTACAGACTTCTACATGCTTTGTAAGTGGGAAAACCTGCAAAATCGGCAGTGTATCAAATACTTGTTCTCCCCACTGTAACTCTGAAACATGCCACCTACAGAAGTTCTCGGATGACTCTGCTATTGTAGGGTGCATCAGGGGTGGGCAGGAGGAGGAGTACAGGAGCACAATCAGTGACTTTGTGTTGTGGTGTGAGCAGAACCACCTTCAGCTCAACATCAGCAAAACAAAGGAGATGGTGGTGGACTTCAGGAGAACCAAGGCACAACTGACTGCAGTCTCTATACAGGGATGGATGTGGAAATGGTTGGGTCATACAAGTTCCTGGGAGTCCATATGGACAACAGGCTGGAATGGGCTGGTAACACCGAGGCCCTGTACAAAAAGGGCCAGAGCCGACTCTACTTGAATTTGCATTATGTTACAACAAAGTCAATATACACTATATATACAAAAGTATGTGGACAGCCCTTCAAATTAGTGGATTCGGCTATTTCAATCTCCATAGACAAACATTGGCAGTATGAAGAAGGGAAAAAATATATATTTTGTCTCTCTGTGTTCCAAAATGTTCCTTCAATTCGCAAGAGGCTGAATGTTTCTCACAGGAGAAAGCATACGAGCGAGCGAAACAGCGCCCCTTTGTCTCTCTACGTTTAGGCCATCTATCTGAGGTCAAAGGGGGGGTGAGTGTAACCGTTGTGAAACGGCTAGCTAGTTAGCGGTGTGCGCTAGTAGCGTTTCAATCGGTGACGCCACTCTCTCTGAGACCTTGAAGAAGTTGTTCCCCTTGCTCTGGAAGGGCCTCGGCTTTTGTGGGTAACGATGCTTCGAGGGTCATCGTGTGCAGAGGGTCCCTGGTTCGAGCCCAGGTAGGGGCTGTGAATGGTCCAAAACAAAGTGTCAAGGGAAACCAGCTTGGATTTGGCATCACTCCTATCAAATCCCATTGAGAGCATACAGCATTGACAGAAAAACTTGAATTGTTCCATCTCCAGTGGCTAGCTAGCTAGCTAGCTAAAATGATCCCTTTCCTAAATTAGCCATGAAGGGAGATAGGCTTGGCTTCCCCAGTGATTTTACCCACACACCTCTACTGCATGTGTGCCTGTTTTATGGAAATCTGGGAATGTTTGGCCAAGGAAACATTCCTGGTTGGTTTCAGGGAATGTCAAACACTTAGGAAAGGAGTTTTTTAAAACGTGATTGATTGAAGTAGCTGAAAATATGTTGAATAAGAAACTAATGAGCATGGAGAGCCTCACAAGTTTGATTAAATTACCTTATATCTTTCAGTCTAATGGCAGCACTACAGCTTCAATTGGTCTTACCTGGTTAAATAAAGGGAAAAAATCAAAGATACAGCTGTTTACTTTTGTAGATCTTTATCAGAAGTAGTTAGGCCAAACTGTCCTCTCCAAGTTTAGCTGGAATTTATCCCAAAAGGTTTTGAGAAATATGATTGGTTGATGATAGGCCTATGACATTGGTTCGTCTTGCGCTGCGCAGGATATCAGATCTCAACAATGATTGGAGAAGTTTTAAAGATCACCAATAGGGACATGATTGTTTGATTGCGGGACAAAGGGCCAAAGCGCCAACATGCGGGACTGTCCCACACAATTACATTCATCACCAACATGCGGGACTGTCCCGCACAATTACATTCATCACCAACATGCGGGACTGTCCCACACAATTACATTCATCACCAACATGCGGGACTGTCCCGCACAATTACATTCATCACCAACATGCGGGACTGTCCCACACAATTACATTCATCACCAACATGCGGGACTGTCCCGCACAATTACATTCATCACCAACATGCGGGACTGTCCCGCACAATTACATTCATCACCAACATGCGGGACTGTCCCACACAATTACATTCATCACCAACATGCGGGACTGTCCCACACAATTACATTCATCACCAACATGCGGGACTGTCCCACACAATTACATTCATCACCAACATGCGGGACTGTCCCACACAATTACATTCATCACCAACATGCGGGACTGTCCCACACAATTACATTCATCACCAACATGCGGGACTGTCCCACACAATTACATTCATCACCAACATGCGGGACTGTCCCACACAATTACATTCATCATACCAACATGCGGGACTGTCCCACACAATTGCATTAATCTTGTCCCCGCTTTTCCTTGATTTTGGTTTCAGTTCAGATTGCAGCTATTTAGTGACCCTGTACAAAACAATGTCAAGTTCAAACTTTAAATGTATACATGTATGGTGTCCATATTAGGACAGCTTCAATCTCGGCAGGACTTTTTCAATCTCTGCACCTACTGTTTACCCAGAAAGCTCATGCAGCCCCGACTCTGTCACATCAGAGCCCGACACTTCATTTGGAAACGAATCCTGGCAACCAGCTGCTTTGATCTCCTTGAGCATTTCCCCTCCTCGTGTTAATTTCCCCCCAAAAAACTGGGAAATGAATACAGTGGCAGTCATTCTGTCAATGTGAGCAGAGATTAGTTTATGGAATGCTCGCATCAAATGTGTTTAGCAGCTGCTTCAGGCCACCAGATCCTCTTGTCCCTGGGAATAAAGGCTCATGACAGCTGGGTAAGATTGCACCTATAAATCATCTGCCAGAGGTATTTAAATTTTTATCTGACATCCTACACCAGCTAAAGCCTCCGACAGCCAATCAAAGCCTGACAATCACGCCCATACGGATAAATCAACTCTTTGTACTCTTAGTTAAAGAAAAAAAAACCTGCCAAAGGTGCATTTTGAAGAGATATGGAATACAACAACTGGGGTGTTTTATTTTTTTTCTTTAAAAACAGATTCTCGTTTGAAAGAGAATCAGGGTTTGTCGTATGTCTTGCTGGGTGACATTTCCAGAGGACAGTGTGGCGATCGGTTGCAGTTTGGCTTCGGAGCGATGTCATCCATCACACAGGCTCTGTGGTAAATGGCTTATGTAATTCTGTTTCAGATGAATTGCTGTGGTAGAGATCTCACTGCTAACACTATTGTGATCTATACTTTTCCTCCAAGAAATTGTTGCTGCATTTTTTTGGTGCGAAATGTTTTGCTAATTGCGTTTTTAACCGTTCTCCAAAATCATTTTCAGTATTGTCCAATGTCCATTCAGATCTTTAATGCTTAACCTGTAATTCACACACATCATTACATTGGACAGTAAATGCCCCACTGCCGGCCAAATACATTACTGCATTCTCTTGGGGTTTAAGATCCCCAAGCTCTATCACATGACTCAATAATTTGTGAAATTTCATAAGCACATTAATGGTTAGACACATTTTCAATACACATGTTAGTTTAAACAAAAACACTAGCACAAACAGCATATCATAATTAATTTTCAGCCATGTCTATGCATTCTGTATGTAGGCTACAGGGACGCTACTGGCTTTGAAGGACAGCACTCATTGAAATGAGCCTGATTAAAAATATCTCAAGAATCAAAAAAGGAGACTTGAAGAACTTTACATACAGTATATTGTTATCGCAAAACAGTCTATATTATATTAACAAATGCAAAAAATTGGGTGGATAAACAAACCTAGCATATAATGAATCTAGTTTTGATTAAACTGTGTGTTTTGCTGGCCGTTTACGACAAACGCAGCAACCTTTCAACATTTGTGAAAAATTCCATGTGACATTTAGAAAAACTGAAAATATTGAATATCTTTCAGTTGCATCTTAGTGCACAGCATTACTTCATTCCATGTCAAAGTCTACGTGAAGTTCATGTCAAATCCACACATTAGCCAGTTTAAAAAGGAGAGAAATACTGAGAACCATTTCCTCTTTCCATTTCTGAATGGAAATATCCAGATAATGGTTCACACCAGCACCTCAGAGATTCACCTCTGGAGGAAAATCAGCTTCTGAACAGTATAGACATAATTAGTGGCCTCGAAGATGTGGATGTCGATTAAGGCAACCCCACGAACCTCTGATTCAGAGGGGTTGGGTTTAAATGCGGAAGACACATTTCAGTTGAATGCATTCAGTTGTACACCTGACTAATATCCCCCTTCCCCTTTCCCTCAATTGTGATTAGAAAGAGAGACTATCCTATCTTCTGGTCAAAGTTTCCGTAATTCCATAATTCCTAGCCCCAACCAGCACCACAGTTCAAACAAAAAGAATGTTCACATTCCTGCAAAACCTAGAATTCCACCCATTCCAACCATTATAACATTGTGAAGGACTAATCCCCCATGAACTCTGGAGAGCTTGCAGTAACCAGCAGGTATAATGAGAGCCACACATGTAGGTGAACTGAACAATGACATTTTCATCTCATTAACCCAACAAACTAAATTTCACCCTCCTCTGCTCTCAAACAGACCGCGTTTCACGGTCCTGACCTCAACAATGAAAAGCATGTGTGTTCCATTTTAGTCTGAGCGGAAGGCACATACAGCTATGATGAACTGTGTTTTCCTCTCGTAAATAACGATGTGGCATGTTGAGATTTTCGATCTTGTGACCTTTATCGTTCAGATAGAGAATGCACCACGTCACTAAATCCCACTAGAGTTTCAAATCGTGTTATTCTTAAATGTACAAATACTTCAGGTTTCCTAAAGGCAAACAAAATAACATTTCCCACATGAATTTAATTCTGTAATTCTGTGATGTATTACTTTTTTTTTTATATATATACATATATTATATATATATATATATATACACAGTCCTTAAACGGATTAGATTATAAAATGTTGTTCTCTAAAATATAGATTTTGTTCGAAAGCCATCTGTTTCAAATTGAGATTAAATGAAATAAGTAGGGAACACTCAATGTCCAGTTATTTGACACGTTTTTTTCCCGTCTTTCTGGACTACAATTCCACAGACAGATGGAGGCATCCAAGTAACAACCAGTCTGCAATGACTTAAAGTGACAGGTAGGCTGAGGACACACTGGGCATGTCAGCTCCATTTCCAGGTGCTGTGACAGCCAGGCCCTGGTTCTTCTCTCCCCTCTATAGCTTGTACCACTTCCTCCAGCCCCGGGAGGCCAAGATGGATGACTGAGCATTAACATGGCCCCTTGAGCGTGTGGACTGTTGTACTGTGATCAAGTAGCCCATGTTCCCAGATACCCCACCGCTCCCCCATCTGTCCCTCAGTGGAACTGTCCACCGTGGACACGGCAACCCATTCATTCACCTCTGCCCAGGCTATTCATAACAACCAGCTCCACCAGCCAACCATCCAGCCTACGCCTCATTCTACAGCCATGTCACACAGAGAAAGACATGGGAGCTCATGATGCCACTTCATCCACCTGTGTTAGGGTTCCACTTGAGTGAACCTCACTCTAATCTGTTCATCTCTCGGAGTAGGAGTGTATCATCGCTGGGGCGTGATGAAGAACCATCTGCTCAGGCTTAGTGTAGTTATACAGCCAGTGTTACTGATGAGTCCCGTGGAGCTCAGGTGGTAGAGCATGGCACTTGCAACACCTGGGTTGTGGGTTCGATTCCAACGGTGGACCAGTATGAAAAAATATGAACATGTATGCACTACCTGTAAGTTGGATAAGAGTGTCTGCTGAATGACTAACATGTCATGTAAAATGATGACTACTGAGGGCCTGTTTGCGTGTTGGAAAACACATGCTTCTTGGCTATAGAAATCATCACAATACAAAAGGATGCATCTTGTAAAGCTCAGAATGTATTCTTTATTGTAGTAGCCTATGTTTAGTGCATTCCAAGAAAAACCGAGGCTACTTAAGATTCAATAGTCTCTAGGGGATGGTTCTGTTTTTATTGCACAACGGCAAACATCTTACAACCTGAAGGACATGTTTTGTCAGAACACAGTCTGTCCTTGGGTAAACTCTTAGTGAAGAACATGTGGTGACTTGAAGTGTCCGTCTGTTTGCGTTCAGAGGACGCATATGGAGAGAATTTAGTGGCCATTTATGTTGTAGACTGGAAGCTGCTACGCTGTAAACCTGGACTCCAGAGATCAATAGTTATGAAGTGATATCCTGCATGGGATTGTGCAGATTTCTTGCCTCATGCAAGCATCTAAATAAATGACTGAGGCACCAGAGATAATAAGTGAATAGTCACAACAAGTGCAAACTTGTAAAGAGCAAACACTAAAAGTATTTGAAAGATTTCAGTAGTATTTGAACCCAGGTCTGGTACTGGAGTACTCCACAGTAGCAGGATGTTGTGGAGCGGTTCAGGAACCCGCAGCAGCCAGAGGACAGGCCAGGGCCGGGGGCGAGGCGACACGCTGCGCTGGGAACTCTGTCAGCTGTGGTGACAGCATGGCACAGGTTGTAGCCATGTTTCTCTATTAAACAACACAACAAATGTTTTCTAGATAACTTCACAGAATGTAAGGGAGGCTACAGAACCAGGAGAGGAGAGGAGAGGAGAGGAGAGGAGAGGAGAGGAGAGGAGAGGAGAGGAGAGGAGAGGAGAGGAGAGGAGAGGAGAGGAGAGGAGAGGAGAGGAGAGGAGAGGAGAGGAGAGGAGAGGAGAGGAGAGGAGAGGAGAGGAGAGGAGATCGGGGAAGGGTGAGAGACGTAGATTGAGAATGGCTTCCTCCTTGATGAATCAGGCTGTCTAATGATAGGACAGTGTGTCATTAGACTTTCATGACAGTATCATCCCTAGCATGATGGGGAGCAATTTCTTTAATTACTCAAAGATTTCCTCTAAATATGGTATCTGTTTGGAATTGTTAATGGCACTGTGGAACATTAGGAGATTCCATTAAGAGGAAATAGTTTTCTCTTCACTTAAGGCGTGTTATGAAGAGGGAAAAGAAATCTCCCTGCCACAAATCAGTATCATCATACTTAATCAGTCCTTCGGGAGAATCACTCAACAGTGGTCCCACACACACACACACACACACACACACTCACACACACACACACACACACACACTCACTCACACGCACACACACACACCATTAGATCTGCAGATTTCTGTTTCTTCAGGATACTGGATGCTTTGAATGTTGTAATGTTTTCAGCATTCTTAAAGTTTATACTTCCTAGCATGAACATTAGCATCAATATTAATGCAAAATATTCCTCCCTCAGTATCAGCTTATCCACGGAACATGCTTTGCCTATGTCCATAAATTAAATGCTGAATAGAAATAGCATCATTTAGTTTAATGGAACCATTCTTGCTTAACGTCTTTTTAAAAGAGAGTGCACATAATGAATGCACATAATCTGATTACACTTTCTGCATGCAATGCTGTCTGTAAAGATTATGTTAACAATTGCTTTTCGAGGTGCAAACATGCCAGAGAATAGTGAGTTCCATGTTTTGTTGGAGATTATCGCCTAAGTTAATGTCGACTCATCCATCACCTTATCCCTTCAATATCCTTTCAAAAACTCATAATCCTGGATGGTGTTTTTTTTTTGTACATTATTTAGTCCCTGTATTGTTAGTTTGACAGGTTAATTATTACAAAACACTGACATACATTGATGGTCTATCTATCGCAACACTAGCCTTATAGCATATAGTTGCATTTCCCATTGACATCAACACATGATCTATCTTAAAATGTGAGTTGTACACACAAATCCTTGTGAATGCAACAGTTCATGCAGAGATTGATGATAGATACTTTACCGTTTTAGGGGATCAAATGATTTCCAGTAAATTGTCTCTAGAAAGAAACAAACCTAGACATCTTAAAGTGTTTTAGTCAGGGATTCAATCTGATCGCGTTCTGTCGACAACGCAGAGTTTAAAGGCAGCGTTCCGTGCCCTCCCGAGTGGCGCAGCTGTCTAAGGCACTGCATCCGAGTGCTAGAGGTCAAATCAAAAAGCAAATCAAATGTATTTATAAAGCCCTTTTTACATCAGCCGATGTCACACAGTGCTATACAGAAACCCAGCCTAAAACCCCAAACAGCAAGCAATGCAGATGTAGAAGCACGGTGGCTAGGAAAAACTCCCTAGAAAGGCAAAGACAGAGGAAGAAACCTAGAGAGGAACCGGGCTCTGAGGGGTGGCCAGTCCTCTTACTGGCTGTGCCGGGTGGAGATTATAACAATTCATGGCCATTAAGGCAAGTTCTTTCTCCAAGATGTTCAAACGTGAATAGATGACCAGCAGGGTAAAATAATAATCATATTGGTTGTAGAGGTTGCAACAGGTAAATACATCAGGAGTAAATGTCACTTGGCTTTTCATAGCCAGGCATTTAGATGCGGTAGAGAGCGCAGGTACGGTGCGATAGAGCGCAGGTGCCGTAGAGAGAGCGCGAGAGAGAGAGAGAGAGAGAGAGAACTACAGGGTTCGATCCCAGGCTGTATCACAACCGGCCGTGATCGTGAGTCCCATAGGGCGGCACACAATTGGCCCAGCATCGTCCGGGTTAGGGGAGGGTTTGGCCGTGAACGGTGTTTCCTCCGACACATTGGTGCGGCTGGCTTCCGGGTGTTAAGACGTGCAAGTGTGTTTAAGAAGCGCAGTTTGGCGGGTCGTGTTTCGGAGGACGCATGACACAACCTTCAGTTGGGGAGTTGCAGCGTTGAGACAAGATCGAAAAAAGGGGTAAAAAATAGAAGAAGAAATAAATAAAGGCGATGTTCCCGTGTTTGTCAAATAAAGTAAAAGGTGGAGCAGGTATTATAGCTTTGCAGCAAAATGCTTACGTTACTAGCTCCTAACAATGCAGTCAAATGTCAAACAATTAACATTTTAAGAAAAATACTAATAAAATGCAAGAAATCAAGAACAGACAAATCAAATTAACAACCCAAATAGCACTGTAGCAATATCAAACTGCAATCTATACCATTGATATATGGGGAGATGGGGAGGACGTCTTCCTCAGTGAATTTCATTTAAAAAAATGGTGAAACATTGAAAAAGTTATATTTTTACATAAAACTAATATTAAATGTATTCAGATGTCACCAAATAATTGATTAAAACACAATGAAGGGCTACAGTAGCCTCAACAGCACTCTGTAGGGTAGCACCATGGTGTATGCGGAGTACAGCTAGTTTCCGTCCTTCTCTGGATAGATTTACTTTATATGTGGTGAGTAGTTCACTCAAAGACAGAGAAAAGACAATAGTTGAAATTAAAAACAAATGAATTTATTAAAAAAATGAAGGAGAAGCAAGAGACACTTACTTAGCTAGTGAATACAGCTAGCTAGTTTAGCCTACTCAAACACCCGGCTCAAACAGAGAGGGATGCTACGTTAGCTAGCTGGCTAAGGCTATCCAACACCGGAACTCTTCCAAGTTTGATAAATTAATTGCCACTGAGGCTGCCGGTGTAACTGCTAAACTGCTTGCTGTACATGATTGTAGCGGATATATTAACATGTTAGTTCTAGTAGCTATGTTGACTATGACATTAGCTAATATGGTGACAACGATGTAGGCTGAGGGTAGCAGTTAGTGGTTATGGTATGAAGGTTTGGCTTGGAAAGGTTTCTTCACCTGGTCACAGACAGCTGATGTGTTCTGCACTGAAGTCCACAAGCGAAGGGAAAAGGTGAGAGGAGGAGAGAGTGTAGATGCGAGAAGGAATTATACAACGAGCAAAGTGATCATGCTTTTTGTATGTGGCTGCTATGAAAGTGAACTGTGGGTGCGGTGGATCAGGGGTGTAATGGGGATAAACATACCTGCATTTCCCAATAGAAACTCTTGTTTTTCAACTATTTGGACTGATGATCACACCCTAGATCAGCTAGATGCAGGCAAGAGTGTGCAAGGCAGTATTGAATGTGTCACTGTCTGTCACCTTGACTACTCTAAATGTTCTCTCGACCTGTGCGCCTACGTTGTAAACTTTCATTCAGAGGCAAGGTTGTAGCAACCTCATGATGGGTATAGGGAAAATTCAAGTATCATGTACATATGGAATATGAATGTGCTCCAATGTGCTCCAATGTGCTGTAATAGAAATAAGGCCATGCTCATAAAACAATGAATCACCATCCCTAATCTTAAACGGCACCAACCGCCACTGATCTATACATACAGTATGTACATCCGCGGGAATTTACAGTACACAAAATCAACTAAGAATGATATGTACAGCAGTAGATCTATTAGAGTGAGTTTTGTCAAGAATCCAGTATATAAATAAATATGCAGTCTGTATAAACAGTGGAACTAAAATACAATGTACAATAGTAGAAATAATAGAATAATGTCGGGATACAGTATTTAGATACCAGGTGTGAAACGGAAAGTGACCAGTGGTTCAATGTCTCTACAACATGGGACAGCAGCGTTGGTTGTGTGTGTGAGTGTGAGTGAGTGAGTATGAGGTGTGTGTGTGTGTGTGTGTGTGTGCGTGTGTTTGGTGTGAGTGAGCGTGAATCACCTTGTATACAGTTTTTTAATCTCTCTGTCTTGGCTTTGATGCACCTGTACTGTGTCCATCTGTCAGACAGTATCTGAGTGAGCAATCCGTGGCTCTAGTGACTGATCTTCTTAGCCTTCCTTTGACTCCGGGGGCTGTAGATGTCCTGGAGGGCATGCAGCCTGACCCCGGTGATGCTTTGGGCTGTCCGCACCACAATCTCGAGAGCCATGCGGTTAAGGGCGGAGCAGTTTCCGTACCAGGTGATACAGCCTGACAGAATGCACTCAATGGTGCATCTGTAGAAGTGTGTGAGGGTCTTAGGGGCCATGCCAATTTCTTCAGCCGCTGTTGCGCTTTCTTTACCACGATATCGGTGTGGCGAGACCATTTCAGGTCCTCAGTGATGTGCACACTGAGGAACCTGAAGCATTTGACCCTATCCACTGAGGTCCATCGATGAGGATGGGAGTGTGCTCCCTCTTCTGTCTCCTGCTGTCCATGATCAGCTCCTTTGGTTATTTTCCTGGCACCACTCCGCCAGGGCTCTAACCTCCTCCCTATAGGCTATTTCGTCATTGTTGGTAATCAGGCATACCACTGTTGTGTCGTCAGCAAACTTGATGATTGAGTTGGAATTGTGCGTGGCCACGCAGTCATAGGTGAACAGGGAGTACAGTAGGGTCCTGAACACACACCCCTGGGGGACCCCTGTGTTGAGGATCAGCGTGGTGGAGTTGTTGTTGCCTACCCTCACCACCTCGGGTCAGGCCGTCAGGACAACTAGGATCCAGTTGCACAGGTTCAGACACAGGTGGTGGGTTTATTGACGAGCTTGGAGTCACTATGGTGTTAAAAGCTGAGCTGTAGTCGATGATCAGCATTCTCACATAGGTATTCCTCTTCTCCATGTGGGATAGGGTGTGGAGTGCAACGGTCATTGCGTCGCACGAGAATCTGTCTGGCGGTATGCAAATTGTGGGTCAAGGGTGACAGGTATGGAGCTGATATGATCCTTGACTTTCACAGGACTAATGACAGAAATGAGTGCTACGGGCCGATAGTCATTTGGTTTAGTTACCTTGGCTTGCTTGGTTACAGGAACAATGGTGGCCATCTTGAAGCAAGTGAGGACAACAGACTGGGATAGTGAGAGGTTGAAAATGTCAATCAATACTCTAGCCAGCTGGTCTGCGCATGCTCTTGGGATGCCATCTGGGCTGGCAGCCTTGCGAGGGTAATAGATGTAAAGTGCCCTGTTTAGGGGACCTGTGTGGTTCTGGTACCATTTCTGACTGACATTTTGCTTGTAAATCGATCTGTGGACACCGTAGATCGAAATGGTTTGCATTGAGCAATAGCCCTGTTTCCACAGACATATTTTCTGAGCCTTTGTGACGTAGGATGTGAAATCTGAAACCACTTCGAGCTGGGATGTCCCTCCTACCATTTCATCTTCTCTTCCGACTGTCCATCAACTCCTGGCTGAACCCTACATCACAGCCACTGACAAAGCAAGTGCGTGCAATCTTTACATTGTTGCACAGCAGCAGAGAGCAGTTTCATCACTGTAGCTGTCAGGTCCTGACTATAGGGAGGCCTCTAGGCATCTTCATGTTGGTCTGGAGGTGTTTATTGTTTGTGCTCTGAGCACGCAAAGTTCATTGTCCAGAGACTGTAAGTTATCAAGTAATATAATAATAAGTAATATACTAGGTAGTAATATACTGTAAAGTAATATCCTAGGTAGCGGAGGGTGGTTTTCCCTTTTCCTTATTCGGACTAGTACTCCAGCTCGTCTTTCCCTCCTCCTCCACATCTTTTTGGAAAAAGGGCTCCTGTGATAAATGGATAAACTTCTTTGGGTAGTCTAGACAGAGGATCCCGCTCCAGAAAGTCTAATTTGTGGTGAGTAATCGCTGATGTCCAGAATTGCTCGTCGGCCATAAGAAATAATACTAGAAACTTTCTGATCTAATGAAGTAAAAAATAACACTAAAATAAACAAACTGCAAAGTTGCCTGGGAGCTAGCAACAGAGAGACCATCGTCGGCGCCGTCTTGAAGTCGTGGAAACAATCAAATTGTTTATATGAGTTCAATATGGATAAATCCCCCAAAATCCCCAAAGGGGGACACAATGCCATGTTCTGTATTTGTTTTTTAAAATAAATTAAATGTATTGATTAGTTGTCCACCATTAAAAGAACACACACATTCCAGAATAAACAGAAGTGAGTTGTTACCGAATTTGTCTTAGACTGTATTGACATTTTGATTTGTACTAATTTCCCCTCTCCTCTTTCAAACTCTTTTCTCTTTTAGAATGTTATGTGACTAACAGAAAATAATATGATAAAGTCACGAAACTAAATCAAAGCATATTCCAAGAGCACTTGGGCACAATCTTCAATAAACTATTAAAATAGGTAGTTTTTACATTCTGTTAATTTCTTTACAGAACATTTTTGTTACAGACTTACAGACATTTGATTGTTCTTTCTTTGATAGGAAAGCCCTGCTCTCTGCTCCTGTGTTGCACTGTGTCTCTTTCAGCTAGCTGAAGTCTAAAGAGAGAAGTCCAGAACACCTTCTGCTATTGTTGTGGCTGCCAAGACCCTCTCCTAGCGGGACCACCCTTGGCATGTTATTTGGCAGCCCTGCTAGCTTGACAATAATTACAAATTAAGACATGGTTTTCCACTCACAATGTTTTATCATAGAGGGTGTGGTGTTTCCGTTATGAACGTTTGAATTCTTCATCAATTCAACAACACACCCTATTGAATGCATCTCTTGCTAGCACCTCTGGGTTTTGCATGTAATCGATGCCTTTTGGCATCAATGGTTCACCGTACTTGCAAGCTTTACTACGGAGCAAATATGATCACTGCCCCACACATTAAGTATTGAGATGTTAGCTGCAGCCTCTGACCAGGACTCAGGTACACAGTGTCCATATTATGACAGCCTCAGTCTCAGCAGGAGTCACCTCAGTCTCAGCAGGAGTTGTTTCAATCTCAGCAAGACTTATTTCAGAAGCTGTCCTAGTATGGACACCATACAGGTAAATGGGACACTGCAAAGGGAATGAGGCCAGCCAGCCAGCCAGCGGCAGCAGCCAGAGCTGGGAGTAAATGTCATCATTCAGCCGTGGCGGTGGGGCCAGGTCATTGTTGATGGAATACCCCACACTCTCCCAGAGACACCCAACTCCATCATCGCTTCACCCCAGATTGAATGAACAAAGTGTCCAAACGCATGTCACATTTTTCTTTTAAAAGGTATGCTTTTGAAAAGGAAATGGAACCTGAAAAAATGGGAAATCCTCCACTGAGGAACATTGAAGTTCTAGTGAGACAAAATCGACAGTAGAACCGAACCGGCACTGAGGAAACATCATCCCTCTGTATTGTTTGTGGAGTTTCAGAGGTGCTTGCATTTTTGAAAGCAGAATCTTGAAATGCTGTGGCGTGTAACTACTTCCTACACTTCCTACATTCAGTGATGGAGCTTCTAAAACATCATTCAGGGATGAGGCTTCTAAAACATCATTCAGGGATGAGGCTTCTGAAACATCATTCAGGGATGAAGCTTCTGAAACATAATTCAGGGATGGAGCTTCTGAAACATCATTCAGGGATGGAGCTCCTGAAACAGCTTCTGAAACAATTTCAATAACAATTTCCATATGCCCTTTTATTTTATCAACCAAAACTGTGCAGTCCTCAAAGGCTGTAAAATAACCACAATAATCATTAGAATATAACACTATTTGAAGGTTATATTCAACGTTGGAATATAATGCTATTTGAAGGTTATATTCAACGTTGGAATATAACGCTATTAAAAAAGTACACTTTTCATGCCCCATGTCATCTTTTCATAGATCCACTCCACAAAGAGATTACTATACATTTGGAGAGTCTGTTTTTTTCAACTTTCCTTTGGTGTCCAGGGCAGATGGAGGGTTGTTCATCGATGTGAGGTTCTCACAGATGGAGAGGGGAATGGCCAACATCCCTGGAGGGCCTGGAAAGCCAACTGGATCCCTCTCCCATCGCCCATTCATTCATACAGGAGACAGGAAACTTCCAGTATGAAGAGACGCCATACTCAGAATGAAGGTGAAATAGCCTGTACCATTTCCTGGCTCCTTGAATCCTTCATGCTAGTATCTGAAACCGTCAACCAAGCTAAATTAGTTGTGCACCCCTGGTTGGCAAGAGAGATGCGAGATTACGCATTGGGACAATGCTGAAGAGAAAACACACAATATAAATATAAAAAGTATACTGTTCTCAATGTAACTGTTTATTCATAGAATATGTAACTGTTTATTCATAGAATATGTAACTGTTTATTTATAGAATATGTAACTGTTTATTTATAGAATATGTAACTGTTTATTCATAGAATATGTAACTGTTTATTTATAGAATATGTAACTGTTTATTTATAGAATATGTAACTGTTTATTTATAGAATATGTAACTGTTTATTTATAGAATATGTAACTGTTTATTTATAGAATATGTAACTGTTTATTTATAGAATATGTAACTGTTTATTTATAGAATATGTAACTGTTTATTTATAGAATATGTAACTGTTTATTCATAGAATATTTAACTGTTTATTTATAGAATATGTAACTGTTTATTTATAGAATATGTAACTGTTTATTCATAGAATATGTAACTGTTTATTTATAAAATGTGTAACTGTTTATTCATAGAATATGTAACTGTTTATTTATAGAATATGTAACGTCATTGACATGTTGTCCACATATTTTTCTTCATGCCCATCCAATTTCAAAATCGCTCAGGTCTTCAAGGGCGTCATGGGAAATTGATATTTACACTATTGGACTTTAATAACTTCCCATTACTTGGCTGATCCAAAAAGGTGCCTTATTCCCTCTGTAGAACACTACTTTTAACCAGGGCCCATGCACTAGGGATTAGGGTGCCGTTACAGACACAGCCTTTGTCTCTGTGTATTAATTCATATAGTGAATTAAGAAGGAAAATGGACCATACAATGACGCTAATACTTTGCATATTGTCTCAATTAAATGTAATTTTTTATTAAAGCACTAAGGCTGGAATACATTCCAAAATGGGAATGTGATCTATCTGGGATTCTAGTAACTGCACTGCCATGCTGTGAAAATAGGCCCTATATTACCATGCAATACAGGGAAAAGCACTAAGGGAGAATGCTTATGAATAAAATGAAAAACATATGTGCAGGAGCCAAAGAAAGACTTTGATTTGGCATCTGGCCATTTTGATTATCCAATTCCCCACTAAAGAGCTATGAAATATGGGAAATGGTATTGACCAACATCCCTTGACATTGGAGGCTATCATTATTGCTGTGTATATGTCAGGTAATGACTTTCTTATCTCATCAATTCGATCTTATCTGAATCTCACTTGATTTGGTGTCACTTTGTATTTTAGGGGCAATATGTGGATACTAGACTTATCTGACAGCCTCTGGGCAGCGTTCGAGCCAGCCGATAAGCTTGGCCATATGTTTGCAATACAAGATTACATCACAGCATTTGATTTCCCCCTTGAGGCTTCTCATTGGCTCCGACAGAACATGGAAAACACGTTCGTATGCCATTTTATTTGATGCATAATAAAACTAAATGGCATTTGATAATTATGTGTCAAGATGTGACACCCGGATCATTTAGACCCATCGCACACACATTGCCTGAATACTAGCAAGGATTTATGGGCTGCGTCCCAAATGGCACTCTATTCCCTAGTGCACTACTTTTGACCAGAGCCCTATGGGCCTTGCTGTTTGGGACGCTACCCTGGTCTGATGTGATGTGAATACATCTTTATAACCTCTCCTCTCCCCTGGTGTCTCTCTCTGGCAGAGCTGGACAGAGCATGGGGAGAGATGGGGGTGAAATTGAATTTCGCTCCCAAAGTGACATGCATCAGCAGAGACAATTCAAACATGCCCAGCCGCCACATAATGGACGCACAGCACAGCGCGCATTTCACTGGCTTACAACTGCAATTAGGAAACACTGCAACTACGTCCCAAATGGCACCCTATTCTCTATGTGGTGCACTATAAAGGGATTAGGGAAGCATTCTGGGACTGTTACTCACTGGTCCTTGCATGCATTTATTTTTGCTGGTACTGAGGTGTACATCCTCCGAGACGATGGATAGAGACAAGTCAGTCCTTGACCCTCCCGAAGGGGTTATCCATCCTGCGTTTGACTTTTAACACACTCCCCAATCCTCCATCTTTATTGATCGTGTATCATTTACAACGATTTTGATATACAGTAATTGCGCTCCCCAGTATTGATATGAGAAGGATGTTATTGCGCCTGAATAAATACACTTGTGGCATTTATGGATGAACGGAAGCATGATTTAATTTAGCAGACATTTCCTATTGATTCGCTGCAGACAAACCTGTGTTATTGACAGAAGCGGGTGTCAAAATGCATCACTCACACTAGTGCCTAGAGCTCTGCTACAAATATATAATGTGCTTCCCAAATAGCACCCTAGTGTAGTGCACTAATAAGTCTCATGAAACCAGTTTTAACCACGGCCATATCAAATTGAGTTAGAAAACCATGATACAGTCAACTATCATTCTGAAGACTAAGATGCCTAGTTTATGACACAGTGTCTTATTGTATAATTCTGAAGACTAAGATGCCTAGTTTATGACACAGTGTCTTATTTTAAATACATTTTACATTTCTGCCCCAATTTTTACATTTCCACCCCAAATTCTCATTGCTGTAGTTTGTCCACACATCATAAATGATGTATCATCTAGAGGAGTACTTATTTATTTCTAATATTATTAATTTCTTAATGTATATGCCTTCAGAATGAGGATCTTATTCTCAAACAAACAAATGAGCTTTAGTGATGTGGTTAATTGTTTGCGGACTAATGTCTGTCTCCTATTACTTGCAGACTGAGCCTCTCATTACCGAAACACAATTTTTTTTGTATCTGTTTCGGTAATGAGAACCTTAATTTTGGTAATGATAATCATCTAATTCTAACGTATAGTCAATGGGTGTGCTGTGCTGGTAACTTTTATTATTTACTAAGACCAATGCATACACTTATTGAACAGATTTTTTTTGAAAAACATCAGTTATTTGATTAAGTAGGGGTTGTCAGGAAATATGGGTGCTTAAACCCATTTAATTTACTTAAAGCCACAATCTGGAGTTTGTGTTTCAGCAAAGAGCAACCCCGCCACTTAAAGGATATCACCCATTTTGACATGTGTACCTGTTTTAGCACTTACCTATGCTGTTTGATCCCAAGACAGTTTTTGGTCCATATCCCACATATTTAGATACTTTCTAGGAATGTCATGTTATGCCATTTGCCCATGGGATCCCATTCAATTTAGAAATACATCTAAAATACATTAGAAACACACATCCACTTCCTAATACACCAACATTACCTGTAAAGACCTTGCACGTAAATACAGTACTTATACTTATGCCAAAATAAGGGGCATTTTAGTAAATTGCATTAAGATCAATTAATTTAGTAATATTTGGGATTAACAAATGACAAGGTTTGATGATGTATTGGGTTACTACATCTCTAATAGAGATCAGTACAGATTTTCAATGGCAAACTATGCAACACTCATTACCGAAACATGCATTCTCATCCCTGAAACCTGCTTATCATTACCGTAATGCACCAATATTTAGGAAATATTAATCTGATAGTGACTTTTTTTCCTTATCCAAATTTGTGTACATTAAAATAACAGTGCCTTCAGAAAGTATTCACATCCCTTGATTTTTTTTCCACATTTTGTTGTGTTACAAAGTGGGATTGAAATGGATGTAATTATTATTTTTCTTCAACAATCTACACAAATAAAAAGGTTTTAATGTCAAATGTAATTTTCTTAAAAAAACACTAATACGGTGCCTTCGGAAAGTATTCAGACCCCATTACTTTTTCCACATTTTGTTACGTTTCAGCCTTATTCAAAAATGTATTCAATTGTTTTTTTTCCTCTTAATAATCTACACACAATACTTCATAATGACAAAGCAAAAAACGTTTTTTTTTAAATGGTTGCTAATTTATAAACAAAAAAAATGTAATATCACATTTACATAATTATTCAGACCCTTTACTGAGTACTATGTTGAAGCACCTTTGGCAGCGATTACAGCATTGAGTCTTCTTGGGTATGATGCTACAAGCTTGTCACACATGCTTCACCGTAGGAAGGTGCCAGGTTTCCTCAATACGTGACGCTTGGCATTTAGGCCAAAGAGTTCATTCTTAGTTTCATTAAACCAGAGAATCTTGTTTCTCATGGTCTGAGAGTCTTTAGGTGCCTTTTGGCAAACTCCAAGCAGGCTGTCATGAGGAGTGGGTTCCATCTAGCCACTCTACCATAAAGGCCTGATTGGTGGAGTGCTGTAGAGATGGTTATCCTCTGGAAGGTTATCCCATCTCCACAGAGGAACTCTAGAGCTCTGTCAGAGTGACCATCAGTTTCTTGGTCACCTCCCTGACCAAGGCCCTTCTCCACCACTTGCTCAGTTTGGCTGAGCGGCCAGCACTAGGATGTGTCTTGGTGGTTCCAAACATCTTCCATTTAAGAATGATTGAGGCCACTGTTTTCTTGGGGACCTTCAATGCTGCAGACATTATTTGGTACCCTTCCCCAGATCTGTGCCTCGACACAATCCTGTCTCTGAGATCTAATTCCTTCGACCTCATGGCTTGGTTTTTGCTCTGACATGCACTGTCAACTGTGAGGACCTTATATAGACAGGTGTGTGCCTTTCTAAATCATGTCCAATCAATAAAATGTACCACAGGTGGACTCCAATCAAGTTGTAAAAACATTTCAAGGATGATCAATGCAAAACAATTTTGAGTACCATAGCAAAGGGGCTGAATAATTATGTAAATAAGGTGTTTCTGTTTTTTTTCTTTAAGAAATTTGCAAAAAATTCTAAAAACGTGTTTTTGCTTTGTCATTATGGGGTATTGTGACTAGATTGCTGAGGCATTTTTTTAATTCAATATATTTTAGAATCAAGCAGTAATGTAACAAAATGTGGAATTTTAGGTCTTGCCCTAAAATTACAAGCAGATTTAAGTCAAAATTGTAACTCTGCCACTCAGGAACAGTCACTGTCTTCTTGGTAATCAACTCCAGTGTAGATTTGGCTGTGTGTTTTAAGTGTCTGGTGGAAAGCAGACTGAAACAGGTTTTTCTCTATGATTTTGCCTGTGCTTATCTCCACTCCATTAATTTTTTATCCTGAAAAACTCCCCAGTCCTTAACAATTACAAGCATACCCATAACATAATGCAGCCACGACTATGCTTGAAAATATGAGAGTTGTATTGGATTTGCACCAAACTTAACACTTTGTATTCAGGACAAAGGGTTAATTGCTTTGCCACATTTATTGCAGTATTACTTTAGTGCCTTATTGCAAACAATGCATGTTTTGAAATATTTTTGTTTGAGGTACAGAGATGAGGTAGTCATTCAAAAATCATGTTAAACACTATTATTGCACATTATAGTCCATGCAACTTATTATGTGACTTGTTAAGCACATTTTTACTCCTTAACTTATTTAGGCTTGCCATAACAAAGGGGTTGAATACTAATTGACTCAAGACATTTCAGGTTTTCATTTTTAATTACATTGCAAACATTTCTAAAAACATAATTCCACTTTGACATTATGGGGTATTACCTGTAGGCCAGTGACAAAAAATCTCAACTTAATACATTTTAAATGCAGGCTGTAACACAAAAAAACATGGAAAAAGCCAAGGGGTCTGAATACTTTCTGAAGGCAGTGTATAAACAAGTAGATTCAGAAAATGTTATGTGTTGCGGTAATGAGATAAATTCCGAAGTAAATGTTATTAATTTGCTTTTTAATATATTTGTTTTCAGTGTTATGTTTAACTCATGCCTTTTCATGCGGTGAGCAATGTTTTTTTATATTTTTTTTATATTTTAAGTGATATTTACTATTAATATGTCTAATAAATCACTGTGTGTTTATTTCATGAAAATAACTCCAAATATATTTTTCATTATTTATTCCCCTGAGCCTCCTTTTGCCTTTTAAATGCTCAGTCTGATCATGTGGGTGTGTTGATATAAATGTAAATGTATTTACATATACAGCCCTGATTGGCAGATAGGATCGTCTAGACCAGGGTTTACTCAACTCTTGCCCTACGAGGTCCGGAGCCTGCTGGTTTTCTGTTCTAACTTATAATTAATTGCCCACAGCTGGTGTCCCAGGTCTAAATCAGTCCCTTAGTAGAGGGGAACAATGAGAAAATGCAGTGGAACTGGCTTTGATGATACTTTTATGCAAATAAAAGATGACTGGTCATTGTTCAGAATAATCAGATTGTGACTTCATGCTATGGGCCAAAAACTCAATCCCACATGAACAGGCAAAACTCATTTTTTTTTGCAAGCTCATACACTAAAAGGGCATTATAATAATTTTCACAATTTCAGAGTGTTATTTTGACCTCATAATGTGGAAATACCATTTAAAAAACAACAGGAAAAATCATGTTTTTGACTGTTTTAACATTTGAACGACACAACCAAAACAAGGAGTGTAAAGTCATTGACCAACAAGGAGCCAGCAAGGAGCTTATTTTTCATGCAGGCCTCATACAATTACATAGAGGAGCATGGAGATAGCGGGATGGGGGAATATATTCCCACTAAAATTAATTGCTTTTTTAGGCAGATGATTGCTTTTGCAAATGACCATTGTAGAAATAACACACAGGAGAGAGTAGCTAAATTCCATGTAAATGACACCCTCAGACATTGGATGAAAATTATCTACATTACCAAGATGCTGACGTACACAGATATGCTACAAGGAAGAGGTGGGACATTTTAGATCACGGTTATCCTGGAAATATGGTGTCATAAATCTACACCAGCAACGTATAGAGAGATTAATAGATAAAGTCATAGGTTCCATAAAAAATGCACCATTCGTTTGTAGATATAATCGGAAATGCTTGTTCTTATGGTACAAGTCCCAACCTCAGGAGGTTCTAATTGACATCATAACACATCCTCATGTGTGTCTATGTTGTCACACAACTTGGCCCCGTCTGTCTGGGTTAGTTGTTTGTGTTAAATAAAAACAAGCATTTGCCCATACCCAATGATGTACAGTGCCTTCGGAAAGTATTCAGACAACTTGACTTTTTCCCATTTTGGGGGGGGTTACAGCCTTATTCTAAAATGGAATAAAACAAACGTTTTCCTCATCAATCTACACACAATACCAAGTTTTTTTAGAAATATTTGTTAATTTAGTAAAAATAAAAAACTGAAATATTACATTTACATTCAGACCCTTTACTCAGTACTTTGTTGAAGCACCTTTGGCAGCAATTACAGCCTCGAGTCTTCTTGGGTATAACCCTACAAGCTTAGGGAGCGTTGCTGCACAGCTATTTTCAGGTCTCTCAAGATATGTTAGATCGGGTTCAAGTCCAAGCTCTGGCTGACTCAAGGAGATTCAAAGAAAAATAAATAAATTGTTTTGCTTTGTTATTATGGGGTATTGTGTGTAGATTGCTGAGGATTTTTTATTTATTTAAGAAATTTTAGAATAAGGCTTTAACGTAACAACATTTTGAAAAAGTCAAGGGGTCTGAATACTTTCCGAAGGCACCGTATATAAACACTGGATTTCTGATGCTATGAATTGGCCAATGAGACACCGGTCAGCCATACTGTCCCCCCAGAACAAGCAGTCCTCCATAGGAATGAATTAAATTCTACAGTATTTCAATAACAAAATACTTTGTTTCATTAAATACATTTTTCAAGGACATAATGACATGTTTTTAAGTATTTATGTAGTGGGGAGTACAGTAGTACTTCCAAAAATTATATATATAATGTTAAGCCACAAAATATAATGTAAAAGTATGCATTAAGAAGTCTGTACGAGAATAAACGTGGCAAAAACAAATGTAAACATTAATTCACTGAACAAAATTATAAACGCAACATGTAAAGTGTTGTTCCCATGTTTTATGAGTAAAAGATCCCAGACATTTTCAATATGCACAAAAAATATATTTCTCTCAAATTTTGTGCACAAATTAGTTTACATCCCTGTTAGTGAGCATTTCTCCTTTGCCAAGATAATCCATCCACCTGACAGGTGTGGCATATCAAGAATCTGATTAAACAGCATGATCATTACACAGGTGCACCTTGTGCTGGGGAAAATAAAAGGCCACTCTAAAATGTGCAGTTTTGTCACACAACAAAATGCCACAGATATCTCAAGTTTTGAGGGAGAGTGCAATTGACACGCTAACTGCAGGAATATCCACCAGAGCTGTTGCCAGAGAATTGAATGCTAATTTCTCTACCATAAGCCACCTCCAACGTCGTTTTAGAGCAGTACGTCCAACCAGCCTCACACCCGCTGACCACGTGTAACCACACCAGACCAGGACCATCCGGCTTCTTCACCTGCGGGATTGTCTGAGACCAGACACCCGGACAGCTGATGAAACTGTGTGTTTGCACAACCAAATAATTTTTGCGCAAAGAGTCAGAAACCGTCTCAGGGATGCTCATCTGTGTTCTCGTTGTACTCAACAGGGTCTTGACCTGACTGCAGTTTGGCGTCGTAACCGACTTCAGTGGGCAAATGCTGACCTTCAATGGCCACTGGCACGCTGGAGAAGTGTGCTCTTCACGGATGAAAGCTGGTTTAAACTGCTCAGAGCAGATGGCAGACAGAGTGTATCGCGTCGTGTTGGCAAGCGTTTTGCTGATGTCAACGTTGTGAACAGAGTGCCCCATGGTGGCGGTGGGGCTATGGTATGGACAGGCATAAGCTACAGACTATGAACACAATTGCATTTTATCAATGGCAATTTGAACGCACAGAGATACCATGACGAGATCCTGAGGCCCATTGTCATGCCATTCATTCACCGCCATCACCTCCTGTTTCAGCATGATAATGCTGTAGAAGTCTGTAATTTTTATCATAGGTACTCTTCAACAGTGAGTGACGAAATCTAAAACAAAAACCCAGAAAATCACATTGTATGATTTTTAAGTAATTAATTTGCATTTTATTGCATGACATAAGTATTTGATACATCAGAAAAGCAGAACTTAATATTTGGTACAGAAACCAAATACAGAGATCATACGTTTCCTATAGTTCTTGACCAGGTTTGCACACACTGCAGCAGGGATTTTGGCCCACTCCTCCATACAGACCTTCTCCAGATCCTTCAGGTTTCGGGGCTGTCGCTGGGCAATACGGACTTTCAGCTCCCTCCAAAGATTTTCTATTGGGTTCAGGTCTGGAGACTGGCTAGGCCACTCCAGGACCTTGAGATGCTTCTTACGGAGCCACTCCTTAGTTGCCCTGGCTGTGTGTTTCGGGTCGTTGTCATGCTGGAAGACCCAGCCACGACCCATCTTCAATGCTCTTACTGAGGGAAGGAGGTTGTTGGCCAAGATCTCGCGATACATGGCCCCATCCATCCTCCCCTCAATACGGTGTAGTCGTCCTGTCCCCTTTGCAGAAAAGCATCCCCAAAGAATGATGTTTCCACCTCCATGCTTCACGGTTGGGATGGTGTTCTTGGGGTTGTACTCATCCTTCTTCTTCGTCCAAACACGGCGAGTGGAGTTTAGACCAAAAAGCTCTATTTTTGTCTCATCAGACCACATGACCTTCTCCCATTCCTCCTCTGGATCATCCAGATGGTCATTGGCAAACTTCAGACGGGCCTGGGCATGCGCTGGCTTGAGCAGGGGGACCTTGCGTGCGCTGCAGGATTTTAATCCATGACGGCGTAGTGTGTTACTAATGGTTTTCTTTGTGAATGTGGTCCCAGCTCTCTTCAGGTCATTGACCAGGTCCTGCCGTGTAGTTCTGGGCTGATCCCTCACCTTCCTCATGATCATTGATGCCCCACAAGGTGAGATCTTGCATGGTGCCCCAGACCGAGGGAGATTGACCGTCATCTTGAACTTCTTCTATTTTCTAATAATTGCGCCAACAGTTGTTGCCTTCTCACCAAGCTGCTTGCCTATTGTCCTGTAGCCCATCCCAGCCTTGTGCAGGTCTACAATTTTATCCCTGATGTCCTTACACAGCTCTCTGGTCTTGGCCATTGTGGAGGGGTTGGAGTCTGTTTGATTGAGTGTGTGGACAGGTGTCTTTTATACAGGTAACGAGTTCAAATAGGTGCAGTTAATACAGGTAATGAGTGGAGAACAGGAGGGCTTCTTAAAGAAAAACTAACAGGTCTGTGAGAGCCGGAATTCTTACTGGTTGGTAGGTGATCAAATACTTATGTCATGCAATAAAATGCAAATTAATTATTAGAAAATCATACTAAGTGATTTTCTGGATTTTTGTTTTAGATTCCGTCTCTCACAGTTGAAGTGTACCTATGATAAAAATTACAGACCTCTACATGCTTTGTAAGTAGGAAAACCTGCAAAATCGGCAGTGTATGAAATACTTGTTCTCCCCACTGTATAAGTCATGGACAAAACCCCTTCACACAATACAAAAGGCTTTCTAAAGATGTGCGAGCCACAAACAGTATCACTGTGTTAGCTGTTTACTAGCACTAATGTATTTGTAGAGGTCCCTTGCTTCATCTTTATGCAGTTCATGGCTACCAACCAATACCGCCTATCAAAAGCCACAGCAAAGCATACGAAATGTTGTTTCAGTTTCAGAGGTCAGAGGTCAGCTTGTGATGTGATATAATCATGCACTGTGTTATGAGAAAAATACATTTACTGCTCTAAGAACGGAGGAGCGTATGGAAATATTTTGCGGTGTCTCAGCAGAGCCTGAGTCATTCATCATCTTCCCTGAGAAATCTGTGGGCCGATACGCCGCCATTCCTGGAGATGGTGAACGGACGAGCAAGCAGATAAGGAAGGAGGAACCCGGGAGATATGAGAGTTATATTGATGTAAGAGATGAATGAGTCAGAGGAAGAGGACATAGACACAACTTGACTAGTGGCTTTATCTCCTCTTTCTGTTCCTGTGTAGCACAGGTGTGATGTTAGCCTGATTCCAGATCTGTTTGTGCTGTCATGTCAACTCCTTGTCATGCCGCATGGCAATGAGTGACAAGTAGTTGACATGATAGCACAAACAGGTCTTGGACCAGGCTAGTGAGATGTAGACTACAACCTTGAACATAGGATTTATTTGATTTCCATATATTGTTATACTATTATTTCAGAACCCCATTGATTGAAATGGTGTTGCCAGTGTTGGAGCTTCAAACATACAATGCTGCTTTCAGTTTGAATGTACAGGAGTGTGTCACTGACAAAGTCATAAATCAAGTAAGAATTCCTCAAAGTGTACAATTGTAAGATACTTAAAACATGACATACAGTACCTTTAAACATGGCCAACAACATTTCATTTTAATCAACAGAAGTCAACAATGAATATTCAAACATATTCACATTCTTTGTTATAAATGATAATTGCCTTTTCAAATGCTGTGCAAACAGTACTGTATCCAGAAGGGCTGTGTATATTACTATATTTAATTACATTTAAAGCCATTGCAACTTGACTAGAAATTACATTTGCCATGCTTGAAACGAAAAAAGGTCCATATATCCTTCAGCTAACAATATGGCCTGCTCTATCAAACTCTTCCAATCTGACTGAAGACTCAGTAATATATATTTTATTAGAGACATTAAATAGTATTTTGAAAGATCAGTGGGAATTTGACTTTGACCTTTACAGTGCCTTCAGAAAGTATTCATACCCCTTGACTTTCCACATTTTGTTGTGTTACAGCCTGATTACCGACACTACCCCATAATGACAAAGTTAAAACATGATCTTAGATATTTTTGTAAATGTATTGAAAATGAAAATTAAATATCTCATTCACGTATGTAATCACATCCCTGAGTCAATAATACATGTTAGATTAACCTTTGACAGTGATTACAGCTGTGTTTCTTTCTGGGTAAGTCTCTAAGAGCTTTGCAAACCTGGATTGTACAATACGGTGCATTCTGAAAGTATTCAGACACCTTGACTTTTTCCACATTTTGATACATTACAGCCTTATTCTAAAATGGATCGAACTATTTTTTCCCACATCAATCTACACACAATGACATATAATGACAAAGCAAAAACAGGTTTTTAGACATTTTAGCAAATGTAGTCTCATAGCAAATTGTCTAAATACTTATGTATATAAGGTATTTCTGTATTTTATTTTAAAGAAAATATATAAAAACCTTGTTCTCTCTTTTTCATTGGGGACATTGTGTGTAGATTTAATTTAATTTAATTTTAGAGTAAGACTGTAAAGTAACATAATGTTGGAAAAGATGTCTGAATACTTTCCGAGGGCACTGTATTTGCACATAATTCTTTTCAAAATTCTTCAAGCTCTGTCAAATTGGTTGTTGATCATTGCTAGGCAACCTTTTTCATCATACGTGTGCTTCTTGGGAAGAGTTGGATATTGGCTAAATGCCAAGTATTACATGAGTGTCAAGTTCGTGGTGAGTGTAAATGAGCTGCGTCTCTCAGAATGAAATACTCGCTCATCATGTTTGAAATAGATATCGAATCAAATTAACGTTTATTTGTCATATGCAAGGGATACAGCAAAGTGTACAGTTAAATGTTTACCAGCGGGCTCTCGTCTCAAACAGATATCAACTTTTGATTGCCCCTGTCTCTCAATGCCTGGTGCTGTTCAGACAGACACTCACTTTATATGTCCATAAAATCTGGTATATTTTAGTTAGCAATATTGTCAGCAGCAGCTTTCCATGAGCAGTTTCACAATAAGCAGTCAAATCATCAGTCCATTTATCTATCGACGGCAACTGGACATCAGAACCACAGCCCTGACCTTTCCTCACATTATCTGCCATCATGTCTCCATAAAATAAAATCTTGTGTAGTTTAGTTATCAAGATTTTAGACACCTTCTGCAAACTGTTGTTGATTTGATAAGCAATGTGTCGGCCAATCAGGCCTCTGGACGCCTATATTCATGACCCTGAGATAAAGGTCAAAGTCAATCCATAGTTTGAAATCATCTGAAATTGGTCTTTGGAAGTTTTTATATTTTAAGAGGTGCCACCAGTGTATTGAAGGTTTATCTCATAGACCAAGTAGTATTTCTGTATGACTCATTTTCTGGAGAATGTCACCTGTGTCTAGTACAAGGTTGAGTCAACAAACATGTTGCCTGTTTAAATATGATAAGACCAATGCATTTATAATGTTTTCCCTCACTTTAGTTTCTCTGTGAAAAGATGGTGTCTTCAGGGATAATCAGAACTGTATGTTACAGGGACTGCATGTACAGCTGTACCATGTCCATATTACAACAGCCTCAATCTCAGCTGTACCGTGTCCATATTAGGACAGCCTCAGTCTCAGCTGTACCGTGTCCATTTTAGGACAGCCTCAATCTCAGCTGTACCGTGTCCATTTTAGGACAGCCTCAATCTCAGCTGTACCGTGTCCAAATTACAACAGCCTCAATCTCAGCATGACTTATGCTCTGCCTCTGGTGGAGCCTGTGCATCTTGAACAACTAAATGGCAGCTAAAATATTAGGATAATAGTCCCAATCAGTCCCATAATATCAGGAGAAACGTCCCCGTCAGTCCCATATTATCGGGAGAATTGTCCCCGTCAGTCCCATAATATCAGGAGAATAGTCCCCATCAGTCCCATAATATCAGAAGAATTGTCCCCATCAGTCCCATAATATCAGGAGAATAGTTCCCATCAGTCCCATAATATCAGGAGAATAGTCCCCATCAGTCCCATAATATCAGGAGAATAGTTCCCATCAGTCCCATAATATCAGGAGAATAGTCCCCATCAGTCCAATAATATCAGGAGAATAGTTCCCATCAGTCCCATAATATCAGGAGAATAGTCCCCATCAGTCCCATAATATCAGGAGAATAGTTCCCATCAGTCCCATAATATCAGGAGAATAGTCCCCATCAGTCCCATAATATCAGGAGAATAGTTCCCATCAGTCCAATAATATCAGGAGAATAGTCCCCATCAGTCCCATAATATCAGGAGAATAGTTCCCATCAGTCCCATAATATCAGGAGAATAGTCCCCATCAGTCCCATAATATCAGGAGAATAGTTCCCATCAGTCCCATAATATCAGGAGAATAGTTCCCATCAGTCCCATAATATCAGGAGAATAGTCCCCATCAGTCCCATAATATCAGGAGAATAGTACCCATCAGTCCCATAATATCAGGAGAATAGTACCCATCAATCCCATAATATCGGTATTAAGTACTACTAAATCTACATCACATGTAAGCAGCAGCCACTTGCCATTAGCAGTTTCACAATGACTTTGAATCTCGACTTGGATGTGTATTCGTAATTATTATACAGTAACTACTTTGTCTAAGACTGAACATTCAAGCCTTAAAACAACTTTTCCAATGTGTATTTATGGTTGTCACTACAACCATGCTCTACAGTAAAAAACAACCAAACCAGTGTAGATTGCAGACTAAGTGAGTGATCATATAACCTTGATAATGGTGGCTCTGTGACATAAATTACATTAGTTCTCCTAGTGGCTGTGTGAGTTCAGCGGTGTGAGTCAAATCTTCAGTCCATTTATCTATCGATGGCCACCGGCCATCAGAACCACAGCCCTGACCTTTCCTCACATTATCTGCCATCATGTCTCCATAAATTGACGATTTATGCGTTAAGTTAATGCCAGCGACCTAAATTGCTCCTACTCTCTTGCTAGCGCCATGTTTAACTGTGAGAGAGGTCATCAATACAGAGGTATTAGACAAGCTTAAAGAGAGATCTGGGCCTGTATCCACAACACATATTAGAGTAGCAGGGCTGATTTAGGATCAGAGTAGGAGTGCTGATCTCTGATCAGAGTAGGAGTGCTGATCTCTGATCAGTAGGAGTGCTGATCCAGGATCAGAGTAGGAGTGCTGATCTCTGATCAGAGTAGGAGTGCTGATCCAGGATCAGAGTAGGAGTGCTGATCTCTGATCAGAGTAGGAGTGCTGATCTCTGATCAGAGTAGGAGTGCTGATCTCTGATCAGAGTAGGAGTGCTGATCTCTGATCAGAGTAGGAGTGCTGATCTCTGATCAGAGTAGGAGTGCTGATCTAGGATCAGTGTAGGTGGGTCGATCTAGGATCAGTGTAGGTGGTATATTGTATATGTATGTAATCTTAATGTCCATTGATGCAAACCATTTACTGTAAGATTTGTGTACTTCAGACATACAGGGACAACAAAAAGTGTTTATTGGGTGTGAATGTGTTCCTCAGCCATTTAGCGGGTATAGTCTAACGCCTTATCTTGAGATACAGATTAATGAACTTCTTACTAAGACTTCAGAGGAAATATGATTTGTTCATCAAATTGACTGCCTTAAGCGAAATGTGAGTAGTCACAGGCTTCAAAAGGGAAACTTCTACAAACTCAACAACTGGAGAGGGACCTGGAGAGTAGAAGAGGGCATTGTTGCCTTAAAGAGCAAATCAACCTTCTGAAATGTTTATTTCCCCTCAAGGGACCTTTTAACAAACATAAGAGGAGCCCAATCTTAACTCTGGCTGCAGAAGGTTTTTTTATTGGTGAAAGTAATCTATACTTCATTATTGTGAGTGGATCAAAGTGACATATTGTGTCCCGGTGATGTTTCTTCAATTGCCTGTATTTGATTATCTTGGCCGTGAATATAATCCCCCTGAGGATAATCACGGACACGTGTTGCAACAAGCCTCAAAACTCTGAATTATGCCGGATAACCTTGATTAATGATGGACATAAAGTACTATCACACGCTTATTGACTCCGGAGCTGCTACATCAGGCGCACTTCACGATCTCTAATTAAACATAGTTTACAGCAATTAGCAGTGATGGAGGGAACATAGCAGAAAGGAGGGATAGAGCCATGGTTTCAAGGACATCTGATCATTAAGATTATAAATATAAAAACATCTGAAAATGTACATTTTGGGAAATATTAATTAGCAAATGTAAGAAAAGGTGAGTATTTCATTGCACTGTGTGCACTTCACTATATCCTGTGCATTTAAAACATTTACATTTCATTGAATTTGTTGTTTTCTCTGTTGGTAGGTGGTGGAGGCAAAATGAATGTCCTCATTTGTATGCAGCCAGAAAGGAGTACAAGCTCAAGCAACATGGGAAATGTAGGAAAGAACAGGAAACTACACAAATAATTACCCTCATCCATCAAAGATGAGAAGTACCTTATAGGCTTCACTAGACTGCAGATCAGGGCTCTCCAACCCTGTTCCTGGAGAGATACCACCCTGTAGGCTTTAACTCTAACCCTGTTCCTGGAAAGATATCAACCTGTAGGCTTTAACTCTAACCCTGTTCCTGGAGAGATACCACCCTGTAGGCTTTAACTCTAACCCTGTTCCTGGAAAGATATCAACCTGTAGGCTTTAACTCTAACCCTGTTCCTGGAGAGATACCACCCTGTAGGCTTGAACTATAACCCTGTTCCTGGAGAGATACCACCCTGCAGGCTTTAACTCCAACCCTGTTCCTGGAGAGATACCCCCCTGCAGGCTTTAACTCTAACCCTCATCTGGTAGAGATACCACCCTGCAGGCTTTAACTCTAACCCTGTTCCTGGAGAGATACCACCCTGCAGGCTTTAACTCTAACCCTGTTCCTGGAGAGATACCACCCTGCAGGCTTTAACTACAACCCTGTTCCTGGAGAGATACCACCCTGCAGGCTTTAACTCTAACCCTGTTCCTGGAGAGATACCCCCCTGCAGGCTTTAACTCTAACCCTCATCTGGTAGAGATACCACCCTGCAGGCTTTAACTCTAACCCTGTTCCTGGAGAGATACCACCCTGCAGGCTTTAACTCTAACCCTGTTCCTGGAGAGATACCACCCTGCAGGCTTTAACTACAACCCTGTTCCTGGAGAGATACCACCCTGCAGGCTTTAACTCTAACCCTCATCTGGTAGAGATACCACCCTGTAGGCTTTAACTACAACCCTGTTCCTGGAGAGATACCACCCTGCAGGCTTTAACTCTAACCCTCATCTGGTAGAGATACCACCCTGCAGGCTTTAACTCTAACCCTCATCTGGTAGAGATACCACCCTGCAGGCTTTAACTACAACCCACAACAATTATATCTGCTGGCTATCCCTCTGACAAAACCTTGTATTTGTCATGTAAAGTCATAACATAACACTACACTCTAAGCAAAAAGTGGTTATTCCAATGTCCCCATAGGAGAACCCTTTTTGGTTCCAGGTAAAACCCTTTTAGGTTCCATGTAGAACCCTCTGTCGAAAGGGTTCAAGATGGCACCCAAAAGGGTTCTACCTGGAACCATAATGGGTTCTTCAAAGGGCTCTTCTGCCGAAGAATCATTTTCTAAGAGTGTAGTAAACAAGATGAAAATCAGATTTTGTACAATAATATTACATAGAAAAAGAAGTGGAGAAACATTACCTACACCCACCTTTCACCACAAGCTGTAGAGCTGTATTCTTTGAAAATACATCCGTTAAAAAAAAAGCACATTCATCTTGTGTTTCCTGTGGACAAGATGAATTAATTAATGAGGAGGACCAGAAGCACAAGGTTGAGTCTGTCCAGTTGGCAAATCCCCATACGTTATAGTCAGCTAAAGAGATGGATGGATGGATGAGCAGCGAGGGATAGAGAGAATGGGGGGAGATCAGACAGTGAAGGAGAGGTATGTCCATTACTGGGCTGGTCTCTCTTCGTTCACCACGGCTCTCTATGGATGCAATGGTTTATCATCTGTCCTAATTATCTATACTTAGCTCTATTCCATCTGTTTTTATCCTAAAAAACTCCTTAGTCCTTACCGATAACAAGCATACCCATAACATGATGCAGCCACCACCATGCTTGAAAATATGAAGTGGTACTCAGTGACGTGTTGTGTTGGATTTACCCCGAACATAACGCTTCGTATTCAGGACATAAAGTTAATTTCTTTGCCACATTTTTTGCCGTTTTACTTTAGTGCTTATTGCACTCAGTTGTCTCCTATCACAGACATTAAACTCTGTAACTGTTTTAAAGTCACCATTGGCCTCATGGTGAAATCCCTGAGCGGTTTCCTTCCTCTCTGGCAACTGAGTTAGGAAGGATGCTTGAAACTTTGTAGTGACTGGGTGTATTGATAAACCATCCAAAGTGTAATTAACAACTTCACCATGCTCCAAAGGATATTCAATGTCTGCTTTTTTTTTTACCCATCTACCAATAGGTGCCCTTCTTGGAAAACCTCCCTGGTCTTTGTGGTTAATTGTATAATTGTATGTGTGGGGTACAGAGATGAGGTAGTCATTCTAAGGGGTTGAATACGTATTGACATTTCAGCTTTTCATTTTTTATGGATTAGTAAATAAAACCTTATGGGTATTGTGTGTAGGACAATGACACAACATCTAAATGTATTCCATTTTAGATTTAGAATGTAACACAACAAAATTTGAAAAAAGTGTGAATACTTTCTGAAGGCACAGTAAGTGAATAAATCACGGCTAGTGATGACTTTAATTAAATCATGGCAGTGACCAACGTCCAGTCCCTCTCTTTCAATTAATTCACATCACTTCTTCCAGATTAACGTTGGCTACTTTGTGAATTAGAAATATTACCCCTTTATTAGAGAGAGAGAGAGACAGGGATGATCTATTGCTTATTAATAAAACACTTTGACACTGATAAATATATAACATGACCATGAAGTCCAGACATTAATCTCCATTTCAGAATTCTTCTGTGTTCATTAATATATTTGACCTCAGAATTGGGAATATTCATGACTATAGTACTGCATGTGACGACAATACCATTGTTCTTAGTTCCTGATGAACGTTGCACATGATCATGCATATCACTCTGAATAGACAGTAGACAAAGTGCAGGGTTACTGATCAAGGGTTCCAAAAGGGTTCTTCGGCTGTCCCCATAGGAGAACCAAAAAGGTTCTACCTTTTTCTAAGAGTGTGTACCGTATGTCTGAATATCATGCCTTGTCACATTGCAAAAACTCATAAGCTTGTTTCTTGTATTATATAACAAAATGTGTCTACCTTGTGCTCATAGAGTGTGGGAAACTCTACAACTAAATTCAATGATTATTATTATTATCTGATGGAAGAACCGTGGCGTGATTAGGGTTGTACCCCCTGCTCCATTAGACAGCCTGTTTGAAATCAAAGTTGTATTTATCAAGGTTTTACTGGTTATCTTCATCTCGACGGCGGGGACTTTTGCTGCTCAGTCGCTGTTATTGAACTACTGTATCAGAATTCCAGAGGAGTCACTTTGACACATGCTTGTATTTTTATATTTTTATTTTTTTGGGCACCGTATTCCCTATATAGTGCACTACTTTTGACCAGGGCCCTGCTGAATGAGAAGAAGAGAGCCTTCAAGGAGGGGGACAGGGACAAATTGAAATGCGTCCAGTGGGAGCTGAAATTGCGGATTGCTGAGGGGAAGAGAGTGTATAAGGAGAGGATGGAGGACAAGCTGAGGCAGAGCCAGGTGAAAGAGGTGTGGAAGGGTATTTGAAATATCACTGGCTTCAAAAAGTCAAACAGTGGGCAGATGGAGGGGACCTAGGACAGAGCCAATGAGCTGAACCAATTTTTTAACAGGTTCGATATTGGCTCTGTCCACCCCCCCTCCAGCTCTCCAGGCCACACACCCTTACGGCTGTCCCACCCCCCCTCTGCACACGACACCTCCGCTGAGACAATCAGCAACCCCCTCCCCACCCCCGCTCCCTCTGGACTGATCTGCAACACACTCACCTGGACAACACAGGTAGCACTGTGAGGGTTATGTTTTTTGACTTCTCCAGTGCCTTCAACACCATTCAGCACCGTGTATCTGTCTTTTGTGTATTTCGTTCTGGCATTTTGCACCTGCCCTATGTTTTTGTTGTAGCTGCTTGACAAAGGAATTTCCCCTCGGGGATCAATAAAGTATATCAATCAATCAATCAATCAATCAATCAATCAATCAATCAATCAATCAATCAATCAATCAATCTATCTATCTATCTATCTATCTATCTATCTATCTATCTATCTATCTATCTATCTATCTATCTATCTATCTATCTATCTATCTATCTATCTATCTATCTATCTATCTATCTATCTATCTATCTATCTATCTATCTATCTATCTATCTATCTATCTATCTATCTATCCATCCATCCATCCATCCATCCATCCATCCATCCATCCATCCATCCATCCATCCATCCATCCATCCATCCATCCATCCATCCATCCATCCATCCATCCATCCATCTATCTATCTATCTATCTATCTATCTATAGGGGAATAGGGTGCTATTTGGGACACACCCTTAGAGTAAACCCTTCAGAGTGACATGTTACTAGAACAGGATGTGGCTGGATATAAATTGAGAGTGAAAAAAAGAAGAGGAAGTGACATATTTCCCCTGACAGCACACGATGCACAGATGGATACTTCAGAGCGACCATATTGTCTGCAACAAAAAAAAGCGATAAACTATCATAATTATGGTGCCCAGGTAATTTATTTCTTGACAAACTCTTCTGCCTCTGCTGTCAGTACCTGCTATGTTGCTGCACTGAGGTCCATGGGGCATTGACCCTATAACCTATTCGGAATGCGGCTTAACGCACGCAAGCACACACACACACAACCGCTACCAGATAAATTCACTGCCAAGGTTAACCTATGTACAGTATCTCGACTATAGCTACAGATGCTACAATCAAGTACAATTTCTATGTAGGTTGCATGATTCAATGATAATTGAGTCTGAGCTCTGTCATCAACTTGATATAAAAGCCTTGTATTTACATGTGGATAGACATTGATGGGGAGTTGAAAGGCCTCTGACTGCGTGCTACTTTACTACCATGTAGAGTTTTCAACACTTTCTTCCTCCCCATAAAAAAAAGCTTTTATTGGTCCTCTCTCTCAATAAGACCGTCTCTCTTTAGCTCTTTAATCTGAAGCTTTTAGTTTTGTCTTATTAGCGACACCCTTGAGAGTCTTTCCTGTTGACTGCTGACTCAAGGCTTACTCTGTTTTCACTGCTTTACGGGTTGTAGATGGAAGGCTTATGTCACGTGTCAAACTCATTCCACGGAGGGTCGAGTGTCTGCGAGTTTTCGTTAGTCCCCTGTACTTGATTGATGAATTAAGGTCACTAATTCCCTCACCTGGTTGGCTAGGTCTTAATTGAAAGGAAAAAACAAAAACCTGCAGACACTCGACCCTCCATGGAATGAGTTTGACACCCCTTAGTTTATGTGAGGGGAAGGAATATCTAGAAATCACTTATAGTTCCCATTCTGAAAACCATTTAAATAATCTGAGGATTTTATCTGTTAGAATTCCTAGCATCCTCTCAGGGTGAGGTATTTGATGGGCTTTCGTTTGGGCAGATGAGTTACCCACCTGCTAGCTATGTTGTGAGACATGTTGTGAGCTAATCTCTGTTTCCATAATCAGGCTCAACACTGACCTAATTTTGCCAGATTAAAATACTAATTTCCTCCCTCATATAGAAAAAAACATGCTCCAAGATATGGGCTTTCATTGCAGGTTTAGAAAGTGTACAATTTAATGGATCTAATGCCAGTGCTTTGTCATAGGTCAGAAAGTGGAACACACTGCAGTGATTTAAATATATCCTGCTGAGATTGATGTCCTAATATGGACGCCATACTCACAACCTATTGTTTTGATTTATTTACAGAGACATGAAAGTGAACGCTTGAACAGCAGTGAAAACTGCCATGTGGAAAAGAGAGGGTAAAGCTAACAAATGTAGCAATTAGCTAGACCACAATGCATTGCGGTCTACAGATTTTACTGTAATCAGTTACAGTACATTTAATAACTTTGTCCCTGGCATGACACTACAGATATGTAGTCATGGAAACTGATTTAACACTGTCATGTTACATCCTTGCATGTTCACAGAAACGTATCTACCAGCTAGTTCCAATAGGAGACTATAGCCTACCTTCAGTTTCAATAGGAGACTATAGCCTACCTTCAGTTTCAATAGGAGACCATATAGCCTACCTTCAGTTTCAATAGGAGACTATAGCCTACCTTCAGTTTCAATAGGAGAGTATAGCCTACCTTCAGTTTCAATAGGAGACTATAGCCTACCTTCAGTTTCAATAGGAGACCATATAGCCTACCTTCAGTTTCAATAGGAGACTATAGCCTACCTTCAGTTTCAATAGGAGACTATAGCCTACCTTCAGTTTCAATAGGAGACTATGGCCTACCTTCAGTTTCAATAGGAGACTATGGCCTACCTTCAGTTTCAATAGGAGACTATAGCCTACCTTCAGTTTCAATAGGAAATCATAATGTCTACATTTAGTTCCAATAGGAGACCATATAGCTAGTAGTTCCAATAGATGAGATGAACATCACATACCATGACGACCCGGAAGACTCTACAAAGGACAATGGCAACCTCGAATGGGCAAACCAGAGTCCCTCTATCGAATCCAACTTCACGTAAATACAATGCATTGCTTTTTCTAATGAGCGGGTGTTAGTGGCGCATGTATCTGTATTTAGATGAGCAGAGCTTCCCGTCCGATAGAGACCAATTCCTTTGTCTTCCTCCCGTTACCACCCTTTCCTCTCTGAATCTATCGTGTTGTAACCAAACTGTTTTGTTTAGTCCACTAGGGACAGTATTTACTGTATAATGTTAGCATGTATTGTATATTCTGTAATTGTTTAATTAGCTAGTAAATAAATGATTGAGCCAATTTGTGTATGGATGATTCATCAGTAAGGCTGGGTTCGTGCAGACTATAAGAAATTACGACATTTAAGAATGAGACTGGACGAGGTAAAATTCATGAAATAAATGACTGAAAAGCTGAAAATCTGAAAAGCTGAATTCGGGAGATAGCAGCTCTATAAACATACAATTCTGCCGTGGTGCCCCGACTTCCTAGTTAGTTAATGTTTATATGATTAGTATAACCACATAATATCTAAGCCTAGAGAATCGCTTTGACAATATAACAGTCTTAACTTTTAATGATAGTCGAGTGACACGACAAAGACGACACCAAGAAGTTTAGTCTCCTCAACTTGCTCAACAGCCACATACAGTGGGGAGAACAAGTATTTGATACACTGCAGATTTTGCAGGTTTTACTACTTACAAAGCATGTAGAGGTCTGTAATTTTTATCATAGGTACACTTCAACTGTAAGAGACGGAATCTAAAACAAAAATCCAGAAAATCACATTGTATGATTTTTAAATAATTAATTTGCATTTTATTGCATGACATAAGTATTTGATCACCTACCAACCAGTAAGAATTCCGGCTCTCACAGACCTGTTAGTTTTTCTTTAAGAAGCCCTCCTGTTCTCCACTCATTACCTGTATTAACTGCACCTGTTTGAACTCGTTACCTGTATAAAAGACACCTGTCCACACACTCAATCAAACAGACTCCAACCTCTCCAAAATGGCCAAGACCAGAGAGCTGTGTAAGGACATCAGGGATAAAATTGTAGACCTGCACAAGGCTGGGATGGGCTACAGGACAATAGGCAAGCAGCTTGGTGAGAAGGCAACAACTGTTGGCGCAATTATTAGAAAATGGAAGAAGTTCAAGATGACGGTCAATTTCCCTCGGTCTGGGGCACCATGCAAGATCTCACCTTGTGGGGCATCAATGATCATGAGGAAGGTGGGGGATCAGCCCAGAACTACACAGCAGGACCTGGTAAATGACCTGAAGAGAGCTGGGACCACAGTCTCAAAGAAAACCATTAGTAACACACTACGCCGTCATGGATTAAAATCCTGCAGCGCACGCAAGGTCCCCCTGCTCAAGCCAGCGCATGCCCAGGCCCGTCTGAAGTTTGCCAATGACCATCTGGATGATCCAGAGGAGGAATGGGAGAAGGTCATGTGGTCTGATGAGACAAAAATAGAGCTTTTTGGTCTAAACTCCACTCGCCGTGTTTGGACGAAGAAGAAGGATGAGTACAACCCCAAGAACACCATCCCAACCGTGAAGCATGGAGGTGGAAACATCATTCTTTGGGGATGGGGACAGGACGACTACACCGTATTGAGGGGAGGATGGATGGGGCCATGTATCGCGAGATCTTGGCCAACAACCTCCTTCCCTCAATAAGAGCACTGAAGATGGGTCGTGGCTGGGCCTTCCAGCATGACAACGACCCGAAACAATCAGCCAAGGCAACTAAGGAGTGGCTCCGTAAGAAGCATCTCAAGGTCCTGGAGTGGCCTAGCCAGTCTCCAGACCTGAACCCAATAGAACATCTTTGGAGGGAGCTGAAAGTCCGTATTGCCCAGCGACAGCCCCGAAACCTGAAGGATCTGGATGGAGGAGTGGGCCAAAATCCCTGCTGCAGTGTGTACAAACCTGTTCAAGAACTACAGGAAACGTATGATCTCTGTAATTGCAAACAAAGGTTTCTGTAACAAATATTAAATTCTGCTTTTCTGATGTATCAAATACTCATGTCATGCAATAAAATGCAATTTAATTACTTAAAAATCATACAATGTGATTTTCTGGATTTTTGTTTTAAATTCCGTTACTCACAGTTGAAGAGTACCTATGATAAAAATTACAGACTTCTACATGCTTTGTAAGTGGGAAAACCTGCAAAATCGGCAGTGTATCAAATACTTGTTCTCCCCACTGTATGTGTAGCAGTAGATCCCTGTGTGATACAGAAATTATCCGCTTGTCGAATAACAAGAACACGTCTTTTCAAATAGTAACGCGTGTGTGTAATGAAGATGAGACACAAATAACCTTAGAGGGGGGCGATAGGTTACATCCCCAAGGGACTTGTGTGGGGTCAAAGGTCACATGTATACAACACCTAGCTGTCACTATCTATCACGTCATTGGGACCCTGTAGACGTGTCATCTCCATCACCCTGATGCAAGCAGACTAAGAGAGGATGGGGTTGACACATGAACAGAAAGTCAGCAAGACAGCACATCCCTCTGCTTGAGCTCTGTGATGCCGAGCCACATCCATCACAATAATGATCTCTTAAGGTTATTGTCACCGCTGGAGCACCTGGGTGTAAATGGCCTTATTGTCTTTGACCGTCACTGGACTGACAGGCAACTTCATACAGGACTTAAAACCAGGAAGCATGCTGGGATTTCAATCTGTTAGTTGGTTGGAATTAATATGTATGAAGTACATTATATCGACATGATCAAGATGGAACATGGGTACAATACAAATTCACAGTGTCCATATTAGGACAGCCTCAATCTCAGCAGGACGTTTTTCAATCTCTTGTTTCAATCTCAAACTAAAATGGACAGCATGGTTTCAATCATTAATGTATTTACCAATTCGCATTAGTAAAGGGGCAGATACATGAATAATTTAAACGTTTTATTTGGAGAGCTGTCCATTTTCTTCACCATATGGATTACTGGTGAGGATCCAGCAGCCAGCCCATTTTTGAGAGAGCATATTGTTCAGGCATATTCTTTCATACAATCACATATAGTAGCCTATACATTATTCATCCATACACCATGATTTTGGGTACAACCAAGCAAGTTGCAACTGTTCAGCTGAGCCTGGCGCTCTGTCCTCACCAAGCTGCCAACGAAGCCTACACTCTCCAAGAGTGAGTCCAGGGAGGGTCACAACAGAGTGAAGGTCAACTCTGATCTCTCTCACTCCAAAAGTTTGGCACCCTATTCTCTACTTAGTGCACTACTTTTGACCAGAGCCCATAGTCACAACTAGTGCACTAAATGGAATAGGGTGCGATTTGAGATTCAGCCTTGTAGCTTAACACGAAAAAACGATGTCGACTACACCTTCATTTCTAGGTCATTTTCATAATTTGTTCTGAATATGAAACACAGCCGTTGTATTTGACAGACTGTTGACCTGTCTGGACACAGACATTCTGCTGTCCTGAAACAGTCACACAGCTAGCCAGTGCCATTATCGCCACTGCTGCCTAAATCACCGTATGACAATAACAAAACAGCCTTTCATAGTGGCAATGGGGAGGTAGAGGTAGAGAAAGGGGAAAAGGGAGGGGAAGTTAGAATGAGGAGGGGGCTGAGGGGGGGGGGGGGGGGGGTCGGTGCTTTGAGGATGATTAAAGCACTGCCCCCCCGTCCCATTTCTTTTTGTTTTCCTTATCTGTGGCAGTGCAGGCATGTGGGCCGCCTGTGGTGAGGGTCCCGCGAGGCCTGGCTCCCTCCCTGGGCTCCGACTGACCCTGCAGGGGTGATAAACTGTTGTTACAACCCACCGTTTTGCTACAGAAGTGAACTACAGAGGGTTCTGCCAGTCAACACATGCACGGCAAGCCGCTGAAGGTTAATTAGGAAGCTTGTCATTGTTGGTGGGTGAGAGAATGTTGCTTAATTCACTCATCTGGGAGGGGCCGTTTCAAAGGCCAAGCTCGGTTTGCAGAGCCCGTGTAAACTGGCACACCCAAGGTTAAAGCTTAGGAACAAAGCCAGACTTTGGTTCAAACAGTATTTTAAATCTTGTAAATTCTTTGAGCATTTGCTCTAGTCTGCCTGGAGTGCCAGATGGGTGGGGTTCACAGTTTTTGTACTATTATATTGGTCCATTAAGCCATGCAAGCTCAATAAAGTACAGGTAAAGACATTTTTTCAAATAGTATTTGAACCCAGGTCTGGAGACAGCGTGAAAAGGATGACTACTTCATAGAAGCAGACAATCAAAGGATTCACAGAATGCTGGCGAACTGGGACATGATATTGAAGATAATGTTCATGGAATGAAATGTTACAACAAATGTTTTCAGTTTGTAAGGCAACGCTTCAGTCAAAATTGGAATATGATTTGATGTATTAACTTGTGACAGAGTTATGAGCTGTATATTGTAGTTATTATAATGGCCAGGACTATGTGTGGTGCATAGCAATCAACTTCTCTATTTGACAAGAGTTGTTAGACATCCCATATTGTAAGTGCCATCATTAACCGGCGTAGTTACTATTTATTTTCCCCAGGTGGGTAAGGAAAACATTTGCGAGGATAGCAGGCAATCTCTTGATTGCAGACCACTTGCGGACTCGGAAAGTTAAACATTTTAAGGGCATTGTTTACAAACATTTTCTCTCTGCTGTCTGCAAGAGAGAAAGAAAGAGAATGAGAGAGAGAGACAAAGAGTGAGAACGAGAGAGAGAGATTTCTCAGCCAGTCAAGGTGAAAAGAGATTAGGGCTTTTGGAACTTGTCTTTGCAACCTTTGCGACTCCAAATGGTGTGTTCACCAAAACCGGTGGGAACACCCACGCCAGCCAATTCACTGTGTGGCTTATCTGGTTCTGCTGAATGTCTTTTCGCAGCTATTTGGAACAGCAGACAATTTGATTACTGAAAGGTTAACATGCTTTTCTCTGATGACGGGCTACACGCGACATTAGCATTCTGCAGAACCAAGTAAACACCCCCCATTCTCATTTCTTTCTCTCTCTCACTCTCATTTCTTTCACTCATTTCAATTCAATTTCAATTTCAATTCATGGGCTTTATTGGCATGGGAAATGTTAACATTGCCAAAGCAAGTGAAGTAGATAGTAAACAATAAAAATGTACAGTAAACATTACACTCAGAAGTTCCAAAAGAATAAAGACATTTCAAAAGTCATATTATGTGTATATACAGTGTTGTAACAATGTACAAATAGTTAAAGTACAAATAGTTAAAGTACAAATGGGAAAATAAATAAACATAAATATGGGTTGTATTTACAATGGTGTTTGATATTCACTGGTTGCCCTTTTCTTGTGGCAACAGGCCACAAATCTTGCTGCTGTGATGGCACACTGTGGTATTTCACCCAGTAAATATGGGAGTTTATCAAAATTGGGTTTGTTTTCAAATTCTGAGGGAAATATGTGTCTCTAATATGGTCATACATTTGGCAGGAGGTTAGGAAGTGCAGCTCAGTTTCCACCTCATTTTGTGGGCAGTGTGCACATTCTCTTGAGAGCCAGGTCTGCCTACGGCGGCCTTTCTCAATAGCAAGTCTATGCTCACTGAGTCTGTACATAGTCAAAGCTTTCCTTAAGTTTGGGTCAGTCACAGTGGTCAGGTATTCTGCCACTGGGTACTCTCTGTTTAGGGTCAAATAGCATTCTAGTTTGCCCTTTGTTAATTCTTTCCAATGTGTCAAGTAATTATCTTTTTGTTTCCTCATGATTTGGTTGGGTCTAATTGTGTTGTTGTCCTGGGGCTCTGTGGGGTCTGTTTGTGTTTGTGAACAAAGCCCCAGGACCAACTTGATTAGGGGACTCTTCTCCAGGTTCATCTCTCTGTAGCTGATGGCTTTGTTATGGAAGGAATCACTTCCATTTATCTGGTTGTAGAATTTAATGTCTCTTTTCTATATTTTGATCATTAGCAGGTATAATTCTAATTCTAATTCTGCTCTGCATGCATTATTTGATGTTTTTCATTGTACATGGAGGATATTTTTGCAGAATTCTGCATGCAGAAATCACAACAATAAAAGGAAATGGGTTCTATAACTGATTCAAGTATTTTTAGCCAGATCCTAACTGGTATGTCGAATTTTATGTTCCTTTTCCTTCTTGCCTTGTCTCTCAGATCGTTCACAGCTTTGTGGAAGTTACCTGTTGCGCTGATGTTTAGGCCGAGGTATGTATAGTTTTTTGTGTGGTCTAGAGCAACAGTGTCTAGATGGAATTTGTATTTATGGTCCTGGCAACTGGACCTTTTTTGGAAATATTTTTGTCTTAATGAGATTTACTGTCAGGGCCCAGGTCTGACAGAATCTGTGCAGAATATCTAGGTGCTGCTGTAGGCCCTCCTTGGTGTGTGTAACCTTTATTTAACTAGGCAAGTCAGTTAAAAACACATTCTTATTTACAATGACGGCTACCTACAGGGTCAGCCCCTAGAGCAAATTAGGGTTAAGTGCCTTGATCAAGGACACATCGGCAGGTTTTTTCACCTTGTCAACTCTGCGACCTTTCGGTTACTGGCCCAACGCTCTAACTGCTAGGCTACCTGGTGAATGAAGCACCAGTTCGTCAGCAAACAGTAGACATTTGACTGCATCCCTATCTTACCACACGGCCCTGTGGAAATGAAATGTGTGTCCAATTTTAACCGCACTGTTTGTGTACATGGATTTTATAATGTTGTATGTTTTTACCCCAACACCACTTTCCATCAATTTGTATAGCAGACCCTCATGCCAAATTGATTCAAATGCTTTTTTTGAAATCAACAAAGCATGAGAAGACTTTGCCTTTGTTTTGGTTTGTTTGTTTGTCAATTAGGGTGTGCAGAGTGAATACGTGGTCTGTCATACGGTAAATTGGTTTCACTGAGGAAATGAACTAGTCTGCTGTTAATGATAATGCAGAGGATTTTCCCAAGGTTGCTGTTGACACATATCCCACAGTACTTACTGGGGTCAAAATGTGTCTACATTTTTGGGGATTGGGGTGATCAGTCCTTGGTTCCAAATATTGGAGAAGATGCCATTTCTCTCTCTCTCTCTCTCTCTCTCTCTCTCTCTCTCTCTCTCTCTCTCACTAATTTATCTCTCTCTCACTCTCATTTCTCTCTCTCTCTCTCTCTCTCACTCTCTCTCTCTCTCTCTCTCTCTCTCTCTTGCGCTCTCTCTCTCATCCCCCAGCGTGTGGTGCCAACTCTGCCTCCTTGCCAAACCTAATGGACTCATTACAGCCCAGAAACTGAAATGAGGTCAGACATGCTCATCACTCATTGATACTCAGTGATTCACCCTCACCCTAGTTATATATTTATACGCCTATCAGGAAAGAGTACACCGAGAGATGAGCAAAGAGACATTTGCACCCACATTATTTTCAGTATGTGTCTGTATTTATTTTTTCATGGCACAGGAAGTACTGTATCATATCCCAGAATTGCACATTAAATTAATCAGGAACAAATGTAAATTTAAAGTGTGCTAAATATGAAACAGAACAAAGGGATTGTAGGCATGCTGGGTAATGTTCATCTTTCCCTTTGTATGATCACAATCAGGAAACACTGAGCTTTGTGCCCCAGAAGGTTAAAGGAGCCTGGCTAATCATCTTTGTGGCCATAATGCGTTCTTAGCGGAGTGGCTAAAGGGCTAGATAGTTGATTAGAAACACTGTAGAATCCAATCCTAGGCTTTCTGTAGAATCCACTCCTAGGCTTTCTGTAGAATCCACTCCTAGGCTTTCTGAAGAATCCACTCCTAGGCTTTCTGAAGAATCCACTCCTAGGCTTTCTGAAGAATCCACTCCTAGGCTTTCTGAAGTGCCACTCAAAAGCCTGTCAGGCCACGGTAAGTGAATTTATAATCAAACGAAAGATGGGATACAACACAAAAAGACTGCCCTGCCTTAAACACAATACGCCATTCATGATTACTTTTGTGAGGTCAAAATATCAATTTGGGAGAGCTGAGTAAGGTGCCAGGACAGTGACAAAACGATCCAGCCATAGTTGGTTGTGCCAACAGCAATTGGAATGTGTGGGAATTAGTAGAGGCTGTGGTACAGTGGCTCTTTATGGGTCTCCTCAGCCTAGGGATTGAACTCCTGGATCTCTACATTGACCCAATGTACTTAGACACTCCCAGCTGTCTCTCAGGAGCCATCCAGGTGGCCTCATGGTAACCGCATGCTCCTCCATGGTGATGTCTGTGAGGGGTGTTGTTGCTCAGTGTGTTCGAACACAGCCTCACTGAGACGCCAGCTGTCTGGGGAACAGACACACACACTCTCCGGTGGGGTCAGCTTGAGCTTGGCTTAGTGTAGGGATTTGGCTTTTATTGGTGGACTAAGGCAGTGATCACAAGCCTTTGGAAGATCGGAGCACTGGCTGAGTGACATTTTACAGCTCTTTAATTAGGTGTAGCTTCCTAGCCTAGACAAACGAGTCTGATACTGGCCAGTACTTTAGAGGCTTTGACATGAAAGCTGGTTAGTGGACTGGTGTAGTGAGATGGGGACAGTCAGCCTCAGTCTCAGGGTACATTACTTGGTGTAGGGTCTAAGTTGCTCCTAGATGCTGATCTGGGTTCAGTTTAGCATTTTCCCCACTATTGGTTAAGGATACACACCCAGTGACGTATTGGAGATGTTGAATAGCTGTGATGGAAGTAACCCCTCGAAACCCCCAAAGAATATGAATCTAAACCAATAAAGTCGCTTAAAAGGAAGAGGACAACAGTCACAGACGTGCATGTGTTAATTTCATATAGTCCACATGCCTTGACACAAACCAGGGGTTATAAGTAAGTCCTACTTCTCATGTTGAGTATTCACATCAGGTTGTATTACCCTTTTAGCGCATCCATTGGAATCATTATACTATTTATTTTACTTCAGCTTCGTACGTGTATCGGTCCGTGGTGAGAGAACCATGGAACCGTAGTGTAGAGAACCATGGAACCGTAGTGAGAGAACCACGGCAACGAAAGAGCAAAGTGCAGACGGCCGGGTTTCCTACTTTATCTTTGAGATGTGCTGGCCTTACCTATAGAATTCATAATGTCAGTGAGGACCGACTCACTATAAATAGCCTTTATATTAACATCTTCTCTTCTGCTCCAGTCAGAAGTTACGGCTTATTCACCAGCCAGACCTGCTGAGTGAGTCACCATGGTGATACAACGGTGGAATGAACTTTTTTTTTTTCTTTCTCTCAGATAATCGAGACGCAGTGTGTAGAGAGTTGGACCACCGGCTGATACGGCGCTCTTTTGTAGTGGAATTTTTTCTATTTTTTTTCTCCCCGTTATTTTAATTAAAAGCGGGGGAGGAGTACAAGGCTTAGCTTTCTGACAACAAAAGCAGGCCTGATAATCCTAATGGTAATTACTGGACAATGCTCTCCGAGTGTGACCTTTGAGTCTTACCTGTCAATGTTGAGGGGGGGGGGGACATTGCGCCCATTCTCCATGGTGGGAAACAGCTGATGAATACACACAGAAAAACAGGCAATTTAAATAACCATTGGTTCTGTGGACTCTTAAAACTTAAACTCTGGATTATGCTGGCATTGGCTTGACCCAATTACCATTCTGAGCTACCTCTACTATACCTGGTGTAGGCGACGTTGCTTTGGATATTGTATTATCATTTATAATAAGGTCTAGCTGTTTTTCATACCATCGCAAGTTAAAGAGCTCATTCAGTCTCTAGGCCTAGGTGAGGCATTCACCTCATTGTCATTTGCCATTGTGGATCAATATTCCACCGTTAGTGTCACTCACGACAGAGGCTTGGTCTAAATGGAACCCTATTCCCTTTATAGGGTGCCATTTGGGACGCACTTGTGTCTTCACATATCTGTTCCCGCCCACTGTCACTCTCTTGATCTGGTGTGTGTGTGTGTGTGTGTGTGTGTGTGTGTGTGTGTGTGTGTGTGTGTGTGTGTGTGTGTGTGTGTGTGTGTGTGTGTGTGTGTGTGTGTGTGTGTGTGTGTGTGTGTGTGTGTGTGTGTGTTGTATATCTGCATTGTTCATGTTGCTTTCACCTCCTCTCCATACTGATATAGATGTACTGTATGTACAGTAGTGATAATGATGTGGAAATAACTTGATGGGAGTTGGCTTATTATTTCAGGCTGTGTGTTTGGGTGGTATATGTCTGCACGAATAATGTCATGGGAGTTGGCTTATTATTTCAGGCTGTGTGTTTGGGTGGTATATGTCTGCACGAATAATGTCATGGGAGTTGGCTTATTATTTCAGGCTGTGTGTTTGGGTGGTATATGTCTGCACGAATAATGTCATGGGAGTTGGCTTATTATTTCAGGCTGTGTGTTTGGGTGGTATATGTCTGCACGAATAATGTCATGGGAGTTGGCTTATTATTTCAGGCTGTGTGTTTGGGTGGTATATGTCTGCACGAATAATGTCATGGGAGTTGGCTTATTATTTCAGGCTGTGTGTTTGGGTGGTATATGTCTGCACGAATAATGTCATGTAAAATGTGCTCTAACAGGAACCTTGATACATTGGCTATTCACTGTGATCTTGTTAGCATATATTATGACATGGTCTTGCCTGATACCTGAAGGTTGACAGTTGAAATGTAGCCTGTGTTATGCTGTGTTAATGTTGCCTGAAGGTTACCTGAAGGTTGACAGATGTTACATTGTATATTCACCGTCACACCATCTACTTTGTACTTACTGTAACCCTGTTTAATCAAGTTTTAACTATGGTTGTCATTAGGTTTGTCTCAGTGTTAATTCTCTACTGCCACAAAATAACTCAGAGAGATTCATCTGTGGCATCTCTTTCACACTACCGATGCTGTGAAAACGGTTCTATAGGGAGAAAGATCTCTGTGTATAGATAGAGGGTACCGTTCAACACGACGCTAGTTACCTAAGATGTGGTTTACAGATTACCTCGGCCAGGGCTGTGTTCATTAGTGCACACCGTAGCAACCGTCGGGAAATCATTGCAACAGAAAATGTTTCACAACGAAAACAATAAATGTAGGTCCCTCCCTGTTTTGTATTGTTTACTTGCGTTTGGTTTCTAGTAAATAGTAAATACACCCCATTCATTGTATTTACCTTTATTTAACTAGGCAAGTCAGTTAAGAACAAATTCTTATTTACAATGACTGCCTACCCCAGCCAAACCCTCCCCTACCCCGGATGACACTGGGCCAATTGTGCACCGCCCAATGCGACTCCCGATCACAGCCAGTTGTTATACAGCCCGGGATCAAACCAGGGTCTGCAGTGACTCCTCTAGCACTGAGATGCAGTGCTTTAGACCAACTGCGCCACTCGGGAGCCCTTTCCAAACCTACGGATACAAATACCAAACACAGCCCAACGGCAGTATAGTATACGACAGTGTTATCTCTCATCAACACAATTCAGTTCACACATTCTGGGTGAGAAAGTCAGTTGTCGACATCATTCAGTCAACTGTGGTCATTAACTCTGGCATCTGTTGACACATCTATATGTGAAGCTCAAGACTCTGTGACCTGTGAACATGCACTCCCGTGTGTGTGTGTGTGTGTGCGTGCGTGCGTGCGTGCGTGCGTGCCTGCGTGCGTGTGTGCGTGTGTGCGTGCGTGTGCGTGTGTGCGTGTGTTTGAAAACACTGGGGTCCAAAAGTTTGCACTATTTTTTACATTGTAGATTAAAAGTGAAGACATCAAAACTATGACATAACACATATGGAATCATGTAGTAACCAACAAAGTGTTTGATTAATTGTACAGCAGTCTTATAGTTTGGGGGTATAAACTGTTAAGGAGCGTTTTGGCGCTCTGGTACCGCTTGCCGTGCAGAAGCAGAGAGAACAGTCTATGTGTCACACCCTGATCTGTTTCTCCTGTCTTTGTGATTGTCTCCACCCCCCTCCAGGTGTCGCCCATCTTCCTCATTATCCCCAGTGTATTTATCCCTGTGTTCTATGTTTGGCTGTTGCCAGATAGTTTTGTTCGTCAAGCCTACCAGTGTTTTCCCCTCTGCTCCTGTCTCTCTATAGCTCCTGTTTTCTTGTTTTCTCGGTTTTGACCCATCCTGCCTGCCCTGACCCTGAGCCTGCCTGCCGTCTTGTACCTTTGCCCCACTACTCTGGATTACCAAACTCTGCTTGCCCCTGACTTGTCTTTTGCCTGCCCCTGTTGGTGTAATGAACATTGTTATCCCGACGTTGTCTGCGCCTGGGTCTTACCTGTCGCTGATATTATGACTTGGGTGACTGGAGTCTTTGACAATTTTTGGGGCCTTCCTCTGACACGACTAGTACATAGGTCCAGGATGGCAGGAAGCTTGGCCGCAGTGATGTACTGGGCAGTACGCACTACCCTCTGCAGCGCCTTACGGTCGGATGCCGAGCAGTTGCCATACCAGGCGGTGATGCAACCAGTCAGGATGCTCTCGATGCTGCAGCTGTAGGACTTTTGAGGATCTGGGGACCCATGCCAAATATTTTTTGTGTCCTGAGCGGGAAAGGTGTGTTTGGCCCATTATAGGTTGTTGGCGATGTGGATACCAAGGAACTTGAAACTCTCAAACCCGCTCTGCAACAGCCCAGTTGATGTGAATGGGGAGTGTTCAGCCCTCCTTTTCCTGTAGTCAACAATCATCTCCTTTGTCTTGCTCACTTTGAGGGACAGGTTGTTGTCCTGGCACCACACTGCCAGGTCTCCTCCCTATCGGCTGTCTCATCATTGTCAGTGATCAGGCCAACCACTGTTGTGTCGTCAGCAAACTTAATGATGGTGTTGGAGTCGTGGAGTGCGATTGAGATTGCGTCATCTGTGGATCTGTTGGGGCGGGATGCAAATTGGAGGGTTTCCAGAATGATGGTGTTGATGTGAGCCATGACCAACCTTTCAAAGCACTTCATGGCTACCGACGTTAGTGCTACTGGGCGGTAGTCATTTAGGTAGGTTACCTTAGTGTTCTTGGGCACAGGGACTATGGTGGTCTGCTTGAAACATGTACAGTTGAAGTCGAAAGTTTACATACAAAGTTTACATACACTCATTTTTAAACCACTCGACAGATTTCATGTTAACACAACTATAGTTGTGATAAGTCGGTTAGGACATCTACTTTGTGCATGACACAAGTAATTCTTCCAAAAATTGTTTACAGACAGATTATTTCACTTATAAATCACTATATCACAATTCCAGTGGGTCAGAAGTTTACATACACTAAGGTGACTGTGCCTTTAAACAGCTTGGAAAATTCCAGAAAATGATGTCATGGCTTTAGAAGCTTCTGATATGCTAATTCACATCATTTGAGTCAATTGGAGGTGTACCTGTGGATGTATTTTAAGGCCTACCTTCAAACTCCGTGCCTCTTTGCTCGACATCATGGGAAAATCAAAAGAAATCAGCCATGAAATCAGTCTGGTTCATCCTTGGGAGCAATTTTCAAATGCCTGAAGGTACCACGTTCATCTGTACAAACAATAGTACGCAAGTATAAACACCATGGGACCACGCAGCCGTCATACCGCTCAGGAAGAAAACGTGTTCTGTCTATTAGAGATGAATGTACTTTGGTACAAAAAGTGCAAATCAATCCCAGAACTGATAATCCGTCTGGCCCCGCGGCCTAGTGAATGTTGACCTGTTTAAAGGTCTTGCTCACATCGGCTACGGAGAGCGTGATCACACAGTCGTCCGGAACAGCTGGTGCTCTCATGCATGCGTCAGTGTTGCTTTCCTCCAAGTGAGCATAAAAGGCATTTAGCTCGTCTGGTAAGCTTGCGTCACTGGGCAGCTCGCGGCTGGGTTTCCCTTCGTAGTCTGTAGTAGTTTGCAAGCCCTACCACATCCGACGTGTGTCTTAGACGGTGTAGTAGTATTTAATCTTAGTCCTGTATTGACGCTTTCCCTATTTGATGGTTCGTCTGAGGGCATAGCGGGATTTCTTATAAGCATACGGATTAGTGTCCCGCTCCTTGAAAGCGTCAGCCAAGTCCTTCTGAAATTGAAGCTGTCCTAATATGAATACCATACACAGGAGATTGGTGGCACCTTAATTGCGGAGGACGGCCTCGTGGTAATGACTGGAACAGAATAAATGGAAAGGTATCAAAGACATCAAACACATTGTTTCCATGTGTTTGATGCCATTCCATTTGCTAAGTTCCAGCCATTATTATGAGTCATCCTCCCCTCAGCAGCCTCCACTGATACCGAAATGGTGGATACGGCAATGACTAGGTTATATATAAACATGTACTGTACATACACATATGTAAACTGCATTGCGCTCCTACACTGGGTAATCATTATACACCTACAGAAGTGAGGTAAAGTGTAAACAAGATTTGCCAGGTTTGAGCTTGGCATGGCACATTCCACTGCAGAGCATCACACTTGACAATGAGAGTTGGCAAAACAGCACAGCTCTGTGATCAGCTAGTTACCCACAAGAACAGACCAATGGACAATAGGGACTGAGTGGTTCACTAATGTTCATGTAAAATGAGTCAACATCAAACATCTTACTAAACCCAAGCACATGATACCAGCAACAGGGACACCATACCTCCTACATCAAATACAATGGAAACTCGATAGAGAATCTCCATTGAAAATATTTTTTTGACCAGGACTAGATTTAATCTGTATATGGGAAAATGCCTCTAGGACTGTTAGGACTGCACATACACTACATATAATACCCTTCATCGAAATCACCATACCTGGCATAAATCACCATACCTGGCATAAATCACCATACCTGGCATAAATCACCATACCTAGCATAAATCACCTTACCTGGCATAAATCACCATACCTAGCATAAATCACCATACCTGGCATAAATCACCATACCTAGCATAAATCACCATACCTAGCATAAATCACCATACCTGGCATAAATCAACATACCCTTCAAATCGGTACCCTCTGGTATGTGCCATTTGCCTTTAGAGCTTTGGGCCTGCATTACTGTGTGGTGTATTCTGTAGGGACTGAGGGGCTGTGGCGTCTGCATTAGGGCTGCAGAGTGTACAGGCTCTGTACTGCGGCTCCGGTACTGCAGCGGAGGGTGCGGAGGAGTCCAGGTGGCAGAGTTACCAGGTCAGGGTGATGAATAGTCCCCTGAGTGGACCAGGAAGTACATCTGGGTGGAATAAAGCAGATAACAGAGGGGAGGGAAACGGGCTCCTCCTTGATTTACTGCTTCAGCAATGACATCTACTGACTTATATACATTACCCGCGTTCAGTCAAACGAGATACGATGATGTAGTACTCTATTTAAGCAATAAGGCCCAGGGGGGTGTGGTATATGGCCAATATACCACGACTAAGGGCTGTTCTTAGGCACTACACAACACAAACCTCAGAGGTGCCTTATTGCTATTATAAACTGATTACCGACGTAATTAGAGCAGTAAAAATAAATGTTGTGTCATACGCTTGGTATACGGTCTCATATACCATGGCTGTCAGCCAATCAGCATTCAGGGCTCAAGCTAGTTTCTAATTACTGTCCTATACTGAATGTTTTTCTCATATGTGGTATGATGTTTGCATTACATGGGTGGAAAGTTGTGATGTAATCAAATGAGACGTACTTACAGTTCCTTCAGAAAGTATTCACACCCCTTGACTTTTTCTAAATGTTGTTCTGTTTTACCACATTCTGTGTCACTGGCCTACACATAATATCCCATAATGTCAAAATGGAATGATGTTTTTTTCGAATGAATAAAACATTTCTAGAGTCAATAAGTATTGAACCCCTTTGTTATGGCAAGCCTACATAAAAATGTGCTTAACAAGTCACATAATAAGTTGCATGGACTCACTCTGTTTGTAATAATAGTGTTTAACTTGATTTTTGAATGACTACCTCATCTCTGTACCCCACACATACAATTATCTGTAAGGTCCCCCAGTCGAGAAGTGAATTTCAAACAGATTCAACCTCAAAGACCAAGGAGGTTTTCCAATGCCTCGCAAAGAAGGGCACCTATTGGTAGATGGGTAAAAGAGAGAAAAAAAAGTAGACATTCAATCCCTTTGAGCATAGTGAAGTTATAAATTACACTTTGGATGGTGTATCAATACACCCAGTCACTACAAAAATACAGGCGTCCTTCCTAACTCAGTTGCCGGAGATGAAGGAAACCGCTCAGGGATTTCACCATGGTTACAGAGTATGGTTACAGAGAAAACAGTTACAGTGTAATGACTGTAAAAACTGAGGATAAATCAACAACATTTTAGTTACTCCACAATACTAACCTAAAATACAGAATGAAAAGAAGGAAGCCTGTACAGTTACAAATATTCCAAAACATGCGTCCTATTTGCAATAAGGCACTGAAGTAATACTGCATTAACTTTATGTCCTGAATACAAAGTGTTTTGTTTAGGGCAAATCCAACACAACACGTCACTGAGTACCACTCTTCATAATTTCAAGCATGGCGGCGGCTGCATCATGTTATGGGTATGCTTGTCATCGGCAAGGACTCGTTTTTTTAGTAGAATTAGCTAAAAACATGTTTTTACTTTGTCATTATGGGGTATTATTTGTAGATGGGTGAAATCAGGCTGTAACACAACAAAATGTGGAATAAGTCAAGGGTTATGAATACTTTCTGAAGGTACTGTATGTCTAACGATGTGCGCTGTAACTGTGTGAAGAGCACGTTTTGTCTCATTAAGGACTTGAATAACCAAATGTAGCTATTTATGTCCTTCAAATATAAGTATTTGATTGCAGTATTCTGGTTAGCTGCTCAATGCAAGATTTTGACCGTAGTGTTCTAAATGAGTGAACAGAGGAACTGCCTAAAACGGTAGGTCTTTTGATGTTTTGCGTTCTGAGAGCTCATTTACGTTGAAACAGCTTATTGAATCTAATAGTGTAACTATCTCTGCAGACTCACACCAATCATTCAACTGCTCATACTCATACAATTATAAAGTAAGAAGTGTGTGTGTGTGTGTGTGTGTGTGTGTGTGTGTGTGTGTGTGTGTGTGTGTGTGTGTGTACATGTTTTGAAGGGCGGACTCAGAGAGAATAAACATATGATCAGTTGCATTGTCTAACAGTGGACTACATCCGGTGCCTAATACATTGTTGAGTACTCTAATTGCCTTTCCACACTGCATTGTTCTTAGCCCCAGGCTAGACTGGCCCTGGGCTAGCTTATCCTGTGTTCACACAAGCATTTGTTAACCCTGGGCTAAGCGTTATCCCTGGGCTAAGGATTCACACTTGCATTCCAACGGAATTCTAACGGACACACACAACATACAACCAACATTGTATCACTGACACACGTCGAATGTTCTAAACAATAATACATCTAGTAAAACATTATGTCTAGCATTTATTTGCATATTTCCGTTAAGGAATGCCTACTCCATGAAGTGGGTGTGTGTAATAGCTCAATTGGCTCTTGCACTCCTTCTAAGCAACTACATTTTTTTAAACTTTGACCAAGTGTAATATCCACAAAACGTAGTCCACTCTGTTTGTTACAGACTCTAGTTTTGGAAACAGAAAACTGTGTTGAGATCAAATGTTTCATCGAGGAGAATATTAGCAGAATGTCAGCCTTCTCCCAATGCTGGCCACTGGGCTTCCTCTCGTCCCCGTATTTGTTAGAGAGTGTAAACACCAAACTACATGCTTCACATTTATGCATCCTGTGAAACATCTGGCTCATTGTTCTATCTGTGGTCTGCCTGAAATGCGATCTCGCCCCTGTACAGAGAATTCTGTGCACAGACGAGAAATCAATACAAATGTTGTGATCCAGGCGAAATCATGCAACAATATTATTATCATGGATAGATATATCCAATTAAATGTCATTAGAAAAGCGATGAAAACAGATGAAAATTGAGAGTTTGTAGTGTTTGTGGCTTCAGTTGGCTAGCTAAATGAGAAGACGTTAGCCAGCCTGTAAAGCAACTGTTTTTGTTAACCATAGCAACCAGCTCTTAGCCCTGGGATAAGGTGCAGTGTGAACGCGCCTTAAAAGTCGATCTGAGGGGTGTGCATGTTGGCATTCGATGGAGGAAAATGTGTTCCAAGACTCCAGGGCTGTGTTCCAAACGGCACCCTATTCTATACAGTGCACTGCTTTTGACCAGAGCCCTATGGAGCTTCCTGCTGACTGGACTTGTGAGGCAGATGAAAGGGACACATTGAAATGTCCAGCTCAGTCGTTGCCTTTCAGGAGCGTGTGTAAAATCACTGCCATATTACAACCTACAGTGTAGTTGTTGTGATATTTGCGTTGTTTGCTCTATAAGCTGTTAGTTCATATCCCCACATGTTGTTACGTTACAGCCTTACTCTAAAATGTAAACAGTTTTTTTTCCTCATCAATTTACACACAATACCCCAAAATGACAAAGCAATAATGCAGAAATGTTTCGGTACCCTTCCCCAGACCTGTGCCTCGACACAATCCTGTCTTGGAGCTCAACAGCCAATTCCTTCGACCTCATGGCTTGGTTTTTGCTCTGACATGCACTGTCAACTGTGGGACCTTATATAGACAGGTGTGTGCCTTTCCAAATCATGTCCAATCAATTGAATTTACCACAGGTGGATTCCAACCAAGTTGTAGAAACATCTCAAGGATGATCAATGGAAACAGGATGCTAAATTTTGAGTCTTATAGCAAAGGTTCTGAATACTTATGTAAATAAGGTATTTCTGTTTTTTATTTTTTATACATTTGCCAAAATGTCTAAGAACCCGTTTTCACTTTGTCATTATGGGGTATTATTTGAAGAGGGAAAATATTTATTAAATACATTTTTGAATACGGCTGTAACGTAACAAAATGTGGAAAAAGTCAAGGTGTCTGAATACTTTCCGAACGCACTGTAGGTCTAAGGCTGAGACAATAAGAAGACAGAGTGACAGAATAAATTCAACCACACCGTTGTTTCATCACATCTGTCCGGTGAAGTCCACAAACAAATAGTTACATGGGGAAGCAAGTTAATGTTCCCAACATTTTTGGACTAGTAAACAACTGTTGATTTAGAACCACAGAGAGTTAGAGTAAGTCGCAAAGAAAACAGGAGCCGACCCCACTATTCCAGCACCAATTCACCATCATCAAATCACCTATGCTTGTGTGTGCAAGCAGAAAAAAAAACATGTTGACTCACATAGACAAGCCAAATCCAAACTTGCTTCCCTTGACACTTTTTTCCGGTGCACCAGGACTATTCACAGTTGAGCTCACTCAGTTTAGCTCAACGCTGATTGGCTATTCTTTTATTTTAATAAATATCAAGGGAAGCCAAATACTCGCTGGCTTCCCTTGCATTCAATGCTACCTGGGGCAACAATGTCATACTCTTTCTAACCAGACAGCATCAGATACATGGGCTACACATAGAGAGACAGAGGGGCGCTGTTTTGCTTGCTCGGATGCTTTCTCCGGTGAGATACATTAAGCCTCTTGTGAATTGAAGGAAAATTATGAAACACAGAGAGAAGAAAGAAACATTATTTTATTTTGTTTTTGGTCAATTTTTTGGGGAAGCCTGGCTTCCCTTGGCATCCATGAATGGCTTAAAGATGGCGCCGACAGACATTTTGCAATACAAGCATTTTGCTACACCCGCAATAACATCTGCTAAACATGTCTATGTGACCAATACAATTTGATTTGATTTACACATCAACTGTTGCCTTTAAGACCTGCCAGAAATAGAATGGTCAGTCTGGCCTCTCTGTTCCGGCCACTGTCAGCTAAACCTCTCCAAAATTATTATTCCAGCCGCTGTGGAGAAAATAGGAGAGATGGAGAAAGGAGGGAGAGAAAACGTGGATGGTTGGAAGTCAGCCTTGACACTGTGGTCCTCTCAAACAGATGCTGAAGGCCTCCAGTGATGTGTTAATGATTCACCACAGCCTGGCGCGGTCTGTTCAAAGAAACACACTAATCAATGTTGCTTTTTATAAACCGACGTGGTACGACAGCGCAATCTAACAGATAAGTCCTGTCTCTAGCCTCAATGCCAAACTTCACTCCCCTCAAAAAGCAACCAAGAATATAAATGTTGATTTTACTGTGATGATAAGGATTTAAGTGAACATTTATCAACACCTGGCATTTTTACATCGTCAATACTTTTGCAATATATATTTTTGGATACTCATAGTTTTTACGTAGCTGTTCATGTCATGTTTAGCATTTATAACAAAAAAAAGTTTGGGTCAAAGTCATTGATAACTCAAAAAGGTATTGTTCAAAGTCATTGAACACTCAAAAAGGTATTGTTCAAAGTCATTGATAACTCAAAAAGGTAGTGTTCAAAGTTCCTAAACAGAGTTTGAAAGCGATAGACTAACAATAGACTATTCAGAACAGGGGTGGAAAGAGAGAGATTGTATTTACTACTTCACATTCCATTACGGAAGGGAAGCACCCGGATAATATGATGCTGTTTACAGGTGGCCCCTCATCGCATTAGTTCCTGCTGAGCATCATAATCCACCAGTGGGGACAAACTTCAAAGGCCGAGAGAGATATTGCAGGAGCTCGGGGCTGATACACCGTAAAGCAGGTTGAAGGAGCATGGGGATTGGGAAAATTCATTCTGCTCTCCCGAAAGTTCTATCAACACATTTTCCCTAGACACACGCACACACGCACGCACGCACGCACACACACACACACACACACACACACACACACACACACACAGAACATACAGTACAATAATTGAATGATGAGCAAATCAACTGCTAACTGTAATTTGACTTCGGCCTATTGGAGTTTGGGTGATTGCCCACCTCAACCTCTTCTTCAAACGACTTATACTTTGTTAACTAACCCTATGAGTAATCTTCAAAATGTACTGTATTACAGCCTCACATGCCTTCTCCTAGTCCTACATGTATCAGATGTCAGTGAATGGGGACAGTGGAGTATCGATGGTTCCATTAAGTGACTGATCCCTGGGTCTCCAACCAACCAGTCATTCAGGATACACATGTACTAACCCACCCACTCTTCCAGCCAATGGAGGACCCCCGATGCCTGATGAATTGTCATAGAGGTCCTTGTGCCCTTGGTCGAGTACCCAAGCCTTCACCCTGTCATCCTCCATAGAGAGCATTCACTGGCCCCTCTCGATCTATCCCTCTGCTTTGTCTCTCCACCTCCCTGTACTCTCTTCTCTCTCAGAGAACAGGGAAATGAGACTATAGCCACGTTCTGCAGGCCAACACCAGGTCCTCTCACACACGTTCTGCAGGCCAACACCAGGTCCTCTCACACACGTTCTGCAGGCCAACACCAGGTCCTCTCACACACGTTCTGCAGGCCAACACCAGGTCCTCTCACACACGTTCTGCAGGCCAACACCAGGTCCTCTCACACACGCACACAAATAGAGTGAAATGCGACAGCATCGCCTCGATTAAGCGGATGATGTGCAGTATAATCATAATAATTATAATTTTCATGGATATATATAATGGGTCAAACTTCCAGCACACATCTTCCAACATCTGTCAGTTAGAAATATATACTACTCAAACACTTTGTTTATATTTGAAATATTGACCTGAATTCCTTACCACTCTACTACATTTGTACTACTGAAACATAGTGAAAAAGTTTCAATAAAGGGAGAACCATGCACAGAAGAATTATCAAAATAGTAAAAACAAGATTTACAAAGAAAATGTCTAAACCTTTACATTGAATTTAGAGAAATACACTACATGACCAAAAGAATGTGGACACCTGCTTGTCGAACATCTTATTCCAAAATCATGGGCATTAATATGGAGTCCCCCCCTGGGAAGGCTTTCCACTAGAATTTGGAACATTGCCACAGGGACTTGCTTCCATTCAGCTCCAAGAGCATTAGTGAGGTTGGGCACTGATGTTGGGTGATTAGGCTTGGCTCGCAGTCAGCGTTCCAATTCATCCCAAAGGTGTTCAATGGGGTTGAGGTCAGGGATCTGTGCAGGCTAGTCAAGTTCTTCCACACATTTCTACAGTATATGGACCTCGCTTTGTGCACAGGGGCGTTGTCATGCTGAAACAGGAAAGGGCCTTCCCCAAACTGTTGCCACAGAAATGGAAACACAGAATCGCCTAGAATGTCATTCTATTCTGTAGCATTAAGATTTTCCTTCACTGGAACTAAGGGTCCTAGCCCGAAAAAAACAGCCCCTTATTCTTCCACCACCAAAGTCGGCACTATACATTGGGGCAGGTAGCGTTCTCCTGGCATCCGCCAAACCCAGATTTGTCCGTCGGACTGCCAGATGGTGAAGCGTAATTCCTCACTCTAGATAATTAGTTTCCAATGCTCCAGAGTCCAATGGCGGCGAGCTTAACACCACTTCAGCCGACGCTTGGCGTTGCGCATGGTGAAGTTACAGTAGGCTTGTGTGTGGCTACTCGGCCATCTAAACCCTTTTTATGAAGCTCCTGACAAACAGTTATTGTGCTGACGTTGCTTCTAGAGGCAGTTTGGAACTCGGTAGTGAGTGTTGAAACCGAGGACAGATGATTTTTACTCAAGACGTGCTTCAGCACTCGGCGGTCCCGTTCTGTGAGCTTGTGTGGCCTACCACTTCGCGGCTGAGCCATTGTTGCTCCTAGACGTTTCCACTTCACAATAACAGCACTTACAGTTTACCTGGGCAGCTCTAGCAGGGCAGAAATTTGACAAACTGACTGGTTGGAAAGGTGGCATCCTTTGACGGTGCCACGGTGAAAGTCACTGAGCTCTTCAGTATGGGCCATTCTACTGCCAATGTGTACCACGACATGAACATAAAAGGTAGATAAACTATTAAAAGGAACTCCTCAGCGAGGAGAAGATAATCTAGGACATCTTACACTCTTTGGAAGCGTGCCGAAAACCATAATCGCTCCCTTTCTCTCTCTCTCTCTCTCTCTCTCTCTCTCTCTCTCTCTCTCTCTCTCTCTCTCTCTCTCTCTCTCTCTCTCTCTCTCTCTCTCTCTCTCTCTCTCTCTCTCTCTCTCTCTCTCTCTCTCTCTCTCTCTCTCTCTCTCTCTCTCTCTCACTCTTCCTTAGTATTAATGATATCAATCACGACTCGCGCCTTCCCGTAGCTAACTATTCCCTCCTGAGTGCTAAAGCAGACCGTGTCCTAAGAGGCAGCAGATTGGAGAGGTTTTGGATAAGGAAGTGGGTTTTGATTCCTCTTTTTCTGACATTGCATAAAAAATTAGCAACCAGTTAATAGTTTTTTGTGTGTGCGGAAGCGTGTGAAATGTCTGTTTCAGTGCAGCTGGTGCATCGTGCTCCCCCTTTCTCTCTCCCGAGAGCTCATCTACATGTATATGTCCTGGAAGCCAGCGCTAATATTCTGCCACTTTATTTTTGTTTTCCTAAGTGGAGGGAAGCGATAAGAGCACTTTCCCCCTCCCCCCAAGACACAGCGCTAAAGAAATCCAAGCAGGGCTGTTTGTGGAGTGCATTAGAGTGCTACCGTGCACATCATTGTATTTCGTTGGCCCAGCACAGCTTTTTAGTCAGCTTTGCACATTGATTAATCTTTTCTGGACTGTAGGGTACAGCCTTTTTTAATTCAATCAGTTCAGTTACAGGCTTAACACTCACTGCAAGTGTCCGTGGCAGTCACGTTTGGCAGGTGGATTCAGGTTACCAAGACAACCTGGTGCTGCCAGCTGAGGAAGTCGGCAAACTCAAAACTATCCTTTCAGATAGAGACTCTTACCTTAAACTATTTGAGCATTTTAGCTGCAAATATTATTGCCCCCCAGACATGCATTCTCTGGTCCCACCATCCATGCTGAGAAAAAATCACAGAGGCTGCTCCCAGATGAAAGGTACTATGTGAACGTTTCAGACCTGACCGTGTCTAAGTCTAAGTCTGATGTGACGACTCCACTCAAATGGAAATCATTTGCCCTTTTTGGGGTTTTTCGCCAGTGGATGACTTTAGTGACAAGCTCCCACTAATGCACAGGGAGTAATCATCTCAAATCACTAAGCTACGGTCTGAGAAACTGAACAAGAAGAGGAGTAGAGTGGGGAGAAGGCTGTAGTAGTGGTGGAGGAAAGTGCCAAGGGTAGCTCAACTCCCATCATAAATTAATCAAGTGAAAAGCCTGCTCTTTGATATGTGTTTACTTTCCTCTGTACGGAACAGGAAGAGACCTGGGCAATGTGATTACTCCCCCCCCTCCGTCTCCCTCACCACTCCTCTCCTGTGTCAATATAATTAATTCCTCTGATTTTCTGCCTCCTCCAGCAAATGAAATTTACAACACGCCTATCCTCTCTGTTGCTGCCAGCTGAGCAACGTACACAGCGTCCATTTCCACAAGTTAATTTTTAATCGCTGAACAGTGGCGGTAGCATTTCAAGTAAGCCGTTCATAGGTTGTTAGGGAATGGCAGTCACACACGATTATAAGAAAGTTTTGCCGTTGTTTTTCCGTTGTAAATTGTCTTCTGTTCGGCTAAATTATCCACTAATACCACAAAATGGTATTTGGATTCAGTGATAGGAAAAGGGATTATACAAAGTAAACACAATTTTAGAATTATGGTAATGACACTCCATGGAAATATGAGGAGCTGTGAATAGTCCAGTCAAGATGCATGTTAATAACATCAGGCCATAGATGATAATACCATACCAGTCACTTGCTTAGGTTACTGTAGGGCAGCGTGAACAGAACTCTAGTTCTGGCCCGTCCTAGGTCACTTCACTATACCTAAATCGTTATAGGAGTGTGACAAAGGTCTGTGTCCTGTGGGACAGCAGTCAGCTAGCTGTCAGTGGGGTGGCCAGCTCATTCCCTGTTCCACAGTGTCACATTCCTCCATGCCAGGGAAAGGGCCAGCCTCCCTCGGTCTGCCAGCAGGGCCACTCTATCCAGAGGGAGAAGAAAGAGTGACACAGCATGGATCCCACAGGCCCACACACACACACACACACACACACACACACACACACCAGAGGGATTCTCAGTGTCACAACACAGGCGAACTGCTTCCGCTGAAATACAGTTTTCATGCATAAACTACTCGACCATTGGAGACACAGAAAACACTCCAAATGCTGTCGATAGGCTTATATAAATTCAGGGTTTGTATTAAACATTTCCAGGGACAGCTCAGCATTATTTAAATGTGTTGGGGTAAAGCTGTAAGCTGTGGAACCGCTTACAAGAAGTTAAAATTAAGTTAATCTGATAGCTCATAGAACAGCGCATGATATTTTGACATCAGATATGGAATGTAAAGCGGGTGCAGACAGCGTGACATTCATCACTTGAGAGATTGATGCACCAGAAGTAGCAGGGGTAATCAGTCAGTCGGAGTTCCCATCAGTCGCATCAGTCATGTTGGGCGTGACGGGCTGCTGCCTGCTATGTAGAGGCAACGTACAGGAGAGTGTAGGAAATTAAATGAGTGTTCCAATCTAATGTCACGTCAGCTCACTCCACTCCTGTCCATCCTCATCATCAGAGACATCCTGGCCCATCATCAGAGACATCCTGGCCCATCATCAGAGACATCCTGGCCCATCATCAGAGACATCCTGGCCCATCATCAGAGACATCCTGGCCCATCATCAGAGACATCCTGGCCCATCATCAGAGACATCCTGGCCCATCATCAGAGACATCCTGGCCCATCATCAGAGACAGTCTGGCCCATCATCAGAGACATCCTGGCCCATCATCAGAGACATCCTGGCCCATCATCAGAGACATCCTGGCCCATCATCAGAGACATCCTGGCCCATCATCAGAGACATCCTGGCCCATCATCAGAGACAGTCTGGCCCATAGGACTGTTTTGGCAAATGCCAGATGTGCTGGTCCATCTTTATCCCAGTAGGCTTGTCTAAATATATATTTGTTTATGTTCGTAGAATGATAATTATTTGGCAAATAATGGGGGCCTTGAGGGGGTAAAATGGGCCAACGTGTTTAAAATGCCCGGACCAATTCATGATCCCAGTTTGTCTCTGTCCATCAGTCTGTCCCTGTCCATCAGTCTGTCCCTGTCCACCAGTCTGTCCCTGTCCACCAGTCTGTCCCTGTCCATCAGTCTGTCCCTGTCCACCAGTCTGTCCCTGTCCATCAGTCTGTCCCTATCCATCAGTCTGTCCCTGTCCACCAGTCTGTCCCTGTCCACCAGTCTGTCCCTGTTCATCAGTCTGTCCCTGTCCATCAGTCTGTCCCTGTCCACCAGTCTGTCCCTGTCCACCAGTCTGTCCCTGTCCATCAGTCTGTCCCTGTCCATCAGTCTGTCCCTGTCCACCAGTCTGTCCCTGTCCATCAGTCTGTCTCTGTCCACCAGTCTGTCCCTGTCCACCAGTCTGTCCCTGTCCATCACACAGTAATAAAGTAATGGAGATAAGAGCAGATATTAGTAATGACCCAACTGAAACTGATCTGGGTCCTGAGGAGCTGAGATGAGTAATGACCAAGCTGAAACTGATCTGGGTCCTGAGGAACAGAGATGTTTCCATTGGCCCAGATGGTCCTCTGATGGTCCTCTGCTCCCTGCTAGCCAGGGAATGCATGCTTTCTCACAGTCTGAATATCATATCACTGGGTTATATTATATCTGTCCCTGCCACACTCACGTACTGCACAGTGGGTGATGTGTTCTAAGGGTTTTTAGTTGACAGATGTGTCCCCCAAAAAATATCCCATCGAAATGGAATAGCCTACGTTATGGATGAAAGACACGAGAGGGTCATGCAACCAATCAACTGTCAACTGCATATTGTGTATGTACACTTGCTGTAATTCAGCTTGCAGTTATTATTTTACTGTCAAAATGTTATTGAATGTGTAGCTTACTAAGGGAAGCGGGGTGTTGGCTTAGTCTTCTGAAAACAAAAGAGACAGTGAGCAATGCAGTCTGTTTCTGAGATGGAATGGAATGGATGCCGTAGGCACTTTTTTGGTAACAGCTGGCTGTGTACAACACTTTTTGGTAACAGCTGGCTGTGTACTACACTTTTTGGTAACAGCTAGCTATGTACAACACTTTTTGGTAACAGCTGGCTGTGTACAACAAAGCAGTTGGGATGAGGAGGGAGGTCCCAAGAATAAAACTTGGGTCATCTCTTGACCCTGGCCAGTGTCAAGGGATGGTGTTGGAATTAGCAGGATCCATGCTGAGAAGGAACATTTTCAGTCATTTATTTGTGACCAAAAATTGAGATTCATAAATCTGAATCCATTTTATCATCCTGTTTATAAAAAAAACGATAATCACTGTTTGAAATGGCTTCTTTGCTTTTGCAATTCAAACACACACGCACACACACTCAATAAAGATCTACAGTATATTCTCATCACCAGCTGAAGGTCTCAGAGATTGTACAGGAAAGACCCTGAAAACTAAGGTGTCTTTTCCTCTTGAAAACTACAGCACATAAAACACTCAGTTATGATTATCAGAGCCAGCAGAGCCTTCAGAGCCTTCAGAGCCTTCAGAGCCTTCAGATCCTGCAGATCCTGCAGAGCCTTCAGAGCCTTCAAAGCCTACAGAGCCTTCAGAGCCTGCAGAGCCTTCAAAGCATGCAGAGCCTCCAGAGCCTGCAGAGCCTTCAGAGCCTTCAGAGCCTTCAGAGCCTTCAGAGCCTTCAAAGCCTGCAGAGCCTTCAGAGCCTTCAGAGCCTTCAGAGCCTTCAGATCCTGCAGAGCCTTCAGATCCTGCAGAACCATCAGAGCCTTCAGAGCCTGCAGAACCCTCAGAGCCTTCATTCTCTGTTAAATATTGGGATGGGTGTTGCTTTGAGCTTACCAGACAGCAATGACAGTCTAGTGACAGTCTAGGGACAGTCTAGGGACAGTCTAGGGACAGTCTAGGGACAGTAAAACAAAAATAAATAGTAAGCACACTAGATGGTTTATATTGAGTTGGTAAAATGAGCTATTTTGGGTAATACCTCATTTTTAGATAGTATCCACGTGCAGTATGCTATATCACCCAGGATATATAACAGTATGTAGAGCTATGCTATATCACCCAGGATATATAACAGTATGTAGAGCTATGCTATATCACCCAGGATATATAACAGTATGTAGAGCTATGCTATATCACCCAGGATATATAACAGTATGTAGAGCTATGCTATATCACCCAGGATATATAACAGTATGTAGAGCTATGCTATATCACCCAGGATATATAACAGTATGTAGAGCTATGCTATATCACCCAGGATATATAACAGTATGTAGAGCTATGCTATATCACCCAGGATATATAACAGTATGTAGAGCTATGCTATATCACCCAGGATATATAACAGTATGTAGAGCTATGCTATATCACCCAGGATATATAACACTTTTAATCAAAGATGAAACACTTTGAATCATTTGTATGTTTGCTTGAGTTAAACCAAGTAATTCATTTAAAAAAATGGTGGAACAGATGCTTACAGAAAAGGACATGTTTCCCCCATTAAATACTATACACGTTATTTGGGGGTCTAATACGTTGTGTTGGGGGTATTCTATCTTAATGACCCTGAGGCCCCTAAGAACCCCCCCTTCACTTCCTCTCCTCTCCTCTCCTCTCCTCTCCTCTCCTCTCCTCTCCTCTCCTCTCCTCTCCTCTCCTCTCCTCTCCTCTCCTCTCCTCTCCTCTCCTCTCCTCTCCTCTCCTCTCCTCTCCTCCCCTCCCCTCCCCTCCCCTCCCCTCCCCTCCCCTCTCCTCTCCTCTCCTCTCCTCCTCTCTTCCTCTTCTCCCCTTCTCTCCTTCCTCCCTCCACTCTGCCCCCAGGACACAATTATTCCTACCTTCTGCTTCAGAGTGGGATCACATGTCTGCTCTTAAGTGCAGTAAAAGTGTAAATGAAACCCAGAGGATCAATGTTTACAGTGTATACCTAAAACATGACCTCACCTATCCTATTCGCAGTACAGAGAGGTGGGAAACAACAAGGAGGTGGGAATGTCCCTCTAAAGGAAGATAAAGGAAGGTAAAGGAAGGTAAAGGAAGCTTACCTTGGAGAATTTTCATTGCTTTGGGAGTCTTTTTTTTTTTCACAATGTGATGCATGGAAAGTTTGGTTGGACCTTCTATTCAGTTTAAAAGTAGGTCACATGAATAGATAGTGTTTAATGTTTCCCTGTCCACCTCAGCCGGTGTAATTGCAGCAGCATTATGTGGCTTTTTGTCATTTTGTCATTCTCTCTCTGAAAGGGACCACTGAGGGTAGGCCTATGGATAATTGCTGTGGCGTTACAACATAGTTTCAGAGGCTGCGTCCCAAATGGCACTACTCTATTTCCTATTAAATGCACTACTTTAGACCAGGGCCCATAGGGCTCTGGTCAAGAGTAGCGAACTATACAGGGAATGGGGTGCCATTTGGGACGTAGCCAGAGGCTCAAACTGTGACCAAAAAATCTAACTCTCCTTTCCAACAACACATCACCCTGCTCAATGTATCCCTACAATTATGTTTTTGCCAGTTTTTTCCTTTGTTTTATATGAATACATGTTGGAATACACGTTTTCTGAATTCAGGCATCACATTTACCATGGTATACCAACGTGAAGGCGGCTGAAGACATTTGGCTTGGCACCTAATACCCTCCTGTCGGGCTGCATCACCGCCTGGTACGGAAACTGCACTGCCCGCAACTGCAGGCCTCTCCAGAGGGTTGTGCGGTCTGCCCAACGCATGACTGGGGGCAAACTACCTGCCCTCCAAGACACCTACAGCACCTGATGACACAGGAAGGCCAAAAAGATCATCAAGGACATCAACCACCCGAGCCACTGCCTGTTCACCCTGCTGTCATCCAGAAGGCGAGGTCAGTACAGGTGCATCAAAGCTGGGACAGAGAGACTGAAAAACAGCTTCTATCTCAAGACCATCAGACAGTTAAACAGCCATTAATAGCACATTAGAGGCTGCTGCCTACAGACATAGACTAGAAATCCCTGGTCACTTTAAGAAATGGAACACTAGTCACTTTAATAATGTTTACATGTCTTGCATTACTCATCTCATATGTATATACCGTATTCTATACTATTCTACTGTATCTTAGTCTATGCCGCTCTGTCATCGCTCGTCCATATATGTATATATTCTTAATTCCACTCCTTATTTAGATTTGTGTATATTGGGTATATGTTGTGACACTTTTAGATATTATTGCACTGTCAGAGCTAGAAACACAAGCATTTCGCTACACCCGCAATAACATCTGCTAAATACGTGTATGTGACCAGCAACACATGACAACACAGCATGGTAGCAACACCACCGCTTTGTCTAAATATCTATTATTACAGCGCTGGTACAAGCGAATGTAGCATTTGATAGTATTTCTTTTCAGGCGTGCTACATACATGTAGCTAACAATTGTATCAACGATCATTGCCAGATAAACTCCATTAGATACAAATGGATTCTTAAACACTGAGAATTCAGTAGAAAAGCCGAAACAGATAATATGATGTATTTACTAGAACCATGTGTTGTCTTGATCTACCAGAGCAGAGTGCTGCATGTTGGAGTCAGGCTAGCGATTCTCTATTTCTCTGTCTATTAGTGTAGATTCCATCACAGCCAGACAGCTATGATGGGAACGGGAATGTGTTTCCAATGGTGCATCCCATCATATGTATGCCAATTGAGCCAGTGTTGAACAGTGTGTCAGATTGATGTCTCAGAGCAGCTCGGGGACCACGGGGAGTTATCGCCACCACTTAAATCACCATGGTTCAACTCCATATATTTCCTACCAGCCAGTGGTTCGGGATATATGGTAACCCATAGAAAGAGGAATACATTCTACGTGGCCCAGCATGGCTGAGGACCCATATGGCCCAATTGACACCCATTTTACTGCAACACAAACTCATAAAACAGGCAAGTTGCCTCCTGTGTGGGAATAATCTAAGCCATTACACCAGACACAGAAAACAGATGTACACATTACAACAGATTTACGCCAAAGGATAAATGGTGTGCGGGTGTTTTTGTATGTGTGTCAGAGAGAGAGAGAGAGAGAGAGAGAGAGAGAGAGAGAGAGAGAAAGAGATAGAGAGAGAGACAGGGTGAGAGATAGAGAGAGAGAGAGAAGAGAGAGAGAGAGAGAGAGAGAGAGAGAGAGAGAGAGAGAGAGAGAGAGAGAGAGAGAGAGAGAGAGAGAGAGAGAGAAAGAGATAGAGAGAGAGACAGGGTGAGAGATAGAGAGAGAGAGAGAGAGAGAGAGAGAGAGAGAGAGAGAGAGAGAGAGAGAGAGAGAGAGAGAGAGAGAGAGAGAGAGAGAGAGAGAGAGAGAGTGGGAAAAGGCAGGAATTCTCCAGGAAGCCAATATGTCACAGACCAGTGAACTCTAGTCGGAATATCATGTTTCATGAAAAGCTCTCCTATCAAAGTTGCAATATGCAGAAATCGCTCCATCATTACCGGGTTGCTAAAATTCTAATAGTTTGCATCATTTCAGTTTATGTGACAAAACAAGCAATGTATAGTGTAGAGAATCATTGTACCATCTAAACTGCTGTGAAATATATTTTCAATAACCCAAAGAGATTTCCAGCTGTTCGAAGCTGGTGTACAAAACCGAGAGTAAAATATGTAAAAACTCAACTATTTAGTTTTAGATTTATAACTCACATTTCTATGTGAATTCGGTCGGGTCGCCAAAAAAGTTACATATTGCAGCTTTAACAGCTGAATATTTAGCACTATAGAAATCCTTTAAAACCTGTTTGTGTGGGTGGGTGGGTGTGTGAACAGACGTCCCGTGCTGGGAATGATCTGTTTATCTCATTAATGACCTGTTTATCTCATTAATGACCTGTTTATCTCATTAATGACCTGTTTGTCTCATTAATGACCTGTTTATCTAATTAATAGCTTTTTGCTAGAGGGGAACAGCCAATCACTTCAAGTAGTTTGCTAAAATCCTGAAAACATTCTACATGAGCCATATTCAGCTTTATTCAGGTTTCAAACTAAAAATATGTTATTTGTGAAATGTTTGGAGGGGAAGACCTAAAAGTTGTGACTAACCCACTATATCAGCTCCCTACCCCAGAAACTAACCCACACCAGAGCCTGATAACCTTCCTGTTTACACAGCTCTAATCAATACAGGGGAGCTGTGCTGTACTATGCGTTCAGTCATGATAAGGTTACAGTGGCAGCCCTGATGGTTTCAGTCATGATAGGGTTCCAGTGGCAGCCCTGATGGTTTCAGTCATGATAGGGTTCCAGTGGCAGCCCTGATGGTTTCAGTCATGATAGGGTTCCAGTGGCAGCCCTGATGGTTTCAGTCATGACAAGGTCAGCTCTTTCCCAGCTTATCTGCTCCTGATTAAAACCAGATAAATTACCCTGGTGCAGGAAATCCCATGTACAGATAGAGAAGACACACAGTACCAGTCAAACGTTTGGACACACTCATTCAAGGTTTTTCTTTATTTTTACAATTTTCTACATTGTAGAATAATAGTGAATACATCAATACTATGACATAACACATACTGTGTACAATCATGTAGTAACCAAAAAAGTGTTAAACAAATCAAAATACAATTATATTTGAGATTCTTTAAAGTAGCCACCCTTTGCCTTGATGACAGCTTTGCACACTCTTGGCATACTCTCAACCAGCTTCACCTGGAATGCTTTTCCTACAGCCTTGAAGGAGTTCCCACATATGCTGGGCACTTGTTGGCTGCTTTTCCTTCACTCTGCGGTCCAACTCCTCCCAAACCATCTCAATTAGGTTGAGGTCGGTTGATTGTGGAGGCCAGGACCTCTGATGCAGCACTCCATCACTCTCCAACACACCAGCCTGGAGGTGTGTTGGGTCATTGACCTGTTGAAAAACAAACGATAGTCCCACTAAGCGCAAACCAGATGGGATGGCGTATCGCTGCAGAGTGCGGTGGTAGCCATGCTGGTTAAGTGTGCAGCAAAGCACCCCCACACCATCACACCTCCTCCTCCAAGCTTCACGGTGGGAACCACACATGCAGTGATCAACCGTTAACTCTGCGTCTCACAAAGACACAGCGGTTTGAAACAAAAATCTCAGATTTGGACTCATCAGACCAAAGGACAGAATTCCACCGGTCTAATGTCCATTGGTCGTGTTTCTTGGCACTCCAGTGCGTGCGCCCAGCCCGGTGCCTCCAGTGCTGGCCCCACGCACCAGACCTCCGGTGTGCCTCCCCAGCCCGGTAAGCCCTGTGCCGGCTCCCCACACCCGACCTCCAGTGCATGCGCCCAGCCCGGTGCCTCCATTGCCGACCCCACGCACCAACCCGGTGCCGGGGCAGTCCGCTCCACCGGTGCCCAGTCAGGGACCAGTCATCAGCCCCGATCCAGTGCCGGAGCAGTCCGCTCCACCGGTGCCCAGTCCGTGACCGGTCGTCAGCCCCTTCCTGGTGCCCAGTCTGGGAAGTGGCTACAGTCCTGCTCCTGAGCCGGAGTACCCGCCTGACCTGCTGCCACGTCAACGCCTGTTCCAATTAGAGGCCGCATTGCCTCTAATTGAGGAGCCTATTTATGTTCAGCATTCCCACATGTGTTTGTGGGTTTTTGAATGGTCGCTGTCTCGCCTTTTGTTCGGTTTTGGAATTATTATCGTAAACACACAGCTCTGCGCTTCGTGTCCTGTCTCTTAGCGATCGTGACAGTGGCCAAAAAAGCATGAAACCTGCTTTACACTCAATCAAAGGCAGTGCAATATGCCAAAAATGTAATACATGAATACATACCATATGAAACCTAACATTTCATACTAAATGGAGTGTCTTGGATTTACGTTAAGAATAATATGGAATACTCTGAGACCATGTTGTCTTGTTCTCTATGAAGGCTGTAAACAGATACAGACATACCGTGAATTTCTGAGGCTCAGAATGTCTGTGTGTGTTTGAATGTGAGAATGCGTGGGAAAGACGACAAACGACCCGGCTGAAGGTGAATGGGAAACATCCGCTGTTTTTGTGGAAATATTTTGTTTTTGACGTGTTAAACTGTGCAGACCTGAGTAGCAGTTTTAAAACAGAGATAAGTCTTCATCTTCTCTGAACTTCAGGGATATGATGACAACCCTGTGTAAAGTCACCTACTGAAAGAGGACCTCAAGAATCGCTCGGCTGACACACTTGACACGGACTAGCGACAGTTACCATTGTGTAATGTGAAAGTAGCCTGGCAGGCTCAAATCAAATCAAAGTGTATTGGTCACATAAACAGTTTAGCAAATGCTTGTGTTCCTAGGTCCTATCAGTGCAGCAAAGTACACAAATAATAATTAAAAACTAGAAACAAGAAATGAAATGTCTGAACGAATTCAGTTAATAACCCAAACAACACTGTATCAGTTGCAATCATATGCAATCTATGCATATACACAAAAAACATTATACTTATATGAATTATATATACATCAGTAGATATATTACATTGAGCTTTGTGTAGAATCCAGTATATGAATACACAGTATGAAAAACTGTATTAAAGAAATGGTCCAGTGTCTCTATATACAGTGGGGAGAACAAGTATTTGATACACTGCCGATTTTGCAGGTTTTCCCACTTACAAAGCATGTAGAAGTCTGTAATTTTTATCATAGGTACTCTTCAACTGTGAGTGATGGAATCTAAAACAAAAATCCAGAAAATCACATTGTATGATTTTGAAGTAATTAATTTGCATTTTATTGCATGACATAAGTATTTGATACATCAGAAAAGCAGAACTTAATATATGGTACAGAAACCTTTGTTTGCAATTACAGAGATCATACGTTTCCTGTAGTTCTTGACCAGGTTTGCACACACTGCAGCAGGGATTTTGGCCCACTCCTCCATACAGACCTTCTCCAGATCCTTCAGGTTTCGGGGCTGTCGCTGGGCAATACAGACTTTCAGCTCCCTCCAAAGATTTTCTATTGGGTTCAGGTCTGGAGACTGGCTAGGCCACTCCAGGACCTTGAGATGCTTCTTACGGAGCCACTCCTTAGTTGCCCTGGCTGTGTGTTTCGGGTCGTTGTCATGCTGGAAGACCCAGCCACAACCCATCTTCAATGCTCTTACTGAGGGAAGGAGGTTGTTGGCCAAGATCTCACAATACATGGCCCCATCCATCCTCCCCTCAATATGGTGCAGTCGTCCTGTCCCCTTTGCAGAAAAGCATCCCCAAAGAATGATGTTTCCACCTCCATGCTTCATGGTTGGGATGGTGTTCTTGGGGTTGTACTCATCCTTCTTCTTCCTCCAAACACGGCGAGTGTTGTTTAGACCAAAAAGCTCTATTTTTGTCTCATCAGACCACATGACCTTCTCCCATTCCTCCTCTGGATCATCCAGATGGTCATTGGCAAACTTCAGACGGGCCTGGACATGCGCTGGCTTGAGCAGGGGGACCATGCGTGCGCTGCAGGATTTTAATCCATGATGGCGTAGTGTGTTACTAATGGTTTTCTTTGAGACTGTGGTCCCAGCTCTCTTCAGGTCATTGACCAGGTCCTGCCGTGTAGTTCTGGGCTGATCCCTCACCTTCCTCATGATCATTGATGCCCCACGAGGTGAGATCTTGCATGGTGCCCCAGACCGAGGGAGATTGACCGTCATCTTGAACTTCTTCCATTTTCTAATAATTGCGCCAACAGTTGTTGCCTTCTCACCAAGCTGCTTGCCTATTGTCCTGTAGCCCATCCCAGCCTTGTGCAGGTCTACAATTTTATCCCTGATGTCCTTACACAGCTCTCTGGTCTTGGCCATTGTGGAGAGGTTGGAGTCTGCTTGATTGAGTGTGTGGACAGGTGTCTTTTATACAGGTAACGAGTTCAAACAGGTGCAGTTAATACAGGTAATGAGTGGAGAACAGGAGGGCTTCTTAAAGAAAAACTAACAGGTCTGTGAGAGCCGGAATTCTTACTGGTTGGTAGGTGATCAAATACTTATGTCATGCAATAAAATGCAAATTAATTATTTAAAAATCATACAATATGATTTTCTGGATTTTTTTCTCTCACAGTTGAAGTGTACCTATGATAAAAATTACAGACCTCTACATGCTTTGTAAGTAGGAAAACCTGCAAAATCGGCAGTGTATCAAACACTTGTTCTCCCCACTGTACATGGGACAGCAGCGTTGGCTGTGTGTGTGTGTGTGTGTGTGTGTGTGTGTGTGTGTGTGTGTGTGTGTGTGTGTGTGTGTGTGTGTGTGTGTGTGTGTGTGTGTGTGTGTGTGTGTGTGTGTGTGTGTGTGTGTGTGTGTGTGTGTATCTGTGAGTACAGGAGTCTGATGGCCTGGCGATAGAAGCTGTTCAACAGTCTGATGGCCTGGTGATAGAAGCTGTTCAACAGTCTTTCGGTCCTTTGATGCACCTGTACTGTTTCAGTCTGCTAGATGGTAGCAGAGTGAACAGACCGTGACCCGAGTGGCTGACGTTGATGATCTTCTGTCACTGAGCCTCAGCCAGAGCCCTCCCACTGACCAGGGCCTGAGAGGCAGAGGGGTAGGGTTAACACTATAGCTAACACCTGGAGGGGAGTTCACAGCCACACAGGGTACTGCACTGTACACCACACACACAGCTGGCGCTGTAATGAGTGTTAGGTTCACTGCTGTGGGTCGAGGAGGAAACCCCCCCCCCCGGGATAGATCAACCCACAGACCACTAATGTACAACACAGTGGTAGTAATAAGATCCCCCAAAATTATCAGGCTGTCAGATAAAAAAAAGACCTACTTTTTACCGAAATCCATAATGTCCATATACTAAGGACTGCCTTAGAAAACTGATGACCTTGAGTTTGTGCCTTTACAACTCAGAAGCTTCTTTGTTTTACATTGAATAAAGTAAGATGGATTCTCTTATTAGAAAAATAACAGAGATGATGGCTGCGTAACAGTTAACACAAAGGGTATTCTAGCTTTGCAGCCCATTATTCGCTGGTCTTTTCAGTTCGCTGCAGCTAGCGACTGGAACGAGATGCAACAAACACTCAAACTGGACAGTTTTATCTCAATCTCTTCATTCAAAGACTCCATCATGGACACTCTTACTGACAGTTGTGGCTGCTTTGTGTGATGTATTGTCGTCTCTACCTTCTTGCTCTTTGTGCTGTTGTCTGTGCCCAGTAATGTTTGTACCATGTTTTGTGCTGCTACCATGTTGTGTTGCTATCATGTTGTTGTCATGTTGTGTTGCTACCATGCTGTGTTTGTCATGTGTTGCTGCCTTGCTATGTGGTTGTCTTGGGTCTCTCTTTGGGTAGTGTTGTTTTGTCTCTCTTGTCGTGACGTGTGTTTGGTCCTATAGTTATATTTTATTTATATTTATACATTTTATTATTTCTAATCTCAGCCCCCGTTCCCACAGGAGGTCTTTTGCCTTTTGGTAGTCCGTCATTGTAAATAAGAATTTGTTCTTAACTGACTTGCCTAGTTAAATAAAGGTTAAATAAAATAGTTTTACTAATAGTGATTACCATGGCGTCTAGGTAATAATATTATCCTGCGTCCCAAATGGCGGCCTATTCCCAATATAGTGCACTATTTTAGACCATGACCCATATGTGACATGAATAAATGATCATTGACTGGCACACAGGACAGTTTAACCATTATCATTAACTGGCACACAGGACCGTTTAACCATTATCATTAACTGGCACACAGGACAGTTTAACCATTATCATTAACTGGCACACAGGACAGTTTAACCATTATCATTAACTGGCACACAGGACAGTTTAACCATTATCATTAACTGGCACACAGGACAGTTTAACCATTATCATTAACTGGCACACAGGACAGTTTAACCATTATCATTAACTGGCACACAGGACAGTTTAACCATTATCATTAACTGGCACACAGGACAGTTTAACCATTATCATTAACTGGCACACAGGACCGTTTAACCATTATCATTAACTGGCACACAGGACCGTTTAACCATTATCATTAACTGGCACACAGGACAGTTTAACCATTATCATTAACTGGCACACAGGACAGTTTAACCATTATCATTAACTGGCACACAGGACCGTTTAACCATTATCATTAACTGGCACACAGGACAGTTTAACCATTATCATTAACTGGCACACAGGACCGTTTAACCATTATCATTAACTGGCACACAGGACCGTTTAACCATTATCATTAACTGGCACACAGGACAGTTTAACCATTATCATTAACTGGCACACAGGACAGTTTAACCATTATCATTAACTGGCACACAGGACCGTTTAACCATTATCATTAACTGGCACACAGGACCGTTTAACCATTATCATTAACTGGCACACAGGACAGTTTAACCATTATCATTAACTGGCACACAGGACCGTTTAACCATTATCATTAACTGGCACACAGGACAGTTTAACCATTATCATTAACTGGCACACAGGACCGTTTAACCATTATCATTAACTGGCACACAGGACAGTTTAACCATTATTTAGGAGAGTACTTTCTTAAGAACTAGTCAATATCTCCTCTTATTATGAAAGAAGGGAATAGATTGTGCAAATGAGAGAAACAAATCTGACTGTCAAGGTCAACAATAACGTGAAGACATGAACCTAGCGACAAGGTGAGGCACAGGGACAGACTGGGATCAGAAACTGGCCTGGACATTTATAACTTACTGGCCCATTTTTTTCCTCTCCCCGACCAGACCATTTTTTAAATGTATTTCAACAGTCTTTCTTGGCTAAAGATGAACCAGCACATCTGCCATTTTGTCCGAACTGCCTTATGGCCAATCCTAGAAAAGCATGTTAAGTGTTGGGTTGGACTGTTATGTGAGTATCTCTTCATGTTACAGTCTTATGCTCTTGGTTGTGTGAAGGTAATGTACATTTCTGCATCATCAATTCAGACAAGGTTCACCAAGATCACAATAAGTTACATCGAGGTTCATGTCAAGTTTACTATTGTCCCACGTCATTGTTTGCAATTTCCCAAACGTACCTAAGATACGCTGCTTTGCACTGAACTTTATTTAAACAAGGGAAGTACAACGAACAGAAAAACTGATTCACTTCGGAAACTTATTTTGTTAGTGAACTCTGAATAATGCTCTGTTGACTGGAATACAAGTGATAACAACATTGCACTCAGCTAGTGGGGTCGGCAAACGGCTCGCGCTCTCTCACAGTAATCAAATATCGTTCTCCAAAAAACATTTGGTAAGTCAAAACAACAATAACCAGCTTCCCTTATGGAGCGCTTATGTATTTATATCTAAGCTATCCGTTAACAATGCCTGAATGAAATAAATTAAAAGATAAACGAAAAGCAGGAAAGCAGGAAAGCCACACTTGATTCTTGTATAATAGTAATCCAATTTGTCTAGCACTCTGACTGATTGCAATCAGCAGAGCTCCTCTGCCACAGTACTGGGTTCTGGGGCTAACGCAGAGAAATCTAATTACACTGCATTGTGTTGTGTCCACTGCAATGTGTTGTCTCCACTGCATTGTGTTGTCTCCACATGTCCCACACTGTTTATTACCAAACCGGTGGTGCCCTCTCTGCCCTACTCTCCGTCCCCCGCCAGCTCTCTTTATGGGCCTATGTATTGAGGCCCAGACTGTCCAACCTTCTCTAATCAAACAAGAGTTTGTTAAGGGAAGCTGTGAAGAACAACCGTGAAGTTCTTCTGAGTTCTCAGGAACGACAATGAGTGTTTCGAATTACACTGCATTGGCAGTTATAGAAGGAACACCATTGTGGGGAAAACAAGTGAAGGTTTGTTACACATGATTCCTTAAGGAAGGCTGCATGTTTATTATCTCACTACTCTTTCCATCAAAGTGGAATCAATTGACTGGATGTCAAGCTGAAAGTGTATAAGAATGCTGAACAGAATCCACCCGGTTTTTAGTGCAGATAACATTCACTATCTCTCATATATTGCAAGTTTTAAGTTGACAAAGAGAAGTCCATTTGCTGATGGGGGTGTGCATTTCCCATCTGAGTGGTAGAGGCCAAAGGTCAAGAAGGAGGGCCAACGTTCTGGTTTGAATCAACAGAGCCCCAGTAAGCGCCACAGTGACTCATCTATGGTGGTCTCAGGCTTTCCACCCCTAAGGCAGACACACACCAGATGTAGCCTGACTATGTCTACACAGCCCCCAAATCAAATTAGTTAGAATAAAACAAAACGCGACACCAGATGTAGCCTGACAATGTCTACAAAGTATTGGCCCTGGATCTACAATATTGACCCTGGATCTACAGTATTGGCCCTGGATCTACAGTATTGGCCCTGGATCTAAAGCATGTTAGCTACCTTCGACTGACGTGGAATGATGACATCTAAATGTCGTTCATTTTCACTTGTCTCTGGCTCAAACTGAGCATTGTTTGTTTCTCCAAGGCTCTGCAGTCTCTGGAGCTTCCACTTCAGATGTTTAAAAGGAGGCAAGTCAAGAGGGTTGTTTGGTGATTAAACACGAGCCCCGACGTGAACAAGAAAGATAACTTTCAATCCTTTAATTATTTTTATATTGCAGAAACTTCCCTTAAAAGAGGGACAATATAGCTACTTTACTTGGGGGGACAGGTCCCTCTCCCTGCCAGGTCCCTCTCCCTGCCAGGTCCCTCTCCCTGCCAGGTCCCTCTCCCAGCCAGGTTCCTCTCCCATTTGTTTTTTTTTTACCTTTATTTACCTAGGCAAGTCAGTTAAGAACAAATTCTTATTTACAATGATGGCCTAAACCGGCCAAACTCGGAGAACACTGGGCCAATTGTGCGCCGTCCTATGGGACTCCCAATCACGGCCGGTTGTGATATAGTCTGGATTCAAACCAGGTTGTCTGTACTGATGCCTCTAGCACTGAGATGCAGTGTCTTAGAACACTGCACCACTTTGGAGCCATTCCCTCTCCCAGGTTACACTCCCAGGTTACACTCCCAGGTTACTCTCCCAGGTTACACTCCCAGGTTACTCTCCCAGGTTACACTCCCGGGTTACTCTCACAGGTTACTCTCCCAGTTTACTCTCCCAGGTTACACTCCCAGGTTACTCTCCCAGGTTACTCTCCCAGGTTACACTCCCAGGTTACTCTCCCGGGTTACACTCCCGGGTTACTCTCCCAGGTTACTCTCCCAGGTTACTCTCCCAGGTTACACTCCCAGGTTAAACTCCCAGGTTACTCTCCCAGGTTACACTCCCAGGTTACTCTCCCAGGTTACACTCCCGGGTTACTCTCACAGGTTACTCTCCCAGTTTACACTCCCATGTTACTCTCCCAGGTTACTCTCCCAGGTTACACTCCCAGGTTACTCTCCCAGGTTACACTCCCGGGTTACTCTCCCAGGTTACTCTCCCAGGTTACTCTCCCAGGTTACACTCCCAGGTTAAACCCCCAGGTTACTCTCCCAGGTTACACTCCCAGGTTACTCTCCCAGGTTACACTCCCAGGTTACACTCCCAGGTTACTCTCCCAGATTACACTCCCAGGTTACACTCCCAGGTTACTCTCCCAGGTTACACTCCCAGGTTACACTCCCAGGTTACACTCCCAGGTTACTCTCCCAGGTTAAACTCTCCCAGGTTTCCATGGCAAATTAACAAATCCACACAGTCACAAAACGCATCCTGAACAACACAAATTGTACTGGGTGGCAGTTCTTCTCACGACTCGATTCACTCTGACTCACATTTGTTTTGATTTCCTGTTATGTAACAGCTTCCGTGTTTTCTCTTTGAATCAGCTCAATTTCCCGTGTTAGGGGTGAGAATGTGAAATTGCCCCAAACACATCATGGGAGAAAAACATATATAACTGAAGAAACTTATACTGGGTCTCTAATATTGTGCTGGGTTCCAGATCTCAAAGGGGAAAACATAGAGAAATACACTACATGACCAACAGTATGTGGACACCTGCTCGTCGAACATCTCATTCCAAAATCATGGGCATTAATATGGAGTTGGTCCACCCTTTGCTTTCCACTAGATGTTGGAACATTGCCGCAGGGACTTGCTTCTATTGCGCATGGTGATCTTAAGCTTGTGTGAGGCTAACCCATTTCATGAAGCTTCCGACGAACAGTTCTTGTGCTGATGTTGCTTCTAGAGGCAGTTTGGAACTCGGTAGTGAGTGTTGCAACCGAGGACAGACGATTTTTACACACTACGTGCTTCAACACTCAGAGGTCCCGTTCTGTGAGCTTGTGTGGCCTACCACTTTGCTCCTAGACGTTTCCACTTCACAATAACAACAGTTGACCGGGCAGCTCTATCAGGGCAGAAATTTGACGAACTGACGTGTTGGAAATGTGGCATCCTATGACGGTGCCAATTTGAAAGTCACTGAGCTCTTCAGTAAAGCCATCCAACTGCCAATGTTTGTCTATGGAGATTGAAATAGCCGAATCCACTAATTTGAAGGGCTGTCCACATACTTTTGTATATATAGTGTATATTGACTTTGTTGTAACATAATGCAAATTCATTGTTTCTATGTTTAATTGTATGTCTGTCATTGATTACTGTGCAGGTGGAACAACAGTGAATAGGCTTTAGTATGTTTGTTAAATATTTCTATACTCTTTATAAGCCCCATAATGCCCAGGCTTCAGCAACAGATGTTATGGCTGAAGCCTGTATCCCCACTACCCTTTAATATATTACCTCACTCTCGCCCTGTTAAAAAACCATCCTATCCTCGACCCCTAACACCCAAGAGACAGGAAGTCTGGGCGTATCCATTCAAACGCATCAACAGGCTCAACGGTTGTGAGGATGAACATCGGATAATCCAATTTATCACGCAATCATCACCCATTGGAGGCTCCGTTGGGAGGATTTCGCTGTCAAGGGAAAAGAACAAGGACGTCCCACAGCAGTAGTTCATTAACCCAACCAGGGATCCTAGCTGTGTTGGCGAAATAGAGATCACCATGTGTAACTACAGAAGAAGAGATTCCATTCGGGGGTGTAACTTTTCTCATCAAATGCCTGCTTTCAGGATGGGATTAACGGGATTATTGACTGGGGCAGGGAGGGGAGGCTGGGGAGGCTGTTGAGAGTACCGGGAATGGCGTCCCTATGGTGGACTTAGACAGCAGTCTTGGGCTCAGTGAGAGATGCTTTAAATGCCTAGCTGTGAGATGAGTCAAGGTTCAGATCAGATTCAGGGGGCGAGGGGTTGTGGTGGGAGAGTGAGGGGCAGTGGTGGGAGAGTGAGGGGTTGTGGTGGGAGAGTGAGGGGTTGTGGTGGGAGAGTGAGGGGTTGTGGTGGGAGAGTGAGGGGCTGTGGTGGGAGAGTGAGGGGTTGTGGTGGGAGAGTGAGGGGTTGTGGTGGGAGAGTGAGGGGCTGTGGTGGGAGAGTGAGGGGCAGTGGTGGGAGAGTGAGGGGCAGTGGTGGGAGAGTGAGGGGTTGTGGTGGGAGAGTGAGGGGTTGTGGTGGGAGAGTGAGGGGCTGTGGTGGGAGAGTGAGGGGCTGTGGTGGGAGAGTGAGCGGCTGTGGTGGAAGGGGTGGAAATCTTCATACTTGTCCTCTCTCCCTTCCTCCCACTCCCTCCTAAACGCCAAACACATCTTTAAAGTAGCCTCTCAAATGTCAGCGGCTGAGATCAGAGGTAGATGAGAGAGAGAGAGGGAGAGAGAAGAGAGAGAGAGAGAGAGGGGGGGGGGGGGGGTCTGGGGGGGAGACGGAGGTGGGAGAACAGACAAGATGAGTAGAGGTCCTGGGAGAGAAGCCATGGCTGCCACTTCAGATGTCTGAGCTCCCGTTTGTACAGCGGGACTGAGGAGTGCAGCCTTGTCACACCACACAGTCTCCCAAGTACTGACTGCAATCTGGTGCAGGAAGAGGGGTGAAAACAATGCAATCTGGTGCAGGAAGAGGGGTGAAAATAATATAATCTGGTGCAGGAAGAGGGGTGAAAACAATGCAATCTGGTGCAGGACGAGGGGTGAAAATAATGTAATCTGGTGCAGGAAGAGGGGTGAAAACAATGTAATCTGGTGCAGGGAGAGGGGTGAAAACAATGTAATCTGGTGCAGGAAGAGGGGTGAAAACAATGTAATCTGGTGCAGGAAGAGGGGTGAAAACAATGTAATCTGGTGCAGGAAGAGGGGTGAAAACAATGCAATCTGGTGCAGGGAGAGGGGTGAAAACAATGTCAAGTCAAGTCCCATTTATTTATAAAGAACATTTAAAAACAACAAGTGCCAACCAGAGTGCTGTACAATGATCTGTCTGAAACACTGAAAAGAATCCATACATAAAACATAGCTAACTAACCAAGGTGGGATTTGAAAGAATCGCTACTGGTGGAAGACCTGATATATAAAGGTAGCTTGTTCCACAAACTTGGGGCAGCAACAGAAAAGGCACGGTCTCCTTTAAACTTTAATGGTGACCGTGGGGCATGTAAAAGCATTTGGTGGGAGGACCTAAGGTGCCTGGAGGGACGGTGGTGGGTAAGGTCTGAAATATAGCAGGGTGCTGATCCATGTAGCACATTAAAAACAAACAAAATAACCTTAAAATCAACCCTATATTTAACAGGTAACCAGTGGAGAGGCCAATACAGTGGTGATACTCTCTCTCTTCTTTGTACCAGTTGAACCTAGCAGCTGCATTTTGGACAAGCTGAAGGTGAGATAGGGAGGACTGACAGATTCCTATATACAAAGAATTGCAATAATCCAGACGGGAGGAAATAAAAGCATGGATAACTGTCTCCAAATGCTTCAGAGTAAGAATGGGTTTCAATTTGGCAGTGCTCCGGAGCTGGTAAAAACTGCCTCTGACAACAGCGTTTATTTGTTTATTGAATTTGAGATCAGAATCAAAGCTAAACCCGAGATTTTTTGCATGGCTGTGTACATGGATGGATAGAGGCCCTAAGTTATTAACACTTTATTTGGTGGAATCTGTAGGGCCAAATACAACAACTTCTGTTTTTGTGTTATTTAATTGAAGAATGTTTTTTGCTAGCCAGTTTTTTATGTCGCCAAGACAATCAGAAAGTGATTTAAGAGATTTGTTGTCACCAAGTTACAAAGGAAGGTACAACTGTGTATCATCGGCATAAGAGTGGTAAGATATGTTATATTTCTGAAAAATTGAACCCAAGGGAAGCATATACAACGAAAATAAAATAGGGCCTAGAACAGAGCCTTGAGGTATCCCACCGGTGATAGATATTTACAGAAAATGTCCAGACTCTCAAACATGATGTAAAAAGTTTTAAAGCAGTATCCTGAATGCCAACTTCTAGCCCTAGACGATCTAAAAGGATGGTATGATCAATCGTGTCAAAGGTCAAGCAGGATTAAAGGAGCGCAATTTCCAGAGTCCCTAAACAACAATACATTATTTAACACCTTAAGGAGGGTTGACTCAGTGCTATGACGTGCTCTAAAACCTGACTGAAATGTATCCAGAATATGGTTTTCATTTAGAAAGAAGGAAAGCTGAGAAAAAATGACTTTCTCTAGAACTTTTGATAGGAATGACCATTTTGAAATGGGCCCGGAAATTATTAAGAACAGTTTAGGTTTTTTAATAAGGGTCTGAACCACTGGGACAGTGCCATTTTTAAGGCAACTATTTATTATGGACAATATACTAGGACCAATAGTGTCCAGCACTTCTTTAAAAAGGCGTGAGGGAACAATATCCTGGGGACAGGTAGTAGGCTTCATGCGTGTAAGTATGTCTATCAGATGTGAGAGAGATACAGGTTCAAAGTGGTTAAAAGGAGTGGAGCATATGGCTAAATCTGAGGGATTGTGGTCTGGAGGTGAGAAGAAAGATCTTATGGCCTCAATCTTGTCAGTGAAAAAGGTCAAGAAGTCTTCACAGGTCTCAGATGTCGCATCAGGAAAAGCATTGGCAACCGGGTGTAAAGCTGTGTTTATCGTACTGAACAAGACTTTGTGATTATGAGAGTTATTTGAGATAACATCAGATAAATGTTTAGCTCTTGCTGTTTTAACAGTGAGCTGGCTTTGCAGTAAATATTCTCTCAGAATTTCATAAGACACTTGCAATTTGTCCTTTTTCCACTTTCTCTCAGCTTTTCTACACTCCTGTCTGAGAGTGTGGGTGACATTATTATTCAGCCAGGCTTGAGCTCTAGCTTTCGCTCCCCCTTTTTTTTTTTTTAAAGGAGCGACAGAATCCAGAATACCAGAACATGGAATTAAACATAGTGATTAACCCCTCTGTGCTCAGGCTAGAAGAGGGAGCTTCAATGATGCTGGTGAGAGAAGAGGACTTGAAAGCATCTGAGAAAAGCTTGGCAGTGGAAGGGTCAATAGAAGTTACCTGGCAATTTATGTTTTGGGACTAGGCATGGAAGAGTGGCATTAAAAACAACAGGTTTATGATCAGACACACAAAGTAGGTACAACAGAAGTTAAGAAGTCTGAAAAGTAGTGGATAAAATCCTTATTATATTTGGGAGGTCTATATACAATTTCACATTGCATTGGACTGGACAGTTTCACCTTGATCAGCTTCGAATCTTTTGTATGTTTCAACTGGCAGATTACGGCACTTACAAAGATGTAAATAAAGTTACAGATAATCATCCAACACAACCAGTGATTCTAGGGGAGCAAAACAAATGTCACAGTAACTGGGAGAGAGTTCAGAAAGATGACTTAACTCATCAGTGTTAAGCCATGTCTCAACCACAAACAAAAAGTTTAATTTACGTGATAAGAAGAAATCATTCAAGATAAAAGTTTTGTTCAAAACAGACCTTGCATTAATCAAAGCCATTTTAACGTAGATGGGTTCCGTCAAATGGAATGAGGCAGAATCGCCAGAAGACTTTGGACTCGCACTGTAACCCAGCGAACGTAGAATGCAGCGATTGATTTACCGGCAAAAACTGTGCTGTTTGTGAGCAGATACGAGGCAGGCATATCTCAGAGAGATGAATGGATTGCGGCAGGGAGGATCTCCAGGAAACACAGAACCCCTTGGCCAGAGGTTATTTTAATCCGAGCCAATACGCCTCCTTGTTTACCCCATTTTCTGCGACATTTCCTCTTGTGAGAGGTGCAGTATGGGAGCCGGCACAGACCCGCCGGTATCGAAACGAAGAGAGGCCGAGAGAACTTCTGTCCTCCTGGACTCAGACTGCATAGATCAGCAGTGGTGACCTGAATGTTGAGGAGAGCTTGACGCTCATAAACGAAGAGCGACGAAGCAACTTGGGCAGACAGGTAGACGAACAACACGAACATACAATGAACAGTATTGAAGCTACGGCTAGCCGACAAACACACTGGCGCCATCTTGAATGAACAGGAAGTTGTAATGTAATCTGGTGCAGGAAGAGGGGTGAAAACAATGTAATCTGGTGCAGGAAGAGGGGTGAAAACAGTATGGGAGCCGGCACAGACCCGCCGGTATCGAAACGAAGAGAGGCAGAGAGAACTTCTGTCCTCCTGGACTCAGACTGCATAGATCAGCAGTGGTGACCTGAATGTTGAGGAGAGCTTGACGCTCATAAACGAAGAGTGACGAAGCAACTTGGGCAGACAGGTAGACGAACAACACGAACATACAATGAACAGTATTGAAGCTACGGCTAGCCGACAAACACACTGGCGCCATCTTGAATGAACAGGAAGTTGTAATGTAATCTGGTGCAGGAAGAGGGGTGAAAACAATGTAATCTGGTGCAGGAAGAGGGGTGAAAACAGTATGGGAGCCGGCACAGACCCGCCGGTATCGAAACGAAGAGAGGCAGAGAGAACTTCTGTCCTCCTGGACTCAGACTGCATAGATCAGCAGTGGTGACCTGAATGTTGAGGAGAGCTTGACGCTCATAAACGAAGAGCGACGAAGCAACTTGGGCAGACAGGTAGACGAACAACACGAACATACAATGAACAGTATTGAAGCTACAGCTAGCCGACAAACACACTGGCGCCATCTTGAATGAACAGGAAGTTGTAATGTAATCTGGTGCAGGAAGAGGGGTGAAAACAATGTAATCTGGTGCAGGAAGAGGGGTGAAAACAATGATTTGTCTTCTATTCATTGTACATTCTCTCTGGAGTCGGTGGCCAACATCTGCCATCATCCTGTAGCAGTATTACCTCTCACTCCACACCCATGTCTCCGTTCACAATCCTTTATTTCAATGGTCCGACAGCTTAATCTTCATAATTATCATGAGTAGAGTATTCATGCAGGAGGACATGTTTCTCTGCACTGGCTAGTATGGTTAGTCTGTCCATCTCCCACACAGACCCAGAAGGTGAAACAACAGTCATGTCTATACTGTGCTACTTTATGAGTTATCTATAATCGCCAGGAGCTCCAACACTCACTCTGTCATAAAGTTTATGTTGTTACTACTGTTGTTCCTTGGTAAGAGAGAGGGTGAGAGGGCAGAAATTGTCCACTTAAATCTCTGAAAAACCTTGCATGAGAGTAGACATGTCATTTTCCGTTTGAGTTGCAGTGGCATCACCTTCCCTAGCATACAAGAGTAAGACGGGTGGGTCATGCTTTAATAAATCAAGTCCTCTAATGAACCACACATATTGCATTATCACCAACTCCCTATTTGTGCTGTGATGGAGCTGCAGTGAGTATCGGCCGTTTTACGGGCTCCCGTGTTTTTTTATGCTGATCAATATGATGATTATCTCTGTTATTGAAGAAATCAGGATGTGAGGGTAAATATCACTAGTTGGAGACTGGAAACAAATGGTTTATTAGTTCAGATCTGGGTTCGTGCATCAAGCTGTGAATGAGGCAACTTGCTAGACAAGCAATGAATGAAGGAGGCCTGGATCTTATATAGACTGAGTGAGACACAGCGTACACACAGTACATCAGCATGCTTACATCAGCAAAGATTAGAACAGTGGCCCACTCAGACCTGCTGATGTCTTCAGTCACATAATGCTTATGAGACACATTCTATAGATAAGTAGAGCACAACTAGACTTTCCACATCTTCAGTGACAGACTTAGAAAACACAATCCTACAGCTTTTCACTCATCCTATCTCTGATCTTAACTTCTTTTGTACATAATGTCTCCACCATCACCTCCTATGACCGAAAACGGCTTCTGGACATCAGAACAACGATCACTAACCTCAATTTGGATGAAGATTTGTACATTCTGCTTACTCCAGACCAGGCCCTGATTTTGAAAGAGGAAGCGGTGGCGAGAAAGAGGCAGGCGAAGCGACCTCTTAACGAGATTACACCGGCAAATAAATAGACAGCCATTGCCCTCTGTTCTGTTGGCCAATGTGCAATCACTGGAGACCAAACTGGTCTGGACTATCCTATCAACGGGACCTGAAAAACTGTAATATTCTATGTTTTTCTTGGCTGAACGAGGACATGGATATGCAACTCACTGGTTTTTCTATGCATCGTCAAGATCGGACGGCAGACTCGGGTAAGGCGAGAGGGGAGGGGTGTTTGTCTTTGTTAACAAAAGCTGGTGCGAGATCTCTAATGTTAAGGAAGTCTTGAGTTTTTGCTCGGCTGAGTTAAAATACCTCATGATAAGCAGCAGACCATACTATTTACCGTAGCTGTCTATTTACCACCACAAACCGATGCTGGCACTAAGGCTGCACTCAACGAGCTGTATAGGGTCATAAGCGAAGAAGAAAATGCACATCCAGAGGTGGCGCTTCTTGTGGCCAGCGATTTTAATGCAGGGAAACTGAAATCCAAGAACGCCAAGGTAACCTGTCTATATGACTATCATCCCATAGCACTCACATCTGTAGCATTAAAATGCTTTGAAAGGCTGGTCATGGCTCACATCAACACCATCAGACACCCTGGACCCACTTCAATTTGCATTCTGCCCCAACAGATCAACAGATGATCAACAGATGATCAACAGACTCCCCACTGCTCTCTCCCACCTGGATAAGAGGAACACCTATGTGAGAATGTTGTTAATTGACTACAGCTCAGCGTTCACTAAGCTCAGGGGCCCTGGGACAGAACACCTTTATCTGCAACTGGATCCTGGACTTCCTGACGAACCACCCCCAGGTGGTGAGGGTAAGAACAACACACACGGGGAACCCTCATGGGTGCGTGCTTAGTCCCCTCCTGTTCACCCACGACTGCGTGGCCGTGCACGAACACCATCATTACATTTGCTGACGACACGATGGTGGTCGACCTGATCACTGACAGAGATGAGACAGCCTATAGGCAGGAGGTCAGTGACCTAACAGTGGGTTGTCAGGACAACAACCTTTCCCTCAACCTCAGAAAGACAAGGAGCTGATCGTGAACTACAGGAAAAGGAAGGCTGAGCACGCCTCCATCCACATCACCGGTCTGTAGTGGAGCTAGCCAAACACTGCTACATAGATACCCCCATTTTTACTCATTTTATCATTACTACATTATCTGTGTATTACTTTTACATTTTTCTCTCTGCATTGTTGTGAAGGGCCCGTAAGTAAGCATTTCACTGTTTGTCTACACCTACAATTTTATAGATTTGAGTCATTTGTCTAAGTTCCTGGGCACTATTCTGGATCTGTGGAGCACGCTTGCCACCTCGCTGACACAGAACCTAATTAACCTTCTCCCACCAGTCTCCTTTATGTATCCCTCCTCCACACAAAGCAGGCTGCAGTCTCAGAGAGGGTGGTCAGTTGATGATAAATATATTAATCAAGTTAGCATAACAATGGCTTCTAAATGATTAATGAGGAAGCTAATTTTTCTTCTCCCACAGTCAAGGTCTCCAAATTATATGTTTTTACAACGCTACAAAAAAGGTGAAAATATTTCATTAGGTATTCATTTATTGAATGCTGTTCTTTTATTGAAGGTTGTCACTTACGGCACATCTCATTCCAAAATCGTGGACAGTTGGTCCCTCCTTTGCTGCTATAACAAACTCCACTCTTCTGGAAAGGCTTTCCACTAGATGTTGGAACATATTCAGAGCATTAGTGAGGACGGGCACTGATATTGGGTGATTAGGCCTGGCTCGCAGTCTCTGTTCTTATTCCTCCCAAAGGTGATCGATGGAGTTGAGGTAAAGGCTCTGTCCAGGCCAGTCAAGTTCTTCCACACCGATCTCGACAAACCATTTCTGTATGGACCTCACTTTGCGAACGGGGGCATTGTCATGCTGAAACAGGAAAGAGCCTTCCCAAACTGTTGCCACAAAGCACAGAATCGTCTAGAATGCCATTGTATGCTGTAGCATTAAGATTTCCCTTCACTGGAACTAAGGGGCCTAGCCCGAACCATGAAAAACCGCCCCAGACCATTATTCCTCCTCCACCAAACTTTACAGTTGGCACTATGCATTGGGACAGGTAGCCTTCTCCTGGCATCTGCCAAATCCAGATAAGTCTGTCGGACTGCCAGATGGTGAAGCATGACTCGTAATTTCAGAGAACGCATTTCCACTGCTCCAGAGTACAATGGCGGCAATCTTTACACCACTCAAGTCGACTCTTGGCATTGCACATGGTGATCTTAGGCTTGTGTGCGGCTGCTCGGCCATGGAAACCCATTTCATGAAGCTCCTGACGAACAGTTTTCGTGCTGACGTTGCTTCCAGAGGCAGTTTGGGACTCGTTCTGTGAGCATGTGTGGCCTAACACTTCGCTGCTGAGCCGTTGTTACTCATAGACGCTTCCACTTCACAATAACAGCACTTATGGTTGACTGGGGCAGCTCTAGCAGGGCAGACATTTGACAGACTGACTTGCTGGAAAGGTGTCATCTTATGACGTTGCCACGTTGAATGTCACTGAGTTCCTCAGTTAGGCCATTCTACTGCCAATGTTTGTCTATGGAGATGTTTGTGTACTCAGTTTTATACATCTGTAAGCAATGGGTGTGTCTGAAATAGCAGAATCCACTAATTTGAAGGGGTCTGTGTCCACATACTTTTTTATACATAGTGTATGAATCTGAACTAATAAAAGTGAGTAGCCGGGGAGGAGTACCCTCCAACAACGCTTGTTTTTATGACTATATTTGTCTTCATTAGCATTTTGAAAGGATAGCGACGTTGCACCTTTCCAAACAGGTAAGGGTGTATATCTAAAACAGAGATGAGAGTAATTAGATGATGCTTGAAGGAACTCTACTCCAATAGACTAATATACAAAACATATTAGTATTAGTTTAATTTTGTTGAAAATTTTAACACAGATTAATATGGAATCCTACTAGGCCGGCTCTGAATCCTACTAGGCCGGCTCTGAATCCTACTAGGCCGGCTCTGAATCCTACTAGGCCGGCTCTGAATCCTACTAGGCCGGCTCTGAATCCTACTAGGCCGACTCTGAATCCTACTAGGCCGGCTCTGAATCCTACTAGGCCGGCTCTGAATCCTACTAGGCCAGCTCAGATATCAAATGTTCTGATCAAAACATCAGAAGACTTATGTCCCTTGTGGTCCAGTAGTCGGCGTCTGGCTCAGCAAGTTTGGCACAATAATATGTCATGACATCATTATTATTGTATGACGTGCACAGTTTGGTGAACCTACAGCCATGGTTATGCCACAGTTTAAAATTTCCCCTTCACAAGCTTCCCTGTAACTTTGATACATCGTTGTAGTGAGTCACAGTGAAGTAATTCACTGGTCCACATTCTAAAGCGGGAGCTTTTCCACCTAGTTCAAAGGTTCCTCAACGATGCAGTGGGTTTCTGAGATAACGATACATTCCCTCTAGCAACAGAGGGAAATACACAAATATGTACGAGTCGGTAATGAAAGGGGGGCATCTCTTTTGATCATCCTGCGAGGGCATCAAGCGTGTGTTATTTTCTGATGTCTCTGCGCTGTTCAAAGTGTTTTCTGTGCACACTCAGAAGGCTGTCATATTAAAATCAACATCTCTGACAGCGAAGATAAGCAGGCCAGATTTCTGTCAATTCCAAATGTTGCTGACATCAACAAAACAGTCTCTTCCTCTTAATTTATCTTCCTGGTTTTCTACCCTCCATAACTTCCCCCAGTAAACTTTTATCTACTTTTATCATGTTCAAATTGAGTATTTTATCTCTCTCTAAACATATGATTATTTAAAAATGTTACAGACTTCTTATTCAGTACAGCTTTGACGTGAATGATTTTCGGTGTAAACCGTTTTCGATAGCTGTGTCAAAGTTTGCAACATTGAACATCATTGAACCCATTATCGGTTAAGGAGAACAGAGCCAGCATTTACAGGCCATGCGTCCCAAATGGCACCCTAATCCTTATATGGGCACTGGTCAAATGTAGTGCACTACATAAAGAATAGGGTGACATTTGGGACGCATTCAGAGAGAGGACTGAGAAGGGGGACTGTAAATCTGTGTGTGGATCTTGCAAATGGGAGAGGGGGAGAGAGTGGGCCAGCCAGCACAGGCAGTGACCTGGCCTTGATACTATAGCCTCATATCTCTGTCAGGGAATGACATCTTTATCAGCTTAATGCACTTTTGATTCTTCGCCACAGTATGTTTCTGTAAATTTGTTTTAATATCGATATTTGGAGCAGTACTTAAATGGGGCCAAAGTGCTACAATTTTGCAATAGTTCTTGTTTAATGGTTGAAAGAGGGATTCCTGGCTCGGCTTTTTAGTCTGTCCCTCCCTCTGTCCCCACCAGACCCCTCCGCCAACCCCCCACCCAACTCCCACAATCCTCTATTTTCATATTCATTCTGTCTGCATTGGAAGGCATTTCGTGGACAAGAAGCAGGTGTTTTCATCCCCTACCTCCACACACACATCATTGAGTCCTTAATCTACTGTGGTTTAAAGATGCACTATGTAGAAATTGCTCCGATATTTACTGGTTGCAAAAATTTTAGTAGTTTGCTTAATTTTTGTTTATGCGACAAAACAAGCAAGTATTGTGTAGAGAATCATTGTACCATCTAAACCGCTGTGAAATTAATTTATTTGAAGCTGGTGCACAAAACTGAAAGTTAAAGATGAAACTTAAGAACAGGAAGCATAGAAATAGCACACATAGAACATATATACAGCTTCTTTGACTTGCTTTCAATGAGAATGACATATCTATAACTATCACGTAGAACAGATCTACAGTTTCTTAGACTTGCTTTCAATGAGAATGACATATCTATAACTATCACATGGAACAGATCTACAGCTTCTTAGACTTGCTTTAAACGTGAATGACAGATTTATAACTCACATTTCAATGTTGATTTGGTCGGGTCGCCCAGAAAGTTGCATATTGCAGTTTTAATGCTACTGTGAAGTCGGGGCTTTCGGAATTACGCGCTGCTTGGCTTATTCAATACATCCACCTGACCTGGTTCCCATCTCCTCCTAAAATATATAATAGTGCTTTAAGGAACTGTAGATATATGGCCTTCTATTCACTGTAACGGCTGGTCAAATGAAAAGAAAATCTCTGCTTCACACTTCAGAGAATGTTAATAGAGAAATTAAGTGAGTATGGTAATAATAGTGTTTGTGTTTATAGTAATAACATTGTGTGTGTTTACTTTACAGCTGCTTAGGTTGTCTCACAAACACATTTGCTATCATTAATTTGCCAGAGATGCAAAGGACCAAGATTAACACCTACACTGCCACTCAGTATGTCTGAGTGGCAGTGTGCTGTATCCACTGTCAATGTTTACTCTGGCATACAGGAAATCCTTCAAAATAAATTACATTTACATTATAAAGGACAAATAAAGCAGCTCAAGCCTAAGGGTATGCTATGATGAAAATTCAATCGCACCATCTCAAAAAACATCCTATTATATATTAGAACGGCTGTTAACTTCTTTCAATACAGATTACATGGTCTGGTTAGTCTATGCTGTAGACTTATCTGTTCCTGGTACTGTATACAGCTAGTCCTCTATTCTCTCTGGGGCATTATAATGCACATGCAATGGGAGTGTTTCTATTTTTCATCATTGCTTTCTGCAGGTGTTGGTAGCTATATCTCTTGGTCAGCCTCTGTGCTGTGAATAATCAGTATCACAAGTGAATGTGAAACGCATGCACCGCCACCTCCTCCATTGTGTTGTTTTTAGGTCCAGAGCTTGTGTCAGCATCATCCCTGTTACATTGTCTGGATTTTCCCATCATCAGTGATAGGGAGGACAACAATGGACCTCCTTCAGCCCCTTGGCCCCTCCTCCTCTGTCTCAGCAGGTCTTTGTTATAACATTGTTATTACTTCTTCTCGTTTCTTAATTATATATCCCGTGACTAATCTTCAAAACATGCTTAACCAGCCGGGGTAAAGTGTTCCAGAGCTTCAAATAAAGCTGCATTCTGTTATTCCAACTCTTCTTCTTCTTCTTCTTCTTCTTCTTCTTCTTCTTCTTCTTCTTCTTCTTCTTCTTCTTCTTCTTCTTCTTCTTCTTCTTCTTCTTCTTCTTCTTCAGACTCACTCAAGTAGGACGTATTATTTACAGACCACACCAGGCCTACCCCACCTTGTGTTGCAGATAGCTACTGTTTGAATAGTTAGTTAGGTGTTTTTTCAAGGTAAATGAACTTGTTGTATCTAAGTTGAAATAGTCTGGATCTCAGGCACTCTATAACTGGAATCACAGCTGAGCGATCTCTTGAAGAGTGACATAGTGGTCAGAGTGAGATGAACCTGGTCAAGGTTATGACAGCCTCACTTCTACTTCTGCATTAGTTATAAACTAATGGAAAAGAAGACTTCTGGAGTTTTTCTTTGAATATTGTGACGGTTAACTGTTGCTGGTTGAGAGTGTTAATGTAAAATATCATGCAAAAGTTAAGTAACATGATCTATTAACGCTAGTAGCATGTTTTCACTGTATGTTAGTATGTACAGCAAGGTTTCTTCCTTGTAACAGATGACTTGAGAAGACAGACCACAGTCGTATGAGAGTAGCAACATTTGTACAACCAGTGCATAGCCTTAGATCTCAAAGGGAGATATTTTGAGGGTTACGTAGGCTGTTTATGTACTGTTGTCTTTTCATTGAGGATACAATGACCTGACAAAGCTATAGACAGAATCATGGGAAAAAGAATGTGTTATCTTGGAGCAGCATATTTGACTTCCTAATCAAAACTTTCATAAGAATTTAATTCTGTTATGAATAGAATTTGACGCGAGGCTGGCAAACGATATGTACTAGCTTTAGGTTACACTTATTCATGTTTCATATGCATTGTTCATAACACTGTCCTAGCCCCTTGTAAAAATGTATATGTCATACGCATGCAATAAGAGCTGATTCTATTTAACTAGGTGTTTAACCAATAAGAGCTGATTCTATTAACATTTAACAAGGATTTTAACCAATAAGAGCTGATTCTAATAACATTTAACAAGGTGTTTAACCAATAAGAGCTGATTCTAGTAACATTTAAAAAGGTGTTTAACCAATAAGAGCTTCTAATAACGTTTAACCAGGTGTTAACCAAAACTTTTTCAGACACAAAGCTTTCATGAAGGCTGATCTTTGGACGTTAACAATCGCTATTTTCTCTAGATAGTCTGTATTAAGAACTCAAAAGGTGACAGGAGAGAGGGGCGGACATGACCTCTGACCTAACACCTCTTTAGAATGTCAACACAAACCCTGGTATGTTTGAAGGCCGAGGCTGGAGCTGCAGTGTGTTGCGGTGTCCATGCTCACACCTGTTCCTTTAATCTCAGGTGATTCATGGAACATGTTACTGTTCAAGTAGAAAGCGGGGCCTCAACTGGTGGAAAAACTTGCCCCCGAACCGAGCAAAATTGAAGTAATTTGTCCTATTGGTGCAGCATGGGAAGCCAAGGGCTAACGTCAAGTAAAGCACGGTTTAAGTATATATAAGTAGTCACAAAGGGAGAAAATGTACGTAGACCTTCTTATTTACATTAGCTTTGTATGAAGGACGAAGAGGTTCAGATGAGTGATTTACTTTAGGCTATATGGGTGCCATTTTACATTAGGCTATATGGGTGCCATTTTACATTAGGCTATATGGGTGCCATTTTACATTAGGCTATATGGGTGCCATTTTACGTTAAGCTATATGGGTGCCATTTTACATTAGGCTATATGGGTGCCATTTTACGTTAGGCTATATGGGTGCCATTTTACATTAGGCTATATGGGTGCCATTTTACATTAGGCTATATGGGTGCCATTTTCTGTTGGGGGCCTTCCCTGTATTCACCAAAAGATGCATGCATTTCTAAATTGTGTGCCCAATAGCAAACAAGCAATCAAACTAAAATACGCTAATACTGCATATTCTGAGAAGGCACTGGCTGATCGTTTGAAAGCAGCCCATTGATTATACAAGAGCATTATGTGACGTCCTTCAGGATTGTGTGATCACGACCACAGCACTCCCCTCACACAGCACACGTCACTGTAATCTGCTTTTCATTTCAATTCACAAAACATATTTCTCCTTTCTTGACACTCGGAGGATGCGATGGCAAGCTCATAATTATTTAATTTCATCAATATTGGTCACTGCTGGATCAGAGATGTAATTAAGTGCGATTTGGGTTTGGAATTGTGCATGAATTAATAATAAATGAATGAAAAACCACTTGGGATGATTACTTGCACATTAACATGGTCCAGGACCAACTGTTGGGTGTCTGACAGTTATAAATGTACAGGTACAGCCGCTCGGTAACAGGCAGAACTGTTGTCAGTCAGAGAACAGAATGCTATACTCTGATTCCCTAACATCACCCTATTCCCTACATAGTGCACTACTTTTGACCATAGGGCTCTGGCCAAATGTAGTGCACTATGTAGGGAATAGGGTGCCATTTGGGATGCAGACACTACGTAAGAGAACACCTGACCTTTGTCAAGTATACTTTCAAAGAACTTAACGAATATTACACAGACTGAACACACAGACTACTCCATTCTCTATTGACTATTAGCTGTATCAGACATTTAGGGGTTAGGCAATGCATCATAACACACATTCAGGTGTCATATATATAGGATTAACATGTACCTACTTAAAGCATCTGTCCTGTTCTAGTCTTTTTGTATTCTACTGTATTCTAGTCAATGCCACTCGGACATTGCTTTACCCAATATTTATATATTTCTTAATTCCATTATTTTGTGTGTATTGCTGTGAATTATTAGATACTACTGCACTGTTGGAGCTAGGAACACAAGCATTTCGCTACACCCGCAATAACATCTGTTAAATATGTGCACGTGACCAAACATTTGATTTGATTGTTTGGCTAATTGTTCGCTCTATTGTAACAGTGTGTGTGTGTGTGTGTGTGTGTGTGTGTGTGTGTGTGTGTGTGTGTGTGTGTGTGTGTGTGTGTGTGTGTGTGTGTGTGTGTGTGTGTGTGTGTGTGTGTGTGTGTGTGTGTGTGTGGTTGCATCCTTGGCCCGTTCTGTGAGGCTTTTAGCTGTGGTCTGTAGAGAATAGGCTGTGGCACCAAGGAGAGACGAGGTGGAACTCATTCAGCTCTTTTCTCTCTGTGTTTGGAACAGATGTTTCATCAGAGCTGGGAAGATCTAGGAGGGTTGTGAGCAAATGTGTCTATTAACCAACAGAGGTAATACTCCATGAGGTAGGAAATTATGACTTCAATAAAATCATATTGCACTTCAATAAAACAATACAGACGACAAAAAAATATGTTTAGAAAAGTCATGAAAGGTGACTCATGTCAGTCATGAAACGGGGCTATGGAATGCCATGTAGCATTGATCGACGTAGGCTACTGTTGGTTGAAGAGAGAAAATGCTGAATGTATGCTTAGATATTGTTCTACAGTTTCAATAACGTCCATTTAATGTTATTATATAAAATCCATATCCAATAAAACGGTGGAATAAAAAGCTTTTATGGGTCCCAGAAGGAAATATCTTGGGGCACTCAGACATATGGAACAACTGGTAACAAACAATGTAACCATACATTTTACAATGGCAGTTTACAATACATAATCTAATGAACACTGCTCAATGACAGGAGTCCTAACCACAGAGGAGAATGTTTTCCATTTATATCTGGCAGGCAAGCTGGTTGACAATGCTATGGCCTGTCGTTAGACTTTTAGGATGTTTACTATTGGTATAACCTACCTTGCTCACTATTCCACTATTCCACCATTCCACTATTCCACTATTCCACCATTCCACCATTCAACCATTCCACCATTCAACCATTCCACTATTCCACCATTCAACCATTCCACCATTCAACCATTCCACTATTCCACCATTCCACCATTCCACCATTCAACCATTCCACTATTCCACCATTCCACCATTCCACCATTCAACCATTCCACTATTCCACCATTCAACCATTCCACCATTCAACCATTTAACCATTCCACTATTCCACCATTCAACCATTCAACCATTCAACCATTCAACCATTCAACCATTCCACTATTCCACCATTCAACCATTCAACCATTCCACTATTCCACCATTCAACCATTCCACTATTCCACCATTCAACCATTCAACCATTCCACTATTCCACCATTCCACTATTCCACTATTCCACCATTCCACCATTCCACCATTCAACCATTCCACTATTCCACCATTCCACCATTCCACCATTCAACCATTCCACTATTCCACCATTCCACCATTCCACCATTCAACCATTCCACTATTCCACTATTCCACTATTCCACCATTCCACTATTCCACTATTCCACCATTCCACTATTCCACCATTCCACTATTCCACTATTCCACCATTCCACCATTCCACCATTCAACCATTCCACTATTCCACTATTCCACTATTCCACCATTCCACTATTCCACTATTCCACCATTCCACCATTCAACCATTCCACTATTCCACTATTCCACTATTCCACCATTCCACTATTCCACCATTCCACTATTCCACTATTCCACCATTCCACCATTCCACCATTCAACCATTCCACTATTCCACCATTCCACCATTCAACCATTCCACTATTCCACCATTCCACTATTCCACTATTCCACCATTCCACTATTCCACCATTCCACTATTCCACTATTCCACCATTCCACCATTCCACCATTCCACCATTCAACCATTCCACTATTCCACTATTCCACTATTCCACCATTCCACTATTCCACTATTCCACCATTCCACCATTCCACCATTCAACCATTCCACTATTCCACTATTCCACTATTCCACTATTCCACCATTCCACTATTCCACCATTCCACTATTCCACTATTCCACCATTCCACCATTCCACCATTCAACCATTCCACTATTCCACCATTCCACCATTCCACCATTCAACCATTCCACTATTCCACCATTCAACCATTCCACAATCCACCACTCCACTATTCCACCATTCCACCATTCCACTATTGGCTGTATGAAGAACATACTTGGCCCGTGCTGTGAGGCTTTGAGCTGTGTTCTGGGTATTCAGAGTGTAATATTTGTCTTAAGCCAGGAAATAAGTGGCCCATCGTTTCTGCCTAGAGAGTTTGGCTAGGCTTCATACAGCAGCACAGCCTATTCAGTTTCACACAGAGAAAATTAGAGAAATTACAGAGGGAGAGCGTAGATGGAGATAGGAACAAACAGATTCCCACAGTTTTTATCTCTTGGAAAAGGCGTTGTTTTCAACTGGTCCCATTATACCTCCATCGAACATACAGCAGTATGCCATCTCAAAACTGCGGAAGTGTATAAAGTGAGGTGTAAATGAAAGTATTTTATTAGATTGGTTTTGCTGTGTTTTTAGGATTAGGATGTCTACACTGTCCTGGGATGAGAAGTAATTGGCAGTGATTTTCATTGAGTGGCGAGTGGGTAGCGGCAGCCGCAGCAAAGCAGTGGATAACAGCAGTGGCTTGGCCTTCCTACTGTGCAGTGTGTGCAAATGTTCCTTTACCTCACTACAAGACAGAAAACGCTCTCCTGTCGGAATTCGCAGAGAGGAATCTATAGCTGAACATAGACACTGCAGGCATGGTACGGTTTCCAAACACACAATAGCACTTATGCAAAGAATGCCCTATGGGAAAGATGTAACAATATAGATACTTCATGCCTTCTTATGGGTCAACACAGTCACCTCCAGACCATGCAATGCCTTCTTATGGGTCAACACAGTCACCTCCAGACCATGCAATGCCTTCTTATGGGTCAACACAGTCACCTCCAGACCATGCAATGCCTTCTTATGGGTCAACACAGTCACCTCCAGACCATGCAATGCCTTCTTATGGGTCAACACAGTCACCTCCAGACCATGCAAAGCCTTCTTATGGGTCAACACAGTCACCTCCAGACCATGCAATGCCTTCTTATGGGTCAACATCACCTCCAGACCATGCAACGCCTTCTTATCGCTGGGGATCCAATCAGAGGTGGTCAGATACGGGCTTTGAGACAATCCCTTGAAATAAGGATGGTTAGTAAAGTGGATTTAGAACAAAAAAGGGATACAGGATCTGATCTAGGATCATTTTCCCCTCCCTCAATTCTAATATTAACCATTAGTGTGGAAAATACAAAACTGACCCAAGATTAGCATCTAGGGGCAACTTCACCCTACACCCCAGATTAAATTACATAAGGACAATACAGTACTGAGTAAAACAGCTGATTGCTCTCTAGAGGTTATCAAGTTAATCTTAATAGGGAACATTAACAGATTGATATTGTCCACAATAAACAAACCAAAGGGATTTAATGAAAGAGCTAGTAATTCCATCCTTCACTGAACCAGGAAACAATGAAAACAACATCAAGGATTTTCAACTCATTTCATTTGCTGGTCCGTGTTTTCCACCGCTAAATCCGTTGTTCGGGGATCTTTTGAAAAAATTTAATTTGATGATGCCAACGCACTACTCCTGACGTTGGACTATTCTGCCGTGGCTTTTGTTTGCCTGTCAGACTGAAGACTACATCCCATCCCTGGGATGAGAGAACACAGGGTCAGTCCCAGCGATCAGAGGAAAGAGATTGCCACTGCGGCCCAGGTTCTTCTACCTCCCCACAACTCAAATTAAATGTGATGTGAAAGGATTATGTTATTTTGGTTCCATTTCTCAATAGTATGACTGCATCAGGTGTGCCCCCCCCCCCCCCCCACACACACACACACCCTTCCACCTCATTGTAATCTGGTTTAATCCTGATATTAGATTAGAAGTTATAGATGTGATTATTCCCCCGGAGCCTATTCACTGATTAAATGTCAAGCGTACAATTATGTAACTACTTAAAAAGATGAAACATCACCCCACGGCCAACTTTTGCATAACAACACATTGTAGCTGTGGCACCGGTGGCACCTCTCCCTAAACCGCCGCCATGCGGGAGCAGAGTGTTGTCTGCTGCATCTGGGATGACTGTGTGTGAAAGCCATGGGGTCTTCCCTCAGGTCCCCACCATGCTGCCTGCAGGAAAGGGCAGGGGAGCAGACTCTTCTGTCTGTGTTAGAAGAAGAAGAAGAAGAAGAAGAAGAAGAAGAAGAAGAAGAAGAAGAAGAAGAAGAAGAAGAAGAAGAAGAAGAAGAAGAAGAAGAAGAAGAAGAAGAAGAAGATGAAGAAGAAGAAGAAGAAGAAGAAGAAGAAGTTCATTAGTCATATGAGACGGAAATGTGTCATCCCCTCAGACACACACACACACACACACACACACACACACACACACACACACACACACACACACACACACACACACACACACTTGGGAGAGGGGGTAGCAGAGAGCAGTGACATATAATCACAGGGAGCTGGGGTTCTGTGTAGCTCCCTACCAGCATCTTCTGATTCATCATGTTAGTACTGGTAGCCAAGGCTATGATGATGATGATGGTGATGTTGATGATGATGATGATGATGATGATGATGATGAACAGGCAGGGGGGATGACTGGGCCGGGGCCAAGCACATCCTCCAACACATCCTCCAAGCACACATATTGTAGTCTTTGATTTTCTGGCAGGCCTGGGGCTCATCTTAGACCAGAAATGTTTTGAAATGACCAGGCCTGGGGCTCATCTTAGACCAGCAATGTTTTGAAATGACCAGGCCAGGGGCTCATCTTAGACCAGACACATTCTGAAATGACCAGGCCAGGGGCTCATCTTAGACCAGACATATTATGAAATGACCAGGCCAGGGGCTCATCTTAGACCAGAGATATTATGAAATGACCAGGCCAGGGGCTCATCTTAGACCAGAGATATTATGAAATGACCAGGCCAGGGGCTCATCTTAGACCAGAGATATTATGAAATGACCAAGGGCCTAATTTATCAACCGCATTTCTTACTAATTTCTTGCGCACCTGGAGATTCAAGGATTCTAGTATGCAACAAATTATTGGTATTGATCAGACTGGCGCATGCAACATATACACCGGTTTTCATTGATAAATCAGATCCATACTACACTGAACAACAATATAAACGCAACATGTGAAGTGCTGGTCCCAAGTTTCATGAGATGAAATAAAAGATCCCAGGAATGTTCCACATGCACAAAAAGCTTGTTTACATTCCAGTTAGTGAGCATTTCTCCTTTGCCAAGATAATTTATCCACCTGACAGGTGTGGCACATCAAGAAGCTTATTAAACAGCATGATCATTACACAGGTGCACCTTGTTTTGGGAACAATAAAAGGCCACTTTAAAATTAGCAGTTTTGTCACACAGCACAATGCTACAGATGTCTCAAGTTTTGAGGGAGCGTGCAATTGGCATGCTGACTACAGGAATGTCCACTAGAGCTGTTGCCAGAGAATTCAATGTTAATTTCTCTACCATACGATGCCTCCAACATCGTGTTAGAGAATTCACCTCATGTTTCAGCATGATAAATCAGACCCCAAGTCGCAAGGATCTGTACACAATTCCTGAAATCTGAAGATGTCCCAGTTCTTCCATGGTCTGCCTGGTCACCAGACATGTCACCCATTGAGCGTTGACGTGCATGACAGCATGTTTCAGTACCCACCAATATCCAACAAATTCGCACAGCCATTGAAGAGGACTGGGACAACATTCCACGGGCCACAATCAACAGCCTGATCAACTCTATGTGAAGGAGATGTGTCGCACTGCATGAGGCAATGGTGGTAACACCAGACACTGACTTATTTTCTGATCCACGCCCTTAATTTTTTCTGTGACCAACAGATGCATATCTGTATTCCCATACATGTGAAATCCATAGATTAGGGCCTAATACATTTATTTAAATTCACTGAATTCCTTATATGAACTGTAACTCAGTAAAATCGTTGAAATTGTTGCATGTTGCGTTTATATTTTTGTTAAGTATATCCTTGCATGAGGAGACGCACACTTTCCTGTGAAGTTCAAATTTGATAACCTTTGCGGGAAAACCGTCTCACTCAAGGTTTACAGTCCCTTTCGTACATATGGAACTTTGATAAATGAGACCCCAGGTGAGTTGCTTATTCTGGACTGGAGAAGACAGCAGAGGGTCCATGGCACCAAGGAGAGACAAGGTTTGATCAGCTCTTTTCTCTCTGTGTTTGGAAAACATGTCCAATCACAGCTGGGAAGATCTAGGAGGGTTGTGAGCAAATGTGTCTATTAACCAACAGAGGTAATACTCCATGAGGTAGGAAATTATGACTTCAATAAAGTCATATTGGACTTCAATAAAACAATACAGACGACAAAAGAATATGTTTAGAAAATTAATGAAAGGTGACTCATGTCAGTCATGAAACGGGGCTATGGAATGCCATGTAGCATTGATCTACGTAGGCTACTGTTGGTTGAAGAGAGAAAATGCTGAATGTATGCTTAGATATTGTTCTACAGTTTCAATAATGTCCATTAAATGTTATTATATAAAAGGTTTGATCCATACCCAAGACAACCATATATTTATACGTAACTTAATCCATATCCAATAAAACGGTGGAATAAAAAGCTTTTATGGGTCCCAGAAGGAAATATTTCTTGGGGCACTCAGACATATGGAACAACTGGTAACAAACAATGTAACCATACATTTTACAATGGCAGTTTACAATACATAATCTAATGAACACTGCTCAATGACAGGAGTCCTAACCACAGAGGAGAATGTTTTCCATTTATATCTGGAAACAGAGCTATCACTCTGTCATACAGTACACACTTTTATTTTTTGTTGTCCTAGGCTACCTGGCTAAAATGCTTGCTCGCTAGCCTAACTTCCATTCATGGGCAACGTTAGCTAGTTAACATTAGCCTTCTACATCTTGCTACATATTGAACTTCCATCCTCTCAGGCCAGCGGCACAACAATGTAAGAATTAATGGTTGGATCAGAATCACCATTATAATCATTGGCCAGTATGAAGAATTAAGTAAAACCACAAGTCCAAATCCCATCTCCATCCATGGCTAATTTAGGAAAGGGACAATTTTAGCTAGCTAGCCACCAGAGGACAACAACACAACGAGATGCAACAATTCATGTTTTCCTGTCAATTATGTATTCTCTCAATGGAATTTGATAGGAGTGAGGCCAAAATCCAAGCTGGCTTCCCTTTACACTTTTTTCGGTGCGCCAGGACCATTCACAGTAGAGCTCGGTCAGTTTATTTAAAAGCTGATTGGCACATTTAAAAAAACAAATGAAAAAAATATCCAAGGAGGACAAATGCCCGCTGGCTTCCCTTGACTTCAACGCAAATGTCATACTCGTTTGGACCAGACAGCATAAGATAGATGGCCTATGCATAGAGAGTCAGAGAGACGCTGTTTCGCTTGCTCATATGCTTTCTCCTGTGAGATACATTCAGCCTCTTGCAAATTTAAGGAAAATCATGAAACATAGAGAGATGAAAGATAAATTATTAAAGGTTTTTTAATTTTTTTATTGGTACATTTTTTGGGGGACGCTTGGCTTCCCTTGGCATCCATGAATACACGCCACTGTAAATGTTTAAACGCTGTGTTATTTGAGTTGTTTAATTACATGTATTTTTTTGGTCTATGCTGATTAATTTAAGAATGTAATTCAATGTATTATAAGTGTAGGCCCTAATAGCCTACTGAGATTTTGGAGAGATAATGTCCACCTTGGTCTGACCCAATCCAGGTAGGAGGGTTACCAACCGGTCTTTATGCCAGTCTGTTTCAGCCTTTTGGGTCGGGACTATTACCTGCCTGTCTGTCAACCATATTATGCTATACGAGATGCTTGTCTGTCAGCCATGGTGTTCTATATGAGATGCTTGTCTGTCAGCCATGGTGTTCTATACGAGATGCTTGTCTGTCAGCCACTGTGTTCTATATGAGATGCTTGTCTGTCAGCCATGGTGTTCTATATGAGATGCTTGTCTGTCAGCCACTGTGTTCTATACGAGATGCTTGTCTGTCAGCCATGGTGTTCTATATGAGATGCTTGTCTGTCAGCCACGGTGTTCTATACGAGATGCTTGTCTGTCAGCCATGGTGTTCTATATGAGATGCTTGTCTGTCAGCCACAGTGTTCTTTACGAGATGCTTGTCTGTCAGCCACTGTGTTCTATACGAGATGCTTGTCTGTCAGCCATGGTGTTCTATATGAGATGCTTGTCTGTTAGCCACGGTGTTCTGTACGAGATGCTTGTCTGTCAGCCATGGTGTTCTATACGAGATGCTTGTCTGTCAACCATGGTGTTCTGTACGAGATGCTTGTCTGTCAACCATGGTGTTCTGTACGAGATGCTAGTCTGTCAGCCATGGTGTTCTGTACGAGATGCTAGTCTGTCAGCCATGGTGTTCTGTACGAGATGCTAGTCTGTCAGCCATGGTGTTCTATATGAGATGCTTGTCTGTCAACCATGGTGTTCTGTACGAGATGCTTGTCTGTCAACCATGGTGTTCTGTACGAGATGCTTGTTGTGAGGCATTGTTTAAAGTAATGGACTGTAGTAGAACTACACTGTGAAGTGTTTGCTAAAAGCAGTTTATTCTAGCCATTCTTATTTTTGTGGATCTATTTGTAAAATATCAAATCGACTAGCTACCACTGTCACTTCACCTTTTTTCTAAATACAAGAATGAAAGACTGTTGTCCAGCACCTTCCTGCCATCTTCTTTAGCCATGAGACATGTTACTTTATTCTAAGGGATAACTTATATAACTTAATATAAAAGTATAAAAATATATATCTATATAATAATTATGCCCCCCCCCCCCCCCCCACACTGCTAATACCATAGTTGCGCCCCTGGTTGTAGGTACATGTAGAAAGATACAGTATATCCCATTCCAGATACCAGTCCGGGTCTTTAAAATGTCCGTAAGGGGGCAGACATAGGTAGGAGGTAGGAGCTGGATTGGCTACAGAAACGTGGTAAGGATCCCACACTGTCTCCAGAGCAAGCAATATAATGCATGCGATGAACGGAGTTGGTGTTGGATGGTAGTGAACTATATAATGATACAGCTCTGGACGCAACTCTTCTAACGAATCCAATTATCTAAATATGAACTGCACAGTGGGGAAGCTCATCCATGTAACTTGTTTTAGCGAATGTGTAATAACAAACCTATTTACGGAATCTACTTTATTTTCTGTAGGTTTTCTCCCTCTATTCTAGCTGTTTTGATAACTAGAGGGCGGTGGTATTCGCTGTGCGTGCACGGAGCTGCGCGAGTCAGTGCTTTGACTCAAGTCCTGGGACCCCTGAACCCATTGGTTTCCCCCCATATTCCTTCTCTTTCTACATTATCCGCTGAACTGCTCGTTATTATAACGGACAACAACCACCTCGACTGCATCTGGACAACAACTGCTATTTTAAAAACAGTGTGTTTCATCAGCAAGGAGTTTGTTTTACTCTGCCTATAATGGGGAAAAGTGGACATTCCGTGAAAACTGGAATAGGATATGCGGGGTACTTACTGCGAATGTGCACCACACCTGGACTCGTTCTTCTGGTCCTCGTAAACATTGGAATCGCACAAGGTAAGACCACCCATTACTGTCCTTTCAACACGAGTAGGCTACTGTCTTGACTGTAGCAGCGATTTGAATGATCAATGCTCAGTCGACATGAATTGTCGCATCCAGTATTATACTATAGGCTACAGTCATTTGGCCTATGACACTTGCATTAGATTTCTTTCGCACAACATAATGTTACACAATTGAAAGTTCCCTCTCACTTATCACGAGATAAATACATATCGCGTGCAACTCCAGACTTGAAAGGACAAAGATTGAGGATTGCACACTTGCGAGGTAAATTATGAAATCTAAAAAAGCCGATGATGCTCATGAATTGTAAAGCCAATTTATTTGGTTAACTAGGCTATAATTCTCTCAGGTTTATTTCGTAATAGAGTCCAACTGTGTAATGTGCTGTGCAATAGCCTACACCTATACGTGCGTATTGGGATATATGAGCCGCTTCTGAAGAAAGCTTGCGCGTGTGCGTTTACCCCACATTATGTTGAGCTAATCGTAGACATTCATTTATTATGGTGTAAATGCATCAGTTAGCAACAAGACATTACATTATCTAACAAGAAGCTTTGTTGATATATTTTGTGAAGAAGATATAGACAGGCCTACAATTTTTTCACATAGACGTTTCACAGAGGCGAGTTTGGACGGAACTTTCAGAATTCTAGAACGGAGGGAATCAATGTCACCTATCAATTCAAAACCTCAACAAAAACATTGGCTAAATATGCCTCTTTATCAATTCACGACACAATTTAAAATGTTGCGTTATGGTGAATAAGCTATTGAATTAATGTCGTGATCTCGATAATGGAAACCATGGCAAAATAATGTGAGCGTGCAGCAATAGCAATACCAACCTAATAGCCGAATAATAATGAAAATAATAATAATAATAATAATAATAATAATAATAATAATAGTAGTAGTAGTGACTAGTGATCAAAAGCTAAGACTTTTCATGAGTGTTGTTATTATCAACGCTTGGTTTCAAGTCGGTTACTCTTATTATATTAGCTATCATGTTTAATAATTTGCCCGACTGGTGTCTAATTGAACACAAAGTTCAATACAACTAGCATTCTGAAGAATCCTGCAAATGTGGCCCAGCACAATATGCATACACTATGTCGCTGAACAACATTTGGCTGCCTAAGTTAAACTTGTTCAATGTACTCCAAGTATGATAACTTGTGAGTTTCTAATATTTATATAATAATAATAATAAATAATAATAATAATCATTATAATAATAATTAGAATGTAATACTAATAATACTTTGTGTGTCCTAAAGCGATATTCCTCATACTATCACAAATTAATACCTTGCTTATTATCTGTACAGTCTGAGTCTACAATACAACATTTTTTATTTTTATTTAATAGACAAGAGCTGTGAAAATAAATTAGTTAACTAAATTCACTTAAAGTTCACTTAAAGGAAAATAAGCTTACTCCGTGGCATTCTGGCATGACTGTAGTATTTATTTGGTAAATCAATGTGCCATGTAGTTGTTCCTGTTTTGTATTGCTGTGCAGTGTCTTTCTATCCCCCATTGGACTGCATTGCTAACATCCGCAGCCTTGGTTTTGAGAAACACTATTTGATAGTGTTGTTGTGAAACTGTATTTTCTATCACCTGTGAGTATTCTCTTCCGTAGCTACACATTTATTTTATTCCTCTTTCCTTAATAGGGCTTTGACTTTAACTTCAATTTAGAAAAGTAATTTCGTGCTCATCCTTCCATAACAGAAACTTTCACCATGCTTGATAAGTCAGTTTAAAGTCACATTAATAGTTGTGTTATTGAACCAGAACACCAACAAGTAGATTTGGCCAAACTCCCGCTAATTGGCTTGTGTATATAGGCCTAATCGAGTCAGATCGATACTGTGTACCTAAGCCCTCTATCCTTCCTGTTGGCTGTGGGCTGTGGTCATTAAAAAACAGAGACGCACAGGACGACGCAGTCAGTGGAATGTTATTTAAGGATGTAAGTGGCAGCCATTTCCACGCTGCACTGAGAAAGGGCGTAAAACCCCTTGGCCTATTAAAAATCCATTAGCTAAACCCACTCTCAATAACGGCTGATTGTGTGTGAAACAAACAGGTTTAAAAAGCCTCCCTCGATGACGTGTTGACAGGGTGTGCATTCCAGACTGGCCAGGTGATGGGGCTGCTCGCTTCTGCAGCGGCGCTCAGCCAAGGCTACACAATACCACATTTTACAGGTAATCATAGAGCTATGAAACTGATGGCGGGAGGCAAGTGAGTTCCGCTAGAGTCTGGCTCCACGGACCACGGTTCGAAATCTCTGTCGGCCATTACGGACGCTCCCAGAGGGCCCCGTAGCCAACTGTGGGGACAGCTGTGTCTTGTCTGCTCCAGACTGGGTTCTGTGATTGGCCGTGGAGTCCCGCTTTTTACAGCCTCACTGACTGCCATTGAGTCGGAGCTGCCACTGAACTCTCTGGGTGTTCTCAGCTTTGTTCCGTCTTGGACTTAACAATGACAGAGCTTTGACTCAGTAGCAGTGACTTGACAATGACAGAGCTTTGACTCAGTAGCTGTGACTTGACAATGACAGAGCTCTGACTCAGTAGCAGTGACTTGACAATGACAGAGCTTTGACTCAGTAGCTGTGACTTGACAATGACAGAGCTCTGACTCAGTAGCAGTGACTTGACAATGACAGAGCTTTGACTCAGTAGCTGTGACTTGACAATGACAGAGCTCTGACTCAGTAGCAGTGACTTGACAATGACAGAGCTCTGACTCAGTAGCTGTGACTTGACAATGACAGAGCTCTGACTCAGTAGCTATGACTTTACTTATTTGCGTCTGACCATGGACTATCTTGAAAGACAGTCTTTGTATTGAGGCCTTGGAATGAAATGTGATGGCAGACTTTCTTTCCCCCGCCTTTGTTTCACCGCTGCCTACTTTTCTATTCATACTCATATAGTATGAAGTTTATGTATATCTGGAGGTGCTTACTAGCGAGATGGGCCTGAAGCTAGTAATTCAGAAATTACATGTTTTGACAAAAACACTGAAGCATTTTCCTAACTCAAAGAGGATGATGCTTTTGTATTCTAGTCCTATGTTGGTTTTCACAGAGATGTTGAGAGACTAAGCAGCACCAACACCATCCAAAGTATCCACAGGGGAAAGCCTGGGTTAGAACAGAAGACAGATGTGCACACACACACACACACACACACACACACACACACACACACACACACACACACACACACACACACACACACACACACACACACACACACACACACACACACACACACACACACACACACACACACACACTGCCTTCCATCCTGTCTTGAATTGTAAATGTGGAATAAAGACAGAGAACGAGCTGATTCTCATTAGCTCTCTAATAGTATTATAGTCTACTCTCTGATAGTATTACTGTCTACTTTCTGATAGTATTACTGTGTACTCTAAAAGGATTACAGTCTACTTTCTGATAGTATTGCAGTCTACTCTCTGATAGTATTACAGTCTACTCTCTGATAGTATTACTGTGTACTCTCTGATAGTATTACTGTCTACTTTCTGATAGTATTACTGTGTACTCTGATAGGATTACAGTCTACTTTCTGATAGTATTACAGTCTACTCTCTGATAGTATTACAGTCTACTCTCTGATAGTATTACTGTGTACTCTCTGATAGTATTACTGTCTACTCTTTGATAGTATTACTGTGTACTCTGATAATATTACTGTGTACTCTTATAGTATTACAGTGTACTCTCTGATAAATTACTGTGTACTCTGATAGTATTACTGTGTGCTCTCTGATAGTATTACTGTGTACTCTGATATTATTACTGCATGCTCTCTGATAGTATTACTGTGTACTCTGATATTATTACTGTGTACTCTCTGATAGTATTACTGTGTGCTCATATTATTACTGTGTGCTCTCTGATAGTATTACTGTGTACTCTGATATTATTACTGTGTGCTCTCTGATAGTATTACTGTGTGCTCTGATATTATTACTGTGTACTCTCTGATAGTATTACTGTGTGCTCTGATATTATTACTGTGTACTCTCTGATAGTATTACTGTGTGCTCTGATATTATTACTGTGTGCTCTCTGATAGTATTACTGTGTAATCATTCCTGCTTGAGGTTCATGGAAAGACTACTGTGATGCATTTTTCATGGACTGTGGAACTCCTGCCCTCATTTAGGAGCTCATTCTAGAGTTCTTGGCCCGAAGGTACTAATGGAGTATACTCAAAATCATGCTCTTTCATTTGCACAATGGCTATTTTTGACTCACTGAATAGACACACTTGTTTCGACCATCACTTGTCCTTCCCGTTTGTTCATAGTCTCATTTTCCTCCCTTGTCTCTACCTACTCCCTTACCTTGTCTCCTTTCTTCCAGTAGCATATGAATGTGAGTGGTTTCTTCCAGTAGCATATGAATGTGAGTGGTTTCTTCCAGTAGCATATGAATGTGAGTGGTGTCTTTAAGGAATCACTTGCGCTGACAGACATGACATCTACTCGGGACTGTGGAATGCCAGTGAAGTGTTGCTACTTTTGCCTAGCTCAGCTAATGGACTGCTAATAGAAGGAGACTTTTCCCAGTGATGCTCCCTCCATAGTTAGTGTGACAGTCTCTCTCTCTCTCTCTCTCTCTCTCTCTCTCTCTCTCTCTCTCTCTCTCTCTCTCTCTCTCTCTCTCTCTCTCTCTCTCTCTCTCTCTCTCTCTCTCTCTCTCTCTCTCTCTCTCTCTCTCTCTCTCTCTCTCTCTCTCTCTCTCTCTCTCTCTGTGCTCATGAAGATTTATTCCGATTAATTAAACTGTGGTTAAACAGAGGAGTTATTGTTGTGCCTCTGAAAGAACTGGGAGCAGTGGGACACGGAGTCAGTTGGTCACTGTTGCGTGCTGGGCCTCACATGCCATAGAAACAGTAGGCCCATAACTCAGCCTGGCTCTGCCTGCCCTGAGGCGTCACAGAAAGCTAGCTGTGGCTTCAGACTTTAGGCGGCATTGTGCTCCATGCCAGCTGCGCTTCACGGGAGGCTCTGCACCACCTTGCATTCTCAATCTGATTTCTCCCTCCCTCTCGCCCTCTTTCTCACGTAGGGCACAGCCAAACCAGTGAAACTGGTAACCCAGAGCAACCATGCTACCCATGGAATCAAAGAGAGTTTTTATTTTTTAGTTATGTTTATTTGTTGTGTAGAACACAGAATCCCCTCATCCTGCCCGGGGTATATCCAGATCCATCCATACCTGCTTTCAGTACACCTCTGAGACTGGAGCTTACAGCAGTTTACATCCAAGTCCATGTACTGTACTGCGTCCTCACGGTTCGTCCATACTCTGTCACTGGCTGAAGCAGTTGGCTTCAATCTGTCGACACAAAGCGGGGAAAAAAAGAGAGAGGGTCTAACCAACGGCTGCAGGAAAGACAACAAACATTCCCAGCATGCTTAGCTGGGAGGGCTCCCACGGTCTGGAGGCCCAACAGACAGGCCGGCAGACAGACAGACAGACAGACAGACAGACAGACAGACAGACAGACAGACAGACAGACAGACAGACAGACAGACAGACAGACAGACACAGAGATAGAGATGAGACTATGAACAAATGGGAAGGACAAGTGATGGGCAGACAGACAGACAACAGACAGACAGACAGACAGGCAGGCAGACAGGCAGGCAGGCAGGCAGGCAGGCAGGCAGGCAGGCAGGCAGGCAGGCAGGCAGGCAGGCAGGCAGGCAGGCAGGCAGGCAGACAGACAGGTAGACAGGTAGACAGGCAGAAAGACAGACTGGAAGCCAGGCAGACAAACAGGCAGGCTGGCAGTGCCGATGGAGCTAGGGATCAGATGGGGAGAGAAGTGGGCTGCTGAAGTGGGCTCTCTGTCACTCTGAATGTGTAATTCTGCCGGAGAGAAAAGGACAATTGTGACGAGGGTGCCACGGGCACTTTTGTTTCCTGCATGTTTATTGTGTTATTGTCCTCTTGGGAGTAAGAGGAATAAATACGCAGGGGAAGGTGTTTTTCTTGTGTTGAATTCGACGTTCACTCTCCTTTCAGGCAGACAAAGCTTGAGTGTAAAGCGGTGAAAGCTCCTCTGAATGTTCACAGGGGATCGGGAGAAGCAGAGGAGTGTCCCTCCCTCGTGAGCTGGCTGGCAGACCACTGTGTAGGAGCCGGCTGAAGGATTAGGCTTGGTTTTCCTCCACAGCTTTCTTTTCCCCTCCCCTCGCTCTTCTCCACAGTAGCTTTTTCCCCTCCCCTCGCTCTTCTCCACAGTAGCTTTTTCCCCTCCCCTCGCTCTTCTCCACAGTAGCTTTTTCCCCTCCCCTCGCTCTTCTCCACAGTAGCTTTTTCCCCTCCCCTCGCTCTTCTCCACAGTAGCTTTTTCCCCTCCCCTCGCTCTTCTCCACAGTAGCTCTTTTTTTGTTTCTCTGCCAAGGATGTCTGGTAATCTTCATGGTTGATCAGACCGTCTGCATATGTACAATTTGAGACTATAATGACTGTAATCATTGTTGTAACTTTGTACCTCCTCTGCTTACATTTCAGCCCCCAAAAGATTGTAGCCGCTAAGAAATCACACAGAGTAGGACTGGGAGCATAATGAGTATGTTGTAACAATCCTTAAAAGAGTAGGGATTTTGAGCTTGTGCCGTAAAAAGGTTTAGCTGCCGCTGTAGACAGTACACACACACACACACACACACACACACACACACACACACACACACACACACACACACACACACACACACACACACACACACACACACACACACACACACACACACACACACACACACACACACACACACACACACAACCACACACACACACACACACACACAAAGGTACAACTCCCAAATGGTGCAGTGTTCTGAGACACTGCATCTCAGTGCTAGAGGTGTCAATACAGAAAACCTGGTTCGAATCCAGGCTGTATCACAACCGGCCGAGATTGGGAGTCCCATAGGGCGGCGCACAATTGGCCCAGCGTCATCCGAGTTTGGCCGGTGTAGGCCGTCGTTGTAAATTAGAATTTGTCCTTAACTGACCTGCCTAGTTAAATAAAAATGAACAACAACAACACGGGCACAGTTGCAGAGGACCACTGATTATAATAACAAATTCTATTTATTTTGCTGGTGACATCATTTTGTGTACAAGCAATTTGCGTTGATTCATTTGAAGGCGGTATTCTCTGTGATGATGGATATAAACAGGACTTTAAGGCGGTATTCTCTGTGATGATGGATATATTCTCTCTGATGTTGGATATATTCTCTGTGATGATGGATATATTCTCTGTGATGGTGGATATATTCTCTGTGATGGTGGATATATTCTCTGTGATGGTGGATATATTCTCTGTGATGGTGGATATATTCTCTGTGATGGTGGATATATTTTCTGTGATGATGGATATATTCTCTGTGATGGTGGATATATTCTCTGTGATGTTGGATATATTCTCTGTGATGGTGGATATATTCTCTGTGAGAATATATTCTCTGTGATGGTGGATATATTCTCTGTGATGTTGGATATATTCTCTGTGATGGTGGATATATTCTCTGGGATGGTGGATATATTCTCTGTGATGTTGGATATATTCTCTGTGATGGTGGATATATTCTCTGTGATGTTGGATATATTCTCTGTGATGGTGGATATATTCTCTGTGATGATGGATATATTCTCTGTGATGGTCGATATAAACAGGACTTTGCTGAGGCTGCATGTTTCCTTCTTCACTCACAAATTACCGGAGATGGTTCCAGAAGAAAAATCACATAGTTATTTCCTGTATTACCCAGAGTGGTAATAGCAGTGGTATCTGTTTCCTACCAGTGCAGTTAAAATAATGACTCTGCTGAAGATAGTTGCTAGTTGCCATATTTTCTTCGCCTCCAAATGAGGAGGAGAGAGAGAGAGAGAGAGAGAGGAGAGAGAGAGAGAGAGGAAGGGAGGGAGAGAGGGAGAGAGGGAGAGAGAGAGAGAGAGAGGAGAGAGAGAGAGAGAGAGAGGGAGGGAGGGAGGGAGGGAGGGAGGGAGGGAGGGAGGGAGGGAGGGAGAGAGAGAGAGAGAGAGAGAGAGAGAGAGAGAGAGAGAGAGAGAGAGAGAGAGAGAGAGAGAGAGAGACTGTCACACTAACTATGGAGGGAGCATCACTGGGAAAAGTCTCCTTCTATTAGCAGTCCATTAGCTGAGCTAGGCAAAAGTAGCAACACTTCACTGGCATTCCACAGTCCCGAGTAGATGTCATGTCTGTCAGCGCAAGTGATTCCTTAAAGACACCACTCACATTCATATGCTACTGGAAGAAACCACTCACATTCATATGCTACTGGAAGAAACCACTCACATTCATATGCTACTGGAAGAAACCACTCACATTCATATGCTACTGGAAGAAACCACTCACATTCATTTGCTACTGGAAGAAGAGGGGAAGAAAAGGGTTGGTTCTTTTGTGTAGCAGTAGAAAGAGCAGTGAGTCATGTCACGCCTTGGTGCTCTGTACTGCAGGTTTGTTTCTGTGTGTGTGTGCGAGTGTGTGCTAGTGTGTGTATCTGCGTTTGCATGTGTGTTCTGTTAACGCGGATATAATTTGATTGCATATGACTATAACAATAGTGGTGGAGTGGGGGGAGGAGGAAGAGGAGGAGGAGGAGGAAGAGGAGAGGAATAAAAGACAGAGGGAAGGGTTGTAGGTGCAGAATAGGAACCCTTACTTTTCATCTCGTTAGGAAGGTAAACGTGGCGACTCATTTAGCACACACCCATCTAATATTGGGCAGTCTGTGGGTTCATCTTGGACATCTGTCTGAGAAAGACTGTTTTATGTTAGTATTGGGCAGTCTGTGGGTTCATCTTGGACATCTGTCTGAGAAAGACTGTTTTATGTTAGTATTGGGCAGTCTGTGGGTTCATCTTGGACATCTGTCTGAGAAAGACTGTTTTATGTTAGTATTGGGCAGTCTGTGGGTTCATCTTGGACATCTGTCTGAGAAAGACTGTTTTATGTTAATATTGGGCAGTCTGTGGGTTCATCTTGGACATCTGTCTGAGAAAGACTGTTTTATGTTAGTATTGGGCAGTCTGTGGGTTCATCTTGGACATCTGTCTGAGAAAGACTGTTTTATGTTAGTATTGGGCAGTCTGTGGGTTCATCTTGGACATGTGTCTGAGAAAGACTGTTTTATGTTAGTATTGGGCAGTCTGTGGGTTCATCTTGGACATGTGTCTGAGAAAGACTGTTTTATGTCAGTATTGGGCAGTCTGTGGGTTCATCTTGGACATCTGTCTGAGAAAGACTGTTTTATGTTAGTATTGGGCAGTCTGTGGGTTCATCTTGGACATGTGTCTGAGAAAGACTGTTTTATGTTAGTATTGGGCAGTCTGTGGGTTTATCTTGGACATGTGTCTGAGAAAGCCTGTTTTATGTTAATATTGGCCAGTCTGTGGGTTTATCTTGGACATGTGTCTGAGAAAACCTGCTTTTCAAATGGTGCTTTTCTTTGCTGTTCACAGAACTTAGTTACCATTCTTCACATCTCCATGTTCATATGTTCTTGAGAGAAATTCTCAAACCTGTGTCATAAAATATATAACGATTGAAAAAAGAGTGCATCAAAAAAGTTATTTATACTTAGGTATAAAAGACAGTATCAAAAACACCCTCAAACTTTCATAAAGGGACCTCAATGAACCAACAAACTTTATTCCTCCCATCGGTTGTTTCATTGATTCTGTCCTGCACACGGTGCTGTTCTGTGATTCACAGCCACAGCAGCTGTAGGCTTCATCCCAAATGTCAACCTATTCCCCACACAGTGCACTACTTTTCACCAGAACCTTATGAGCCCTGGTCAAAAGTAGTGCACCATTTGAAACACAAGTGTAGTCTCTTACAGTTTTATTGATATTTATGACCTCAGATCAGATTGTGGAATGGGAGCTGTTGCCGTGCAGACACACTGTGCTGATGTGGATGTAGGTCGACTGTCGAGTGGAGAGTTTACACCTCACCTCTGGAGACTCCACGTATAGCCTCTGCCCCCCCCCCCCCCGCAAATCTCCCTCTGTCTTACTTGGTATTTCACATACTCTACAGTCTTGCTTCGGCAAGCCCACTGTAGTCCGGATGACCTCATCGGTCACCTGCTTACCTCATGCTATCATTTAACAAGGACAGTTGAGTACAACTGACTTATGATTTTGATAGCAAACTGTTGTGTTTCCGGATGCTTTTGTATCTCTACAAAGTCCCAAAATGTTAATTCAGTGCCTATGTGCTTTTATCATGTTACTTTGATCCCAATCTCTTCATATCAATGATGGACAATACAACCGCCTGGTTTTACGGTTGCCATGCACACAATTTTAATTCCCAGCAAAAGGTTGAGGCTTATACAGCAAATAGCCTATTTGCCTAAATGATTTATTTATATATTTTTTTTTTACTGTTGTTTGACGTTCCACAGTTGTCATCCAATGACTTGATGAATGTAGTGTGAAACGACACTAGAAGCCAGACGGGAGGAGAGAGGAAGACAGTTTCATAACGGGGTTATTATACCACATGTAAAGGTCATGTAATAGCCGTCTGTCTGACTTTGGAAGCATGAGGTCAATGCTGTTAATTTCTCGTCCACTGCATATCGATCTCGTTTTCCCTCACACTATTCCTCCCCAGAACAACGGATGAAAGCACCGCCTCAAATAACGGAGTGTCCTTCCTGCTCTTTATGGCATTTTAAACGTGGCCAGTTTATTTTCAGAGATTTACAGAGGATTTGCCTGTGTTCTGGTTTGCATTAGGGCCCATTACAATCTTGCCGAGCCAGTCCCTCCCCACGGCTCTGCCTGCAGACAGAGAGACAGACACACTGCAGAGAGAGAGAACGAGAGAGAGAGAGGGAGGGAGGGAGAGAGAAGATAGAATGAAACAGGCTCCAGTCCTCCTCTGTAATTAGCCTGGACTGTTTAGTGGCAGAGCTTCTTCGTTTGGAAGGGGTCGTGCAGCGGAACCATTATCCCGCCGTGCCACTCACTATGGAACACAGGAAGTGACGCTGAGGGCAGCCCTGTTATTACCAGCAGCAGGTGCCTGCCGCGGGATGTACCAGCCATGTTTTTGAAGATGAACTAAAAGAACCTTGCTGTGGGAAAGACAGTCTCAGGAGTCTGAGGAGTCTTCAGGTTGGATCTGAGGAAAGGCTCTCTCCCTTCCTGGGTGAAGAGGGGATTGAACTATGAACGAGGGAGCGAGAACACTTCTGCTGCATTTGATGTTCTCTTTTCTTCCTGCTTTGTGAAATGTCATCCACACCAAAGAAACAAGTTTCAAAAGACTGAAAAGTAACCCAGACCCAAATTCCACAGAGGTCTCGGCAGCTTCAAATCCTTACATTGTGTTCTGGCATTTGTGTTCCCCGCTCCAGGCTTCTGCTGCCTGCCCCTCGGTCTGTTTCGTAATGAGGGCTGGCTGGAACTTGGCTCCTGGTTAAGGGACAATGAAATCCAACATGAGCATCAGTGTCTGAGTCAGTTCATTATTCAGTCAGTCAGCCTGCGAGACCATAGCCAAGACAAACAGACCTAAGACAGTCTGCATCCAGACCCATGAGGACACTAGGCCAGAATAAACAGACCCATGAGGACACTAGGCCAGAATAAACAGCGGACTGACTGACTGACTGGTCTGCTCCCGTTATCTCTCTGTCATTATTCGACTGGTGGCCATGGCCTCCACAAGTGTGGCCAATGCACAACCTCATTCCGCATCATTAGACACAATCCAGTTCTGATTTGGTATGAGTGTTGTTTTGAGGTCTACATGAAAAGAGTCTGTCTACATGAAAAGAGTATGTCTACATGAAAAGAGTCTGTCTACATGAAAAGAGTCTGCCTACATGAAAAGAGTCTGTCTACATGAAAAGAGTCTGACTACATGAAAAGAGTCTGTCTACATGAAAAGAGTCTGATTACATGAAAAGAGTCTGACTACATGAAAAGAGTATGCCTACATGAAAAGAGTCTGTCTACATGAAAGAGTCTGCCTACACGAAAAGAGTATGCCTACATGAAAAGAGTCTGACTACATGAAAAGAGTCTGACTACATGAAAAGAGTCTGACTACACGAAAAGAGTCTGCCTACACGAAAAGAGTCTGCCTACATGAAAAGAGTCTGACTACAAGAAAAGAGTATGCCTACATGAAAAGAGTATGCCTACATGAAAAGAGTATGCCTACATGAAAAGAGTCTGACTACATGAATAGAGTCTGCCTACATGAAAAGAGTATGCCTACATGAAAAGAGTATGCTCATTACTTAAAATCCCAGGCTTTGATGGTCAGGATTGGTTTCATTGTGTCTCTCTATAGGTGCTCCTGGCGTCAACATTGTCGGTAATGAGTATCCTGTGTTAACACAAATACTTTTTGGTAACCACGACAAAAGCCTTCAGAAGCATTCCTCCAGTTCGGTCATCTGTGTGCCATGGCTCTTCAGCCAAGGGTTGTGGGTTCAATTCTCACTGGGGCCACCCATAAGTAAAATGTATGCATGCATGACTGTAAGTCGCTTTGGATAAAAGCATCTGCCAAATGGCTCATATATTTCACCCAATGAAAGGAAGAATAGTGATTGATACAATTTGAACAAGTGAACTAAGGAATGAAACAACAGAGGCCATTTTGTAAAGTGACTGAGACTCAAACCCACTACAGCTCGTATTTGAACTTAAATCGAATGCTTAACCTAATCGCCTCAAGATACAAAACAAGACCCAAAAATGGTGCCAAGACAAAACCGTTGGACAATCTCAACTTGAGACCCAACCAGTCATTTGTCTTTGAGAAATCTATGATAGGAGATGGATTGTTTCCTGCCTTTATCCCCAGATCCCGTAAAGTGGACATTTAATCTGGCCATTCCTGGTAGCTAGCTGCTGAGTGTCACTGCTGCCACGGTGGCCTGGCTGTTGATGTTCAGTGTTGCTACTGCATATTTCCCACTAGTTTGCATAAGCATTAACCAGATTGTATGAGCAAGCATACAATGTTATGAAGCATATCATTAACACAAGGCGTTATGGTACCGCAGCGTTTTATATCCAACGTTTTCACTGCAGCCATTCACAATGTGTATTTGTTTTTTCATGCATGCATGGGCATATAATTATTATGTGACAGACGGATACTAATGGTTTATGAATGAGTGCAGCAGACCACCCAAAGTGATGCATATTACCACACATATCTGGTTGTAGTATGGCACCCCCTCCTATTGCTGCTACCTTCATTTGAAGTGGTCTCATTGAAAGTTACTGTAGCGAGGTCATGCTTTCTCTTAGTCTGACTGAGCTGATTGCCAATACCTTCGGGTTCTTCTGTTTCTAGACTCAGCACTTTGATTCTCCGGCAGTCAAGTCCAGAGGCTATGTCCCTCGGGGCTCGGCAAGCAGAAACATGCTCCTCTGCGTTTAATTGGGACACCCCGTACAGGGGCCAATTTGATATAATCCGACATGAGCATCCTTGTAAATATTGATAATGGTATTAAGCTTGTGGAGGGGTTTTAGTTAAGCAATAAGGTATGAGAACCCGGGGATTATCGTGTGAATAACTAAGGGCTGTTCTAAGGCTGTTCTTAGGCCAGAGGAATGAGCCCTTAGGAGGGTGTTATTCATGATAATTCCCGTGTTCGAGGGTCTTATTGCTTTTTTAAAACGGTTACCAACATATTTCTTTTTAAGATTAATGACATGCTTTTATTAAAAAAATGTTATTTTAATGAGTCAATTTGTTTTATTTCATCCTTCTTCCAGACAATATAGTCGGGCCAGTTGTTAGTTTTGAGGTTCTGAAGTTGCTAGCCTGCCGAGCTGGTCGTCCATTCTAAATGTTCTCTTTAAACACAGAAGGTTGCCATGCAGGCTAGCTACTTCTCCTTTGCTAGCTAGCCAGCTAAAGCTAACACACAATCACATCAAGGAGCTGAAATGACAGCAAACTATGTGCATTTTGATTGTTTTACCATTGCCGTTTATTTTGATGTATCCATTATAATGATACTGATAAATGCATTTTTTTCCAGGGGAAGAGCATGGCGCTTGAAATGCCAAGGTTGTGGGTTTGATTCCCATGGGGGACCAGTAAGCAAATGTATGCACTCACTACTGTAAGTCGCTCTGGATAAGAGCATCTGCTAAATGTAAAAAATGTTTTTAGAAATTGCCTGGCTGGGCTGTGGGACAGTTTATGTGCGTTGATCATCCAAATGGAACTGTCAACAGGCATTAGCCAGGGATTGTAGTGAATAACTCCCTGCTATCAACCAACCAGGATCCAAACAACTTGTTTTATAATGTACTGTACAGTACCTGCTGGTGTCTTTTATAGTGTAGGACACAGACACCAATGTACTGTACCTCTTTTCACAGTCTGCCATAGGAAAAGAGAATGACAATGACACGTAGTTAGGCTGGTGAGATCCGTACAGTGTTTTCTAAAACCTCAACTGATTTCATGTTGTGGCCTTGACCGTGTAAAAGGCAATGAGGGTAATGGGTTTATTGTATTCAGTGATGGGGATAACCTGAAGCCTATAGCGGGCTTTGATTCATAAAATATTGGAACATAATATATCGGAAGGTCCGCATGCATCTGTTCCTGTTGGCTGTGCCTCTGTTTATTGCCTTCTCCTCTGAACAGATGGAAAATGTTATGATCAAAATAAGCCTGTTTAGGTTGCTGGCTAAGGAGAAGGACTGTTGTCATCGATAGAGAATTCCTGCCTTGATACAGGCAACAGATTATTATTGCAACAGACAGATGTGGGATGCATGAGTATTGCTATGCACGGGCATTATGATAAAAACATTAAATATTTAACCTTTATTTAACTAGGCAAGTTAGTTAAGAACAAATTCTTATTTACAATGACGGCCTACACTGGTCAAACTCGGACGAGGCCAATTGTGCGCCAACTTATGGTACTCACAATCACAGCATGTTGTGATACAGCCTGGATTCAAACCAGGGTGTCTGTAGTGACGCCTCTAGCACTGAGATACAGTGCCTTAGACCGCTGCGCCACATGGGAGTCCGGCATGCTGGTTATGTAACGGTTTAGGCCCTTATTGAGGAGCTTCTCTATGTGTTATAGATTCAGAACATCTCTGTGTATTGATGTCACAGTCACAATGTGTACTTGACACATCTCAGATGGATGAGATGAATGGGAGGAAATGATGCAATTTGAACTCTCATTTTCCCATTCAGGGAGGAAATGGACGGGTCTGGCAGAAATAGATAGGAGAGAGAGACATGCCTCCTTTTCCACGAGGCCCTCCATAACAAATGTGTCCCTAGTTTGTTACAGGAAACAAGGGGGAATCTAATCAGGGCGGCACCAGTGGGACTTGTTTAATGATTACCTCACAAGTCACAATGTCCTCCTCAGATTCTATCTGTGTTTTTGTTCTGTACGACGCTAGTTAGCTGTTTCAAACCATAATAGGCATTAGTTAAATGTAATTTGTCTGTTTATTCGGGGATGATGATGTCAGAGGGTTCTAAAAACATAGCTCAACAGATGGTAAATATGAACTGAAAAGTAGACACATTTATCAGCCATAGACATGATTTGTGCTGCCTCCTCCATCACTGTGCAGACTTCAATGAAAACAAAAGCAATCTTTGGAGGAAATAATAGGAACAACGCACCCAATATTTATGATGTGGGTGATATTCATGACGTGGGTGATATTTATGACGTGGGTGATATTCATGACGTGGGTGATATTCATGACGTGGGTGATATTTATGATGTGGGTGATATTTATGACGTGGGTGATATTTATGATGTGGGTGATATTCATAATGTGGATGATATTTATGATGTGGGTGATATTTATGACGTGAGGGATATTTATGACCTGGATGATATTTATGATGTGGGAGAAATGTATGACGTGGCCCGTGGGTGATAATTATGCGGGTGATCATTATGACATGGGTGATATTTATTATGTGGGTGATCAGTATGACCACATGATATTTATGACGCAGTTGATATTTATGATGTGGGTGATAATTGTGACACAGGTGATATTTATGACGCAGGTGATATTTTTGATGTGGGTGGTATTTATGATGTGGGTGGTATTTAATAATTTCAAGGGAATCTAGCAATGGTTATTAAGTAAACATGGCACTAAAACCAGTGGAGAGGTTGTAGGCCTGTGTGTTGTTCTGTTTGTCCAGTTTTGGGCTGCAATTTAACTATATCCAGGATGTGGTAACAAGTGACCTGATTATATCCGTTCATTTGAAACAAGGAACAGCATAACCTTTTCACATGTTAGTTTTCGTCCCCTGTGGGAAAAAATGGGAAATCGTGAAGATATTGCCCAAAGTGTTTCCTTTTTTGGAGAGGGGGCATTTTTTTAAAGGCTAAGGTATAAAGGCTAAGAAATGTCCTTCTATCTATCTATCTATCTATCTATCTATCTATCTATCTATCTATCTATCTATCTATCTATCTATCTATCTATCTATCTATCTATCTATCTATCTATCTATCTATCTATCTATCTATCTATCTATCTATCTATCTATCTATCTATCTATCTATCTATCTATCTATCTATCTATCTATCTATCTATCTATCTATCTATCTATCTAAATGAAAGTGCTTGTTCTAGAATAAATAAGTCAACCTCCCCCTAAATAACATAAACTCTAAACGAGGACCAGACCCATAATTCCAACCTGTTAAAGTGTAATGAAAGTCATCACTGTAAACCGATACAGCAGCGCTGCTGCCACTGCACAGCAGAATATATGACACATGACCAGGAAACAAACTAGGCGACGAAACGTAAGAATTCCTGAGGTTTGAGGCAGAAACAGGGTAAGCTGATCTCCAGGGCAGGAGTCTCTTCTGATGAAGGTCGAACCACAGAACAACTGTCCACATTCATTTAATTCATGAATCCAGTTAACCATTGACTACTGCTCGTGAAGCATGTTTTCTTAGCATAAATCATAACCCCCTTGGTGGTTTCTAGAGGTTTTAATTGCCCCCATTCATCTGCACTCCCCCCAAACAAAAGTGTAGTTGTTTTATTTTAGACACTTTTATCCAGGAGCAATTAGGGTTAAGTGTCTTGCTCAAGAGCACATTGACAGATTTTCACCTAGCTGGCTCAGGGATTCAAACCAGCGATCTTTCGGTTACTGGCCCAATGCTCTTAATCGCTCTTAACCGCTTGGCTACCTGCCGCCCTACATTACTCCAACACTCTTAGGAAAAAAGGTGCTATCTAGAACCTTAAACTGTTCTTCGGCTGTCCCCATAGGAGAACCCTTTGAAGAACCCTTTTTGGATGCAGGTAGAACTCTTTTAGCTCCAGATAGAACACTTTTGGGTTACCCTTTTGCTATGGGGACACCTGAAGAACCCTTTTGCAAAAAAAAAAGACTATTTTTATTGTATTTTCCATTGGAAAAATGGTTGTGTCTGCAAATATCTAAACATTATTTAACACACTGCTCATAATATTTGTTTAATATAACCATTAAATTATATTTTCATTAATAAGAATATTAATTGTTTAGTCAAATGTATGAATCTTGGAGATAGCACTGGGACGGGAAGCTAAGCCTGTTTCTTAGTATTGCATTGCAACAGAGTCAATGAGTTTGAGAGAGAGCAACTGTCTTAGAAGTGGACCGATCCATAGTCCACCTCTATGTCGTCTATCATTGAGAGCCCTCAGCCAGATGGTAGGTAGGTTGTGGTGGGAGTGGAAGTAGGATGGCCACAGAGCCGTAAGACATGGACATGGCTAGTGTTGGACATAGCAGAGGGGGAAACTCAGGGATCGTATGGCTGATTTATGCCCTTGAAGGAGAAGGCATGCTGGTGTCTGGCCCGCTCGACCATCCTGTCTCTCTGATGCACATGCCAGGCGCGCTCATCACTTCTGACTGAAGGCTCCCACCCCCCTGTCACCAAAGGCAGCCCAATGAAGACATAACCCTTTCAGACATACACACTGAAGCCCAATACTCCAGAGACATGCACATATGGAGCCATAAAAGACTAGAGGACCAGAGTTGGATGCTTGCGACAAGCTAGATTTACATCTACCAGATGCAGGAACGACAGTCCCATGCTCACAATACCTCAGTTTTTCCTCACACGGCCAACACACAATGTATGCCGGTTTGATGAATGGTCAGCCAAGGCGTGCATAAGTATACTATGTCAGGTGATATTTTTCTTCTGGAAAATTGGATAGAAAGTCATCTCACGTCTGGTAGTTCTACAGTTTGAATGAATGATTCTGTGTTTCTAAACGGTATATGAATGCCACTGATTTCATGTGACGTGGTGTATATTTTTGTTTCCGAAATATGAACATCAGTTCTACTTACTGAGATATGAACATCAGTTCTACTTACTGAGGTATGAACATCCGTTCTACTTACTGAGATATGAACATCAGTTCTACTTACTGAGGTATGAACATCCGTTCTACTTACTGAGATATGAACATCAGTTCTACTTACTGAGATATGAACATCCGTTCTACTTACTGAGATATGAACATCAGTTCTACTTACTGAGATATGAACATCAGTTCTACTTACTGAGGTATGAACATCCGTTCTACTACTGAGATATGCTTATTATGCTCATATCTAAACCATTGGAAGCTTGGCATTCTTTCTGAGAATCTTAGCTCATCTGAAAGTTGCCAAAGCAAACAGTAGTTAGCCCAGACAGACAGACATCCCCCGGATAAGTTATAGAATGTTGGTTTGTAGAATAAGTATTTAATTGAGAACAATTACAACATTGCTACTACTACTATTACCACCACCACTGGAAACTCTGTCTAAGGGTGTGAAATAGGGATCCTTCTCTACCTGCAACCCTAACCCCTTTCTATATCTCACTGTGTTATGGAGGAGGACCATGGGGGGGAGATATCCTGATGCACCTCTGTGTAGCCTACGGCTGTATCCCAAATGGCACCCTATTCCCTGTATAGTGCACAAATTTTGACCAGATCCTTGGTAATACACTTTACGGCAGGGGTCGGCAACAGGCGACCCCCCCACCCCACAAAGTTTTTGTTGATAAAAAAATATTAAAACCACCCTGAATTAAGATACAAATTTGTTTGATTTAGGAAATCTGTTCTGAAGTATTCCCACGAATAAAAAAAGAGACATATGTGATGGTGTCTCAGTGTCATCAAGGTTGGAATTATTGTTATTCTCAAATACAATCTCTTTTAGGCTTAATGGTCGTCATTTTGCAGTGTACAATATTTTATTTTAATGTTCAGGCCCCCCGGCCTTCCACTTTGACAAATATCATCTTAAGGTTGAATCTAGTCGCCTACCCTTGCAATAGGAAATAGGGTGCCATTTGGGACGCATCCTACCTCTCAAATAGTCTTGAATGTAGGCTAATCAAGAAATGTGTAAATACTGGATCTGTCGAGATATGGATCTGTGACCATGTAAAGATTTGAGAACGGTTACCGTTAGGTCCAGTGTGACTAAGCAGTATTTTGCATGGGTGGTGTGGTGGCTGTCAAGATTAGATCTGGGCGGAACGAACGGTAACCTGGTAACAAAGGCCAGATGTAGCATTTTAAAAGAAGCAGAGGGACTCTGATAGGAAAGGGCTTGATTTAAATCACACAGCTACAGTTAGAAGCATAACTAAAAACCGTCACACTGTATCTACCAGCTCCATGATAATGATTTTACTTAATTGATTCCTTGTTACCGTGGTTGTGTTGACCGTACTGATTATTGGAGTGTAACAGTCTTTAGGTGTGTCGATCACTGCACCTGTATATAGCCCTTCTGTAAATAGCCCACACTACTACCTCATCCCCATATTTATTTTTTGTTTATTTTCACTAATCTTGCACTCCAGTATCTCTATTTGCACATCATAATTTGCACATTTTTCATTCCTGTGTTAATAATGATAATTCTGTAATTTATGTCACCACTATAGTCTATTTATTGTTCTACCTCCTAACCTTACTGCATTTCTGCACTACATTTTGCACTCTGTATATAGATTTTTCTATTGTGTTTTTGACTGTTTGTTTAATGTGTAACTCTGTGTTGTTATTTGTCACACTGCTTTGCTTTGTCTTGGCCAGGTCGCAGTTGCAAATGAGAACTTGTTCTCAACTGACCTACCTGGTTAAATAAAGGTGAAATAAAATAAAATAAAAAATAGGCTGGGAGTGGGCTTGGGGGCTACTGTTGAGGTTACTAAAGTATATTCCTCATTGTACCCTGTCGTCTCTCCGTGGCATGCCTCACTTTACCGTAGCTCGATATCCATTGCCACAATCTGTTTCCTCCAGCGTCACATTCTCCGCTGTATCGGATTGAGGAATAATGTCCTCCTTTTCGAGACCCACACACATACACACAAACACACACAAATACACACGCACACACACACGGACACACACACAAACACACACATACACACACACACAATTAATCAACTTGACAAAAGTAAATCAAATCATATTTTATTTGTAATTTGTCAAAAGAAGTACCATGTAGATTTCAGTTGGATCTTTTGACCAGTGGGAGCTGACGAGTTGTTTTGGCTCCGGCTCCAAGGACTCCACTACATCATCCATCTCACTGATTGGGTAACTTCCCCCTGTGTTATGGCCTCTTGCCTCATCCCATCCTGTGTCTTGGCTCGCTCTTTAAACCACCAGTTATCGGTCTGAGTCGTCGGGATGAGAGGGTTGTTTGTCTGAGAAACATACTGATGACCTTCTGCACCGTTTGTAAGTCACCATCAGTTCCCTTGTGTTTCTGACCTCTGGTTTCAGTCACCATCAATTCAATTACATGCCCTTGTGCAGGGGTGTCAAACTCATTCCATGGAGGGCCGGGTGTCTGTAGGTTTTTGGTTTCTGACCTCTGGTTATTATCTTTCTCTGCCTCCCTTCGGGCGAGAGAGTGACCATTTAGCAAGAGGTTTAGCCTGCTAATTGACAACCCACTCTAAACAGATCTGACCCGTCTCCCCCTCCTTCTATCCTTTTCCCCCCTCACTCCCAGCATCTCCACAGTGTAATCTAACTAATGCCTCCTTGTGCATGGTGGAAAGTGAATTAAAAAGGGAGAAAATGTAATGACTGATCCATCGGCGGGGCTAGTCGCGTTTGCATTAGCCGTTTCTCTGCAGCCCCTGTAATTGTGTTACATGACTTGGATGCTGTAACAATTAGGAGCTAACACTCTGGCCGCTGTCGTTAATCTGGCCCCGGAAGGCCCTGTGATATATGCAGGGGACCCAGATTAGGCCCATTTGGAGATGGGACAAAAACGGTGAATGCTGTAATGAAATGATTGACCCATTATAGAGGAGGTTGCTGGGTTTCTCTTGTTGTTTATATCCCAGTCTGAGAAGGCGATCAGTAGCATACTTTTTCTCCCCACTGTCATCTATCTGAGAAGACTCTGTCATCTATCTGAGAAGGCGATCAGTAGCATGCATTTTCTCCCCACTGTCATCTATCTTTCATCCTCTTTGTGTAGGACACCCTACTGTGTATACTACTGTGTGTACTACTGTGTGTACTACTGTGTATACTACTTTGTGTACTACTGTGTGTACTACTGTGTATACTACTGTGTGTACTAATGTGTGTACTACTGTGTGTACTACTGTGTATACTACTGTGTGTACTAATGTGTGTACTACTGTGTGTACTACTGTGCAGTATAGAGACCAGACTATGAAATCAAGACACACAGACACACACAGATACATTCACATAACACTCTCTCATCCGCATACACATATTGAAAGAGTTGTTACACTTTTTATGTTATCCTCAATGCTTTTGAATGCATTTTATCCACCTGTGTAGTTGAATTGTGTTTTTAAATTGTCATATAAATCTAATTGGATCAATAAATAAGAAATACACACACTTACGCATGTACTAATGTACTGTAAGCACATTCATACAACATTGTCTTTGGTTGATTCCTGTTTTGGGATTTGGGATGCGATGTGCCATTGTTCCTGGTAATGTGAGACAGTAGTCTAGGTTGGGTCCCAGCAGACAGTGGGTGGTACTGTGACTCTGTGCTAGTTTCGTCTGGCTGTGTCGGCACTAAAGACAGGTTTTCACACTGCTCGCTTTGTGTTCAAAGGGGAACCGTGAGGCTCGGCACTCAATATGGATGTCTGTAATACACAGCTGACAAGTGAAAGACTCAGAGAAAGATAGAGCTACTCTCTTGACAGACAGCCCAGCAGGTCGTTTAGAAAATCTTTAGAATGCGAATCAAAATGTACCAGGAGCCCCTGTTGCCAATGAATAATACATAGCCAACTATGATATTTTTCATGTTGATACTGCTTTTGTTTGTTGCATTGTGCTTGACAGTATCGGGTAAAAATGTCTCTGAGTACCATCAGATAGGGAGGGAAACTTTGGGAGTTTTGGAGCAGTCTGCAGTCTCTCACGGTATTAGTTGTCATCTCTGGTCTCCCTTAAGGAAACATTTTTTCTGGTTTCGCTTAGAATAGGGTACAGTCCATGGAATGCATGGAACCCCAAGCCACTGTGCACAGAGGCGTCGTAACTTGTGATATTCTGGTCTCACGACCCCTCTCTCCGTTTCTGAAAGGTTAGACTTAGTTAATCCTGACTTAGTTCATTCTCCAGTGGGGGAGTCAGATAGGATCTAATGAGTCACTCCAGACAGGATCTGATCCTGTGTTGGGGGACTGTTGTGCCTCCTGCGTGTCTGTCTGTCAGTCCTGTAGGCTGGCTGCCGCCTGCTGCCACTCTGCTAATCTATCCACCACCCTATCAGGAAGGCTCAGGATACTATCTGGTCTCTTTTAGATCTGCTCTTTGACCTGTTAAGGTGCTGTATGTATCAAACGTCTCAGAGTAGGAGTGCTGATGTAGGATACAACCCATATTTATGTTTATTTATTTTCCCTTTTTTACTATTTACACATAATTAACTTTTGTGAGTGTAATGTTTACTGTTAATTTTTTTTTACACCAAACATGTGTGCCAATAAAGCCTTTAAATTGAATTAAATTGAATCAAATTTAGAGAGCGAGAGAGAGAGAGAGAGAGAGAGAGAGAAATGAATTGAATTGAATTGAAATTGAATTGAATTGAGAGAGAGAGAGAGAGAGACATCTGTTTTCCCTATTTTCTGTTGTTCAGAATATATTTTCATCATAGTATTTTGTCAATAGAGTATCTTTTCATTAGAGTATCTTTTCATCATAGTATCTTTTCATCAGTATCTTTTCATCAGAGTATCTTTTCATCATAGTATTTTGTCAATAGAGTATCTTTTCATCAAAGTATCTTTTCATCAGAGTATATTTTCATCAGAGTATCTTTTCATCAGAGTATCTTTTCATCATAGTATTTTGTCAATAGAGTATCTTTTCATCAAAGTATCTTTTCATCAGAGTATCTTTTCTTCAGAGTATCTTTTCTTCAGAGTATCTTTTCTTCAGAGTATCTTTTCTTCAGAGTATGCACTTTGTGTAAAGAGCATCTATTTGTTCGAGTCGAGGTCTCTGCAGAGGGTGAAATGGAATGTCTTGTGTCAGAACGGCTTGTGGGTCCAAAGCTCTGTTTGTTTTCATTAGTCAGTGTGACTGTCATTAGCTGTCATAATGCTACCAGGATGAAGCTGAGGAATTACCACTTCTGTTGCTCTTATATTCACTCCCTTTCCTCAGTTCTGGAGTCAGCTGTCCACAGAGATGGTATGGGTGCGTTATTAAGCTTGGAGTCAGCTGTCCACAGAGATGGTATGGGTGCATTATTAAGCTTGGAGTCAGCTGTCCACAGAGATGGTATGAGTGCCTTATTAAGCTTGGAGTCAGCTGTCCACAGAGATGGTATGAGTGCCTTATTAAGCTTGGAGTCAGCTGTCCACAGAGATGGTATGAGTGCCTTATTAAGCTTGGAGTCAGCTGTCCACAGAGATGGTATGGGTGCGTTATTAAGCTTGGAGTCAGCTGTCCACAGAGATGGTATGAGTGCCTTATTAAGCTTGGAGTCAGCTGTCCACAGAGATGGTATGGGTGCGTTATTAAGCTTGGAGTCAGCTGTCCACAGAGATGGTATGGGTGCATTATTAAGCTTGGAGTCAGCTGTCCACAGAGATGGTATGGGTGCGTTATTAAGCTTGGAGTCAGCTGTCCACAGAGATGGTATGGGTGCCTTATTAAGCTTGGAGTCAGCTGTCCACAGAGATGGTATGGGTGCCTTATTAAGCTTGGAGTCAGCTGTCCACAGAGATGGTATGGGTGCCTTATTAAGCTTGTTAACTCTGCTTAAGTTCTACCATAGCCTGTACCAGTCTGTGGCCTGGAACTGTGTGGCTCAGTCGATACAGCATGGTGATTGCAAAGCCAGGGTTGTGGGTAAGATTCCCTCTGGGGCCTGCATCCCCAATGGCACCCTATCCCCAATGGCACCCTATTCATTATATAGTGTCGTATGGGCCCTGGTCAAAGGTAGTGCTCTATATACTGAGTCTACAAAACATTTAGATATTGAGTTGCATCCCCTCCCTTTTGCCCTCAGAACAGCCTCAATTTGTCGGGGCATGAACTCTACAAGGTGTCGAAAGCGTTCCACGGTGATGCTGGCCCATGTTGACTCCAATGCTTCCCACAGTTGTGTCAAGTTGGCTGGATGTCCTTTGGGTGGTGGACCATTCTTGATACACACGTGGAAACTGTTAACGGATGTTTTATGACAGATTATCTCACACTAGGCCATCCGCTTGTCATAACCGACTTGTTAACCCAAATCTCCCCACATCATGTGATGATGACGGTGTGACATAATCCACGTCATAAACTGACAGCTGTTGTTATGACGTTGTCTATTATCCACTGTCAGTCCAAGTAGAGCGGGATGTTGATGTCCATCTTTTGATGTCACCACTGTGTGTTATAATCTTCATTAGCAGTGAGGTTTAGAGATATAAGCTGGTTTTATGGTAAGCGCTCTCCAGTGTTCAGAAACAACACCCCATATAACTGTGTGTGCACCTGTGTGCGCGCACGTGCATTTGTGTGTGCGAACGCTACTGGATATAAAGTTTAGCCCCAGTGTGTAGTTGTCCTCTGCTGTAGTGGTGTGCAGTGAAGATGAATGGTCCTTTTTAAACGGGCTCCTGGTGAACCTTCCCACTAGTGGACGGTGAAGCGAGGGAGAAAGGCGAAGAGGAGAGGGCTTTATGAATGATCCGTGCTGCTCTCCTTCCACAATGGCCTTTTGTTCCAGCTGGAGAGTCTACCTTTATGACATCACCCTACTCAGGAAAGATTACCCACACCCCCCTTCTGCTCCAGGAATGTTTTTTCAATATGTGAGGTATTGATGGGGCTATGGCAACAGCTCGTGCTCAGTGAGACTCTACAGCACCACCGTTCTAGACTGGCTCATTTACCCTCCGCTCTCTCTCCACCCGGGCGGAGGACAATCATACATGTCTCTCTTAGAAATAAAACAAGAGCCATACACAGAGAAGAATGGATTTCCTTGTTTTTTCCCCCCTCTCCAACCTAGTTCTTTTCAGGACAATGGCCGGTTTTGTATCTTTGCTAAATGGAAAAGCATCATTTCACACACAAACTTTGTAGCCACAGGCGATTCCTCACTCCAGAGGTTCTATTACCGTCTTTCATTCCCTCTCTCTCTGGGGGTGTATTACACGCATCCACCAATCACCACACCTGCTGCTGTACCATAAGTCCCGTGATGCCTCCAACTTAAGGTCATGGCAGCTCTGACATCCCCCCTCAGTGCCTATGCACACCATCCCCCACCGCCACCCCATACTCTTCACCCCCTGCAGAGAGGTTGGAAAATGAGCTTAGATTTCGTGTCTAATCCTTCCACCACCAGGAATTTGGTGTGTGAGGTCTGTGGGAGAAAATGTGAAAGAGAGGAGGAAGGAAGATGGGATTATGAGTTCCTGTCTTTACTTTCCATTGTCTTCTACCTGGGGAGAGCATAAGCCTTGATTAAAGTGCCTCTCTGACCTTTAACCCCCTGTTCATATGATCCAGTTAGTCCTTCCTCTGAAGTTGAGGTTGAGATTACAGAGCCCTATGTTTCCTGGTCAAAAGTAGGGCACTATGTAGGGAATTTGGGACGCAGTCGAGGTCTGTAATAAGCAGCTCACTCTACGCTCTGTTCAGTCTTCAGACCCATTACCCCTACCCTGTTTAATATAGGCCTTTCAAATATTATTCCCTCTCGTTTCAAAGAAAAGCAAAGAGGTGTGTTTGCGTATGTATGTGCATGTGTGGTTTGTGTGTGTGTGTGTGTGTGTGTGTGTGTGTGTGTGTGTGTGTGTGTGTGTGTGTGTGTGTGTGTGTGTGTGTGTGTCTGTGTCTGTGTGTAGGTGCATGCATGTGTGTTAGGGCACAGTAAGGCATCTCAGCGTGGGTTGAAACAGACCTTTGATGCTTTCGGCCTCACCATACACACACAATGTGCCCTTTCAGGACCCACGTACTCCCCCAATTAACCCTGGAAAGAAAACATTACACCCTGTTTGTTTTCCTTCCATTGCTGACTGTTTAGAGAGAGAGAGACAGAGAGAGAGAGAGAGAGAGATAGAGACAGAGAGAGAGAGATAGAGACAGAGAGAGAGAGAGAGAGAGAGAGACATTTTTCTCCCTTTTTTGACCCACAGTAGAGGCTTTTTACTCTATCTCTCCCATTCTCTCCCTCTCTCTCTCCATCTCTCTCTCTCTATATATGTAATGTCGCTGTGGATGAACACATGTAAAGGGGAGAGTGTTAGCAATGGCTCCCAGTCCTACTTGTCCTGTGTTTCTCCTCTATGTGCTGGGTCACACAACCACAGTCTCACTCTCCCCTTGGCAACGAGACACTCAGTCCCCTCACTCCACACCACAGACTTATGCAGTCGCTCTACCCCTCTACCCTTTTTAACTATTTTAGTGCCCCTCTGGTCACCCCCCCTCATGAGTCACCCACTCTACTACTCCCCACCATGTCCCAAGCCCTGATCTCTGCCACCAGTTCCATAGATTAGTGGGCCGGAGGGGGCCTGCCGATTGACCTCTGCGCTGGTGATTGATTGAAGCAGGCAGCTGGGAGAGAAGAGTACCTCAGGGTTTATCTGCTCTCTCTCTCCCCTCCACCCATCTCTCTCTGTTTCTCTCTGTTTCTCTCTCTCTGTTTATCTCTCTCTCTGTTTCTCTCTTTCTGTTTATCTCTCTCTCTCTTTCTTTCTCTGTCTCTCTCTGTCTCTCCTCACCACCCATATCTCTCTCTCTCTCTCTCTTTCATTCTTTCTTTCTTTCTTTCTTTCTTTCTTTCTTTCTTTCTTTCTTTCTTTCTTTCTTTCTTTCTTTCTTTCTTTCTATCTTTCTTTCTTTCTTTCTTTCTGTCTTTCTGTCTGTCTGTCTGTCTGTCTGTCTTTCTTTCTTTCTTTCTTTCTTTCTTTCTTTCTTTCTTTCTTTCTTTCTTTCTTTCTTTCTTTCTTTCTTTCTTTCTTTCTTTCTTTCTTTCTTTCTTTCTTTCTTTCTTTCTTTCTTTCTTTCTTTCTTTCTCTCTCTCTCTCTCTCTCTCTCTCTCTCTCTCTCTCTCTCTCTCTCTCTCTCTCTCTCTCTCTCTCTCTCTCTTTCTTTCTCTGTCTCTCTCTCGCTGTCTCTCCTCTCCTCCACCCCTCCCTGGTGACCCTGATGGCCCTCAGGAATAATTGATGAGGAGCAAGGAGGGGTGTGGAGTGTTTAGCTGTCTCCCAAACACGATGTGACACGACGCCCTGGAGGTAGGGGCCTGATGCTGGGCAGAGGTGGCAGGGGAAGAGAGTGAGAGTGGAGGGGCGGATAGAGGGAGGTGGAGTATGGGGGAGTCATGGAGGATGGGGAGTCATGGGGGATGGGGAGTCATGGAGGATGGGGAGTCATGGAGGATGGCAACACATATAAAGACATTGCAGCCCACAGATTTCACTGTTCACCTGTAGGTGGAGGTATGTTTTTCATCCTTTCATAAATTCAAAGGGGAGAAAATGATCTCACAGACCCCAGTAGTGGGTTCAATACTGTTGTCTTGGAGTGCTAGCATAGAATATCACATCTCTATTCCCTCTGCACGATCCTTTTACAATACACAAACCCCAAAAAATAAATGTCTAAGCAGTCAATAAAACAAGGAGTAGTAATGTAACAGTAACGTAATGTGTTTCTCCCAACAGGGCAGAGTTCCCTGTGGCATTACATTCCAAGAGACAAGGTAATGGTCTCTTACGTCGAGAGAGTACCAAACACATTACAACTTGAACGAGCCTCCTCCTCCTCCTCAGAGAGCTTGAAACGCATCAAGCTTGTGCAGAAACGATTCCTTTACAAGATACTAGGGCTTCAGCAGTAGTACAGTGTAGCATTATTTTTTCCTTTCAGATCAAATAGACTAATTCTTTGATCTGTACCTTTTACCTAAAAACAGCTAAATATGCCATTTTCCCCCCACACTAAGCAACATTGTCACAGACAACAAAACACTTAAGAGATGAGGAGTTGAGGTGAAAAGCAGCAGAAGCCTGGTTTATATAGAGCTATATTTGATTTCTTGAAGAAATTGAATATGACAAGGATTGCATAGTAACAAGCACTTCTTTTATGTCTTCTAATGTGTCCTTGGATGATACAGTATTGCTTCATCTTTGAAGAAAGCGTAGCTGGCTGCATGTACAGCGTACTGTATCTGGCTTTTGTGTAATGCTTCTCTGAGTGAGGCGCTCATTCAAAAGGTATGTCTATTCACAAAAAATATGTGGCTCCTGTGTAGCACATATAAACCAGTGGCCCCTTTTGGCCCCTTTGTAAGAGACCTCTGGCTCCCTATTTACATGGCTCCAATGAAAACGTGAGGCTGCTCCTGTAAATACACTCCGCTTCTCAGTTTCACTCCTCAAATAAAACTCCATCACACGCAACATGGAACGGAACATCTTAATCCGAGCTCCCCAAAGTACAAGCTATTAAAACAAGTTTTATAGCATAAAAAAGACCAAGAGGAAAAAGTTAAACAAATAATTATTATGTTACTGGAAGTACAGAAGGCTTCTTTAAGTGTAAGGAATTATTTCTGGTTTTACAGCACACTCCCAGCCTAGGGCCATGCAATGAGCAGTAATTGTCCACCCTACCTCTGTCATTTCTCACTACCTCACACTTACCATTCCCCTTGCTTAGCCTCTCCTTACCTAAACAGAGCCCAAGCTTGAAGTTATCCGTTTAACTACTCTAATGAAGCATTTCCCCCACGTTCCCCTCCCCCTAATGTCAATCAACCTCCTATGAAGTGTGGCATGCCACCCTGTCACCATGGGTCCCTGGGAGGTCAGAGGTCAGGAAAGCAACAGCCATTTTGTCTCCTGCATGGCTCTTGTGAATAAGGTGTTTCGCCATCCTAGTTCCCACTCATCACCACGCTCTCAGCTGGGACTCCAAGCCCATTTGATTGAGTTATTCATTTCACTGTCTGCTGGTCCTCGTAAGTGAAGTACAGTATTACACACTCAAATAGATCATGGGATGAATATTCATGTGTGTGTGTGTGTGTGTGTGTGTGTGTGTGTGTGTGTGTGTGTGTGTGTGTGTGTGTGTGTGTGTGTGTGTGTGTGTGTGTGTGTGTGTGTGTGCGTGTGTGTGTGAGCAGTGATTTGACTGAAGTGGTGTGTATGGACTCTGTCATCATTTGTAACAGTTTTCTTGTCTGTGAGCCTCTCCTGTCTGGATTACCATAACGTGATGGTGCTGTAATGAGCCTTCTGCAGGGACACTGACTGCATTTCATTCAGTCTGCAATGGTACAGATTACGGTGCAGAAACACAACCATATTTAGTCCTGGATTACTGTGTCTGTGATGGGATATTTAGTCCTGGATTCCCGTGTCTGTGATGGGATATTTAGTCCTGGATTCCTGTGTCTGTGATGGGATATTTAGTCCTGGATTCCTGTGTCTGTGATGGGATATTTAGTCCTGGATTCCTGTGTCTGTGTCTGTGATGGGATATTTAGTCCTGGATGCCTGTGTCTGTGATGGGATATTTAGTCCTGGATGCCTGTGTCTGTGATGAAAGAGAGAGAGAGAGATATATAGAGATAGAGAGAGTGAGAGAGAGAGATGTAATATTTAGCTTGCTGAAAATAAGCAGCTTAATGGTGCCTGTTGCTGCCTGTCTACTGTATCCTATCAAGATGTATCCAATTTCTTCTTTCTACAACCACAATCTTAGATCGATGCTTTGTGTTGTCTAGAATTGTTTGTGATTGGTATTGGCTTTTTAATAAAGGGATGGAGGGATGGAGGAATGGAGAGATGGAGGGATGGGCAGATGGAAGGGTGGAGAGATGGAGGGATGGATGGAGGGATGGAGAGATGGGCAGGTGGAGAGATGGAGGGATGGAGAGATGGGCAGATGGAGAGATGGAGGGATGGATGGAGGGATGGAGAGATGGACAGATGGAGAGATGGATGGAGGGATGGAGAGATGAGCAGATGGAGAGATGGATGGAGAGATGGGCAGATGGAGAGATGGAGGGATGGAGAGATGGGCAGATGGAGAGATGGAGGGATGGAGAGATGGGCAGATGGAGAGATGGATGGAGGGATGAGAGATGGTTAGATGGAGAGATTGAGGGATGGGCAGATGGAGAGATGGAGGGATGGAAAGATGTGCAGATGGAGGGATGGATGGAGGGATGGAGAGATGGTCAGATGGCGAGATGGAGGGATGGATGGAGGGATGGAGAGATGGGCAGATGGAGTGATTGAGGGATGGGCAGATGGAGTGATTGAGGGATGGGCAGATGGAGAGCTGGAAAGATGGGCAGATGGATGGAGGGATGGAGAGATGGGCAGAGCTCGTGCTCTGAGTGCTAGCGTCGCCTCATTAATGTGCTTATGCCTTGATTTTTTTTGTGTTGTTTTCTAAAGCTAACCTTGTGATGACCCCATCCATGCTCCCACAGTGTTCTGTCTGTCTCCTCCAAAATATATTAGTCTAGGGTGAAATTCACAGAGAAGGAGGTAGCTTGTTGTTCACAAATACACAACGATATATGACAGGCATGTCAGAGCCTGTTTCAACTTAATGGTCATTGTTTGATTGTGCAGAGTCCAATTATCCTGTGTGGTTTGTTTTTGTGACTGTCGGTGGGAGAGGACGAAAGTGTTTAGAAGATGTTGGTTTTTCTTGCACTATACTCTAATCTAGCAAATTCAAAGAGACTGTTTTCCCCACAGAATGTTGTCTTTTTCTGCCTGAATTGTAAATATAAAAGAGGAGGAGGCAAAGAGAGAGAGAGAGAGAGAGAGAGAGACGGAGAGATGGAGAGAGAGAGAGAGAGAGAGAGAGAGAGGAGCAGAATGATGGGGTTATTTATACATCAGGTCGGCAGTTTAAATGGAATCCCAAATGTCTTCTTGCAGGGTTTCACTGCTCTAGCCCTGTAATCAGAACATTCCCACACAGCCACATTCCCACAAAGCCACATTCCCACGCAGCCACATTCCCACACAGCCACACTCCCACGCAGCCACATTCCCATGCAGCCACATTCCCACGCAGCCACATTCCCACACAGCCACATTCCCACGCAGTCACATTCCCACGCAGTCACATTCCCACGCAGCCACATTCCCACACAGCCACATTTCATTTCCACGCAGCCACATTCCCACACAGCCACATTCCCATGCAGCCACATTCCCACGCAGCCACATTCCCACGCAGCCACATTCCCACGCAGCCACATTTCCATGCAGCCACATTCCCACACAGCCACATTCCCAAACAGCCACATTCCCACACAGCCACCCAAAATAGGAAAAAATGAAAAGAGCGTGAAAACATTTATGTGTTGGAGCTGAAAGAAATCTAGTGAAAATAGACATGAATTACAGGTTGTTACATCTCACTGGAGGCATTCTACAGATAACCTAGTCCAGCCCTGCCTTGTACTATATGTGTGTGTCTTACAGAGGAGCCAGTAAACAGACTGAGACAGAGGGAAATCTTTAAAGTGGCCAGAGGGACACACACACTAGTACACACACACTACTACACACACACTACTACACACACACTACTACACACACACTACTACACACACACTACTACACACACACTAGTACACACACACTACTACACACACACTACTACACACACACTAGTACACACACACTACTACACACACACTACTACACACACACTACTACACACACACTACTACACACACACTACTACACACACACTAGTACACACACACTACTACACACACACTACTACACACACACTACTACACACACACTACTACACACACACTAGTACACACACACTACTACACACACACTACTACACACACACTACTACACACACACTAGTACACACACACTACTACACACACACTAGTACACACACACACACACACACACTAGTACACACACACACACACACACACACACACACACACACACTAGTACACACACACACACACACACACACACACTAGTACACACACGCACACACTAGTACACACGCCAACTAGTACACACACACACACTAGTACACACACACACACACACACACACTAGTACACACACACACACACACACTCACACACTAGTACACACACACACACTATTACACACACACTAGTACACACACACTATTACACACACACTAGTACACACACACACTAGTACACACACACTTTAGTTTCTCCAGAATTTGCTACTTCTGTTTCTCGTTGTGTTTGTCTTCTGTTTAAATGCCTGTCATGCCAATAAAGTAACCTGAGTTAAATATAATTGGATTTAGCTGCAATCTCCAGATTGTTTCAAAATTGTCCATGAAACGCAGAAACTAAAATTACAAACACATCGCAAGTAGACTGAAAAATGAAACCGCTAATTCGCTCACGGTTCGTTTCTGCCTCATTGCTCTGCTCTTTCTCACTCCGAAATATCCTTCACATGATCTCTCTCCAAATCTCTGTTTTAGTTTCTCTCTCTCTCTCTCTCTCTCTCTCTCTCTCTCTCGCTCTCTCTCTCTCTCTCTCTCCTTGTGGTTCTGAGCTGGTCTCCATTGTGCTTCAGCTCAGTCCTGCTCGCTAGGCTGGCTGCTACAGTAATGAGAGAGCACTTTCATGGCTCTGCTTTCAGCAGCAGATCCCTTCCCACTCAGTCTCTCTCAAGGCCCCTGCCCCCAGTAGCCCACTATTGTGCTTGCGAGAAAGACTTTGTCATCCCTCTCGTGCTTATATGCTAGCAGAAAGCCTTCATGCCCAAATATCTAAACATTCTTCGAATAATAGCATTATTTGCATGCAATAACTACATTGTTTTGTCTATTTCAATTAAATGGTCAATATTTGATATATATACGTATATACTGTATGTAAGGGTTTATGTTCAGAGAGGTCTCTGGAAACCTTTATGGTTTTCAGGTTTAGTGTCCAGAGACCTCTCTGGAATTCTCTATGGTCCTTTTGGAATTGGTCCCCAATTAGAGGCAGCTGCGACGCATTGCCTCTAATTGGGGAGCCTAATTATGTTCAGTTTTCCCACCTGTGTTTGTGGGTTTTCGTGTGTGTTCCTTTTTGTTTGCGCCGGTTCATGGTTGCTGTCTCGCCTTTTGTTATTTCTGAGTTTTGTATAATGAAAGGAATGTTTTTGCAACACAGCTCTGCACTTCGGGTCCTGTCTCATAGTGACCGTGACAATGTATGTGTATATTTACCAAAACATTTATGTGGGATTGGAAATGATGCAGACAATTATATTGATGGAAGCCACAATTTGTCTGCAATATTAAAGCTGATCTACCCCGTAAAAACAATGTGTTTCAAGGATTTGCCTTTTGTAACAATGTACAACCCCATTGGAGAAGCTTAGTCATCTTCCCCACAGTTGACTGGCTGTGATAACACACTGCTAATTACGCTGACCAGACCAGGCCAGGGAGATGCTGTCTGGGAGTAACCTGCCCATCCATGCCTGCCTGGTCACCTCCCTCACCCCCAGTGGGTGTCCTAGTATGCCAGGCCCCAAACCCTCCGTCCCGCATCTAAGCTTCCCCCACCAGACTCTGTGAGCCCTGCTAGGGCAGACCACAGGCCGCCAGCCGGGGCAGCTGGGCTGTCGGAGGGAGCAATTCATCAAAAACTGGAATGGAGGAGAATGGAGCTGGGGAGGGTTGAGGCATGGGCCTCCCTTCAGAGAGATGTTTACATTTTTGATTGCTTTGTGGCCGGTTACAGAACAATGGGAGTATAGCAGAGACCTTACGATAGACTCTGACTATCTCCATGTTCTGGGCTTTGCGAACCAGGCTGCTGATTTGCCTATGTAACCGGTTTCAAAAGCGTTCTGAGGCTGTCCCCATAGGAGAACCCTTTTTGGTTCTAGGTAGACCTCTTTTGGGTTCTCATATGAAATTTCCCCCCGGGGATCAATAAAGTACCTATCTATCTATCTATCTATCTATCTATCTATCTATCTATCTATCTATCTATCTATCTATCTATCTATCTATCTATCTATCTATCTATCTATCTATCTATCTATCTATCTATCTATCTATCTATATGTGGGACAGCCTCAGAATGCTTTTGGAGAGGGTTCTACATGGAACCCCAAAGGGATATACCTGGAACTAAAAGGGGTTCTTCAAAGGGTTCTCCTATGGGGACAGCCCAATAACCCTTTTAGGTATCTTTACCCTTAGAAGTATGTGTAAGAGTGTGTATCCTCCTTTACTCTGCCTGTCTGTACCATGGCTTGAACTAGTGATCCTCTGCTTCCCAACCACACATTTGGTGACATTTCAAGCTGTGGGGTGAGTTAACCGGTACAATCTAGTGAAGGGGGCCTAGGGGTTCTGTTGTGCAGTGGTACCTGCTTGGAGGCCTTCGCCCACTGGGGAGGATGGTGGGCATGGCTGGGTCCTGGGTGGAGCTCCACCTTGTGAAAAATACCCCTAGTCTCCCCACTGCTTCCATAGAGCCCTCACTGCATTCCCAGCACTCAGCAGCAGCACAGCTTAATTTCTTCCCCGTCTTCCATGCTGTTATATGACTTACGACCTGCTCCACAGCTGAGAGAGAGAGAGAGAGACACACACAGAGAGAGACAGAGAGACAGAGAGAGAGAGACACATAGAGAGAGAGACCCCAGGGTGAATGAATGGAGTGATGAAAGAGCCCAGCATTGGGCTTCACCCTAACAATAGTTCTTCATTTATTGCCATCCTTTACATCAGCACAATGATCTCTCAGCCTGGTGGTGACTATCACTGGTTGGGCTGGTGGATGGGGTATAACTGAGAATGGAGAGACTGTGTTTAGTTTGACCTAGCTCATGTGCCATTGTGTGTTGTTAAGCAGCGTTAGGCAGCGTTAGGCAGTGTTAGACAGCGTCAGGCAGCGAGCGTTAGAAAGTGGTAGGCAGCGTTAGGCAGTGTTAGGCAGTGTTAGGCATTTTTAGGCAG